>JANAVB010042618.1:30108208-30422580 GCA_029216955.1 Iris pallida
ATGAAGAATTGCTTTCAGTTATACCCTGTTTAGTCGGGGATCGTGAGAATGACTCTTCATTGCGTTGCCATCCAAGGAAGAGCTCTTTACAACGATTAAATCGTTGGAATGACCAGTGCCACTGGTCCTGATGGTTTTACTCCTAAATTCTTCCTTAGCAGTTGGGAGATCATAGGTGATGACGTTACAGAAGCGGTGGGGATGTTCTTTGATGGATTCTCGTTACCTAGACATTAAATATATCATTGGTTTTGATCCCTAAGACGAAGAAGTAGCCGAAATAATTTTTGGATTACCGCCCTATCAGTTTGTGCTCGGTGCTGAACAAGATCATTTCGAAGACTCTAGCACTCCGGTTGGCTCCATTGTTGCCCAGTCTCATTTCTCCTGAACAGAGCGGGTTGTTCGTGGTCGAGAAATAGTCGATAACATTGTTCTTGCACAGGAGATTGTGGCAAAAATGAACAAGAAGCATTGGGGAGGCAATATAGCTATTAAGCTTGATATGATGAAGGCTTATGATCGTTTAGATTGGAGATTTTTGCTGAAAGTACTGCGAAAATTTGGGTTCCATAATAAGTGGGTGGATATGATGCTTCGTCTACAAAACAATGTATGGTTTTCTCCCCTAATCAATGGTGAATCAGCTGGTTATTTTCAGGCTTTTTGGTGTTCGACAGGGTGATCCCTTGTCCCTGCTTTGTTCATCCTTGCGGCGGAGGTTCTATCTAGAAGTTTAAAGTTGTTGCCCGCGACGGAGGGATTCACTCCTTTCATATCGCCTAGGGGTTGCATACCTATAACGCATTTGTCTTACGCTGATGATGTGCTACTCTTCTCGGCAGGAGATCTAAGATCTATCACATTGATACAAGACACTTTAAGAAGGTACGAGGATGCATCAAGGCAAAAGTTAATACGGCTAAGTCTTTCCTTTATGTCTCGACAAACACAACACCTGAACGGGTTGCTGAGTTAGCTGATCGCACTGGGTTTTCCATTAGCTCACCTCCTTTTACATATTTGGGATATCCTATGGTTGCTGGACATCAGAACTCTGGTATGTACGAAGAATTAATCAACAAAATCAGGGCGAAAGTTGAAGGCTGGCATAACAAGCTATTGTCGCATGGGGGGAAGTTGGTGTTGATTAAGTCAGTGCTTACTTCAATACCAGTGTACACTTTAGCTGCCTGTACTCCTCCTATCTAAGTGTTGAAGCGAATTGAAGCTATTTTCAGTAATTTTTTTTGGGGATCGATCCAGGGGGCACCCAAACGAAGATGGTTGGGATGGAAGTCCATTGCTAGAATGAAGTCAGAGGGAGGGCTTGGCATTAAGAGATTGGAAGACATTATGAAGGCTTTTTCTATCAAGCTATGGTGGAAATTTCGTACTCAAGATAGCCTATGGGTGCATTTCTTCATGCAGAAATATTGCTCTCAGTTACACCCGAGTGCAGTACGGATTACATCCAATGCGTCTCATGTTTGGAAAAGACTCCTATCGGGAAGGGAGATGGCTGATCAATACATATTACAGGATGCTGCGGGCCTACATTGGCGTCGAACTTCAGGTAGATTTACCTTAGCTTCGGCATGGGATGTCTCTAGAACGCAGTGGCCTTTAGCTCCTTCTTTCATCCATATTTGGGGGACCTGTATTCCGTACAAATGGTCAATACTGTTATGGCGAGTACTGCATAACAAAATCCCAACTGATGAGCAGATTATGAAGATAGGATTTAGTATGGCGTCTCAGTGCCATTGCTGCGAGAACAGTTCTATTGAAACTACAGAGCACATTTTCAACTCGGGGGAGTTAGCCAAGGAAATCTGGGCGGTTATGCAAGGTGTGTTTCACATCAAGGGTGGTGGTCGAACATTGATCCAGCGGATGAAGAGGTGGTGGCATGGAGGAAAGCTGCATCAAAAACAGATTGGAGTAGGGGCTATCATATGGGTTTTGTGGAAAAATCGTAATAAATGGCAATATGAAGGATATAGGTACTCCTCTTCCATGCTTGTGAAAGAGATTCATAGGCAGGTTGCTAAAGCTACTGTTAAGTGTTTGCATTAGTTTTCCTAGATTTGGTTTTTGGATTATTCACCATCTTTGTGGTGACTTTTGTAACCTGAGTTGGTACTCCTCTAATATTCAATAAATTCCTAGTGTTTCATTATATATATATATATATATATATATATATATATATATATATATATATATATATATATATATATATATATATATATATAAGATTAAAAATAATGACTCTTTCAGGAGAGAGTAGCTCCCGCTGGGCGATTGCGGTGTGGCTCCTCGGCCGGGCCGACCCCCTCCCCAGTTGCGGGTTGCCGCCCCAGGCTCCTCTTTCTCCTGCCTCCCTTCTCCTTGCTTAAGCTCCATTTTCTCTTGCCCTCTCTGCTGTTTCGTCAGCCATGGCTGACTTCCCGTCCAGGGTCTTGACCCGTGCGGAGGCGCCCCCGTCGTCGCCCCTTCCGTGGCCGCCGGATCTACTCGCCTTTATGGGCCTGTCACCTCTGGTGATCTCCACCCTCCATTTCGGACCTTCTCCTGCGGTAGCAGACCCTTGCTCGAGCTCCTCCCTGGTGATAATTTATTGCTTCTCTGTCGGTGCCCCCTCTGCCCCCCTCCCCCCCGCCGGCGACCCCCTTTTGCCCCTCAGATGGACGTGCCTCTCTCCTCGGGCTTCCTGTAGTGCCCCGTCCTTACATCGTGCCCCATACTCTGTCCACATGGTGCGCGAGAAAGGAATACTGTCGCTATCGATTCGGTCGAGACCGATAGGTCGGGATCGATCGAGTCGATCGAACGGAAACGTTTGAATTAAGATCAATTCCCCATTATGGAATGGCTTCTTCGGAACCAAGTCCCATATTCAGCGGGTTGCGCCTCGAGGATTGACTCTGTGGGTGAGTCGGGAGAGACCTCTCGTTGCTCTGCTTTTTCACGCCGCTTGCGTTGGTTTTGGCTTTGTCTTTCTGAATGCATTTTCGTGAATGTTTTCGATGGTTTTCATGGCTTGCATTTCGAACTCGCATTTCTTATTGAACTTCTTGAATAATGCAGTATTCTAATTGGTTGCTTGTGCGATTTCAAGTAATCGCATAGGCGACGTCTAGCGCAACCAACAAGTTCTCTCGCCGGAAGTAAACTCAAGGTGAGTGACTAACCCTTCTCTTCTCGACCCCTTCCTAGATAAATCGATAATGTTGTTGCAAATGAAAGAATGAATGCAAGGACACGGACACGATAAAATGATTGAGTTTTCAAAGAGAATGTAGGCTATGCCTTAATAACAAAAAGAAAAATGGTCTTTGTACGGTCATGGACAACTTGTCGACAAGGTAAAGTTTTTCCCGCACGGCAACCCGGGGCCACGGGACCGTTGCGGCCAAGAAAGGAAACAAATACAAAAGCTGTGCTGGGCACGAGTTAGGCGGGGACTTGCAGCGGGCTCGCTACTTGCGCTGAAAGGTGCCCCGTCTAACAAAAGCAAAAAGGAGTCCACGATGGCTCTGGGAGCCAGTGACCAACCACACGAAATGATGCACTTGATATGAAAATGATAACAATTGACAGGGAAGAGCATGGTAAGTAACATAAGGCGCGACGTGGTCCGCCGTGGGTAAGTTCCAACATAATTTATGTTATGCTTGTCATATGCCTGTTTGAAATTCATTAGGATGGTTAGAAACATTCATGAACTAAGTCATATAAACTCTTCAACCAAATGAGAGCTTAGAACTTAAATAGCCATGCACCAGTACAAAGTGTAATGTACTGATCCTCGCTCTCCACGCAGGTACCCCGAACCACGAAAGGCGTGCTACCTAAAATCTCAAGGCGACGTGAACCCTTTTGAAGCCTCGTTCGCATGTGGAAGGCTTGTTTCTGAAATCCTTTTTTGAAGACTTGCACTCAGTACAAAGGAAGACAAATGGTGACTCGACTCCCTTCGATAGCAGTGGAAATCATAATGGTTTTGCTTGTAAAAAGGGATGTAATGTATGGAACGACTATCTCATCAGCATTCATTTTGTAAGTCGAGTCATGTTGTAGCCCGTACGACAATGATTGTAATGGAGTCAATGTAAATGAAATGTTAATATCAATGAAAAGTCTACTTCTATTTCAAATGTGTCAATCAATTTCTCTGCGTACTCTAACTTGATGTTGTGTTTCGGATGACCTTATGACTACGCCTTGTGCAATCGTAACTTAGGTTCGCACGACATCACGCCCGGGGGACGACTATCGATTCTACGGAATCGGGGCGTGACATAATGGTATCAGAGCACGGCTTTACATCTTTTGGCCTCGCGTCTAGAGTTTCAAAACCTTTGACCTCTCATCGATGAAATAAGTTGTTCCATACAATGAGTCCGTAATAATTTGTGACTGATGTGTTTGCCTTTGTATCGCAGAAGGGTCGGAACCCACGGCCGGGCAAGGGCAGAGCGCTTCTAGCGGCTCTAGTAGTTCGCATCGTTCGCGGGCCGGACCTTCTAACGATACCATCGAAAGGATGCTGCGCATGATGGAGGCACAGCAGAACCAGTCTGAGAACCGACATCAACAGACAGAGAAACGACAGGCCCAATTCGAAGCTCGCTTGGACGCACATGCTAAACTTCAACAAAAGCAGCTGGATACCCTACAGCAGATCGTCCTGACAATTACGGCCAACAGGAATTCGACGACTGCGCCTGCCGTCACCATGCCTACTGTCACCGTGCGGCAGTCCAACCCATTGAAGTCGACATGGAGGAGCCCGAGCGTCAACATACGGCACCGAAAAAGTACAACTTTGAAGTGTCAGAATTTAAGAAAGTGTGTCGCACTTCCTTCAGCAGCACCGAAGGCCCTTCTATGGTGATCGACTGGTTGGAAGAGCTGGAAGATCACTTCGAGCTCCTCGGCATTGAAGAATCAAAGCAAGTCGCCTACGCACAACTTCAACTACAGTTGAATGCTCACGACTGGTGGACAGTGCACAAGCGAGCAATCCGATGCGACAACAACACAGCACCGATCTCTTGGGCCACGTTTCGCAAGGCTTTTGAAGTCGAGTACCTTCCGTTAGCCGTTCGTCAAGCGAAGGAGAATGAATTCATGCAATTGAAGCAAGAGAATCAGACAGTAGAACAGTATGCCACAGAATTCAACAAGTTGTCAAAGTTTGCTAGTGACTTTCTGCCTACAGAAGAGTGTCGTGTGCGACGGTTCAAAGTGGGTATACGACGCTCTATCGGTGCGCATGTTGGGGTCCCAGAGTGCAAGACCGTGTGCGAGGCTCTGAATCACGCTCTTCGTCTTGAGAGCCTGCATCCTTCCGTTGCTGTCGACGTTGTGCACCACTCCAATCACAAACGTCCTAGCTATACGGGAGGCAACAGCTACGTGTCAAAGCGTCCACACACTAGCGACTATAAAGGCCGAAACCCGTTACCGCGATGCAGAAATTGTAACCATCTTGGGCACACTGACGACCACTGCTTTGCCAAGGCAGAGTGCTACACTTGCGGACAAAAGGGTCACTTTGCTCGTCACTGCCAAAATCTTCGACCGAATCGCAATGCCCCGCCACAACAACACCGTCAAGAGAATCGAGGACAGGCGCCCCGACCTCCTCAGCCCACTCAACCCGTACCACAAATGGCCAAGACCGTCGCCCCAATACTCAGGGCCGCGTCTATGCCATGAGTCAAGACGAAGTGCTGGCATCAGATACAGTAGTGTCAGGTATACTAAAATTCAATAATGTGCCTGCTCGTATGTTATTCGATTCAGGCGCTTCACATAGTTTTATATCGGCGAACTTTGTCGCCGAGCACAAATTTTCTGTAATATCATTAGATCTCGACCTTAGCGTAAGTACACCTTCGGGCACACCAATACTCACAAACTTAGCCTGTGCCGGCGGGATTATCTATATCGGCGGTTAAAAGATCGGTCTTGACGTGATAGTTCTATACATGAAGGACTTTGACATCATTCTAGGAATAGATTAGCTCGGGCCGTGCAACGCAACCATAGACTGCGCCGGAAAGACGATCACCTTCCGCATACCAGGAGTACCTGAATTTTATTTTTCGTGTGGTGAGGCATCGTCGATCTGCATGCTGATCTCGGCAATTTTTGCTCGGAGGATGCTACATTCTGGGTACGAAGGCTATTTAGCGTCCGTCCGAGACATGCGACAGGATGGTACAAATGCGGGTCAGACCGACGTTGTAACAGAATTCCCCGATGTGTTCCCGAACGAGCTACCCGACATACCCTCCGACCGAGAAGTCGAGTTCAGCATCGATACATTCCCCAATACTCGACCGATTTCTAAAGCCCCGTACAGAATGGCCCCCGCCGAGCTGAAGGAACTCAAGGTCCAGTTACAAGAGTTACTCGACAGAGGATTTATTCGACCAAGTGTGTCCCCGTGGGGAGCGCCCGTGTTGTTCGGAAAGAAGAAGGATGGGTCTATGCGTCTGTGCGTCAATTACCGAGAGCTGAACAAGGCCACCATCCGGAACAAGTACCCATTGCCCTGCATAGACGACTTATTCGATCAACTGCAAGGCGCCTCGGTATTTTCGAAGATTGATCTCCACTCGGGCTATCATCAACTCAAGATCAAGTCAGACGACGTACAAAAGTCAGCCTTTCGCACTCGGTACGGCCACTACGAGTTCCTGGGGATGCCATTCGGCCTGACGAATGCCCCTACCGCCTTCATGGATCTAATAAATCGGGTATTTCGACCCTTCTTTGATAATTTTCTGGTAGTCTTTATTGACGATATTCTCGTCTACTCGAAGGACAGGGCGTAGCATGCAGAACATCTACAGGCCGTGCTCCAGACACTTCGAGAGAATGAGTTGTATGCAAAGCAGAGTAAGTACGAATTCTGGCTAAGCAGCATATCCTTTCTTGGTCACATCATTTCGTCCGAAGGCATTGCAGTCGATCCGAAGAAAGTGGAAGCTGTTGCTGATTGGAAGCGGCCTGCGTCTGTTAGTGAGATTCGAAGATTTCTTGGTTTGGCGGGATACTATCGACGCTTCATGAAGGACTTCGCAAAGATTGCATCGCCATTGACTCGCCTCACTCAAAAGGGAGTCGTATATGAGTGGTCGGATGACTGTGAAGCTTCCTTCCAGGAGCTAAAATAGCGGCTAATTTTGGCGCCTATACTCGCACTTCCGGATGGGCCAGAGGGTTTTCAGATATTTAGCGATGCTTCAGGCCAGGGCTTGGGATGTGTGCTCATGCAGCGAAATAAGGTGATATCCTTCGCCTCCAGACAGTTAAAGCCGTACGAGAAGAACTATCCTATGCATGACTTGGAGTTAGCGACAATTGTGTTCGCGTTGAAATTGTGGCATCACTATCTATATGGCATGGCGTACGTGATCTATACCGACAAGAGCCTCAAGTATCTTTTTATCCAGAAGGAATTGAACTTGCGACAGAGGCGCTAGCTCGAACTGATCAAAGACTATGACTTGAAGATCGACTACACTCCGGACAAGGAAAATATTGTGGCGGACGCTCTGAGTCGAAAATATCTTGTCTTGCTATCCATCAACCGCAGACTACTACAAGATCTAGAAAAAATAGGCATCGATCTCCGGGTTCGATTCAGGGATGTACGGTTGGCACAGCTGCAGTTAGAGCCAAGTTTGCTGGAAAAGATCATGACCGCTCAGAAGGATGATCCGTACCTGAAGAAAATGCGCGAACGAATTTCAATAAGTAGTGCGACCGACTTTACGGAAGATAAGACCGACGTGGTGAGATTGAATGGCCGGCTATATATTCCGGATGATTCAGAACTACGAAAGGAGATAATACCAGAGGCGTATTATGCAAAATATATCTTGCATCCAGGCAGTACCAAGATGTATAAGGACTTTCGCACGACCTTCTGGTGGCACGGGATGAAGAGAGATGTGGCGCTATTCGTGTCACAATGCATGGCCTGTCAGCAGGTGAAAGCTGAGCATCAACGACCGGGCGGGGAGATACAAAACCTTGCTATTCCTGAGTGGAAATAGGATCATGTCACTATGGACTTTATTGTTGGCCTGCCGAAGACACCACGGGGGGAACGACGCCATTTGGATCATCGTCGATCGGTTAACCAAGTCAGCGCACTTTATTGCCATCAAAGTTACTTGGAGCGTTGATCGCCTGGCGCAGATTTATCTTGACGAGATAGTATGGCTGCACGGAGTTCCAGTATCCATCGTCTCTGATCGAGATTCACGGTTTATGTCGTAATTCTGGAGTAGCCTTCAGTCGATGCTGGGTACCAAGTTGTAGTTCAGCTCAGCTTACCATCCTCAAACCGACGGCCAAACGGAGCACGTTAATCAGATCCTCGAAGAGATGCTACGACTCTGCGTAATTGACTTCAAATCAAGCTGGGATGTCCACCTACCACTGGCAGAATTTGCATACAACAATAGCTACCAGTCCAGCATCCAAATGGCACCGTATGAAGTTTTGTACGGCCGGAAGTGCAGATCGTCCATTTGTTGGGATGAAGTCGGGGAACGACAGATACTCGGCCCGGAGCTGGTAGAACAGACTGTAGAAAAGGTCAAGATAATTCGGAAAAGACTGAAGATTGCACAGAGTCGGTAAAAGAGCTCGCCGACATCCATCGAAGTCCGCTTGAGTTCCAGGTGGGCGATCACGTGTTCCTGAAGGTGTCGCCCATGCGAGGAGTTACTCGGTTCGGCGCGAAGGAAAAGCTGAGTCCGAGATTCGTTGGGCCGTTCGAAATACTCGAGCGGGTCACCCCAGTGGCCTATAAAATTGCCCTACCATCGACGCTTGAAGGTGTGCACAAAGTCTTCTATGTCGCTCAATTGCGAAAGTACGTGTACGACCCTAGCCACGTGGTGGATTTTGGCCAGCTGGAGCTGAAATCTGACTTATCCTACGTTGAAGAGCCAGTTCAAATCTTAGAATGCAAGGATAAGCTGCTGCGGAATCGAGCGATCCCTCTTGTTCGCGTACTTTGGAGGAACCATGCGGCAAAAGATTCGACATGGGAACTCGAGTCAGAGATGAAAGAAAAGTTTCCTTCATTATTTTCGTAAAGGTAGGTTCTGTTCTTAAGTTTCGAGGACAAAACTTTTTCTTAGTTGGTTATGGTGTAGTGCCCCGTCCCTATATCGTGCCCCATACTCCGTCCACGGGGTGTGCGAGAAAGGAACAATGTCGCTATCGATTCGGTCGGGACCGATAGGTCGGGATCGATCGAGTCGATCAAACGAGAACGATTGAATTAAGATCCATTCCCCGTTATGAAATGGCTTCTTCGGAACCAAGTCCCATATTCAGCGGGTTGCGTCTTGAGGATTGACTCTGCGGCTGAGTCGGGAGAGACCTTCCGTTGCTCTGCTTTTTACGCCGCTTGCGTTGGTTTTGGCTTTGTCTTTCTGAATGTATTTTCGTGAATGTTTTCAATGGTTTTCATGGCTTGTATTTCGAACTCGCATTTCTTATCGAACTTCTTGAATAATGCAGTATTCTAATTGGTTGCTTGTACGATTTCAGGTAATCGCGTAGGCGACGTCTAGCGCGACCAACAAGTTCTCTCGCTGGAAGTAAACTCAAGGTGAGTGGCTAACCCTTCTCTTCTCGACCCCTTCCTAGGTAAATCGATAATGTTGTTGCGAATGAAAGAGTGAACGCAAGGGCACGAACACGGTAAAATAATTGAGTTTTTAAAGAGAATGTAGGCTATGCCTTAATAACAAAAAATGGTCTTTACACGGTCATGGACAACTTGTCGACAAGGTAAAGTTTTCCCCGTACGGCAACCCGGGGCCACGGGACCGTTGCGGCCAAGAAAGGAAACAAATACAAAAGCTGTGCTGGGCACGAGTAGGCGGGGACTTGCAGCGGGACGTGCTACTCGTGCTGAAAGGTGCCCCGTCTAACAAAAGCAAAAAGGAGTCCACGATGGCTCTGGGAGCTAGTGACCAACCACACGAAATGATGTACTTGATGTAAAAATGATAACAATTGATAGGGAAGAGCATGGTAAGTATCATAAGGCGCGGCGCGGTCCGCCGTGGGTAAGTTCCAACATAATTTACGTTATGCTTGTCATATACCTGTTTGAAATTCATTAGGATGGTTAGAAACATTCATGAACTAAGTTATATAAACTCTTCAACCAAATGAGAGCTTGGAACTTAAATAGCCATGCACTAGTACAAAGTGTAATGTACTGATCCTTGCTCTCCACGCAGGTACCCCGAACCACGAAGGGCGTGCTACCTAAAAGCTCAAGACGACGTGAACCCTTTTGAAGCCTCGTCCGCGTGTGGAAGGCTTGTTTCTGAAATCCTTTTTTGAAGACTCGCACTCAGAACAAAGGAAGACAAATGGCGACTCGACTCCCTTCGATAGCAGGTAGAAATCATAATGGTTTTGCTTGTAAAAAGGGATGTAATGTATGGACACGAATCCATCACTGGTCGTAGGTGTTTGACAAAATGCCTCAATGAGCATTTTGTATTGATTTTGATTTTGTGTTTGAATGGGAATCATTGTTTTGTTGTCGCTTACACGTTTTTGGGACACTGGGGTGGTTTTCGTATCGTGTCTTGTCGTTATTGGACACGCACATACGGGTTCAGGCGCGCGTGCACGAGAACTGTAGCTCCCCTGCTACCAGCGTGCTCGTGCGGGCTGCCCAGAGCACGTGGGTGCGTGCCATCGGATGTGGAGCTTGGGGTAGTGTCTGACACGACACTCCCCAAGTCTCGTGTCGCGAGGTGACGTATCGGGTGCATGCGGACACGCGCACTGGTCACGTTGGCTGTGCAGCCTGTGTGTTAATGTGTGGTGTGATGCTCTGTGTAATTATCGAGTTTGAAATGTTTTAATCATGTTTTAAATTGATAATTAGGATCCTAATATGTCTATTAATCTGTAATAGATTAAGATTGTATAGTAGTTCAGTTTTAGAGGGATTATAAGACTTAACTGTTGGACTGGTTTGATTGCTAAGGGTAGCTTTTACAACCTGAGTTTTGGTATAAGTAAACTATTCACTGTTTTTGATTCCTGTTGTTTCTTTAAATTGATTGATATCATGTTTAGGACTGTTGGGATGAATAAACCTGAGATGTATGGAAATCCCTTAATGAACTGAGTACATGCAGCCTGGGCATGTTCCCCCAATGTTACTGTTAAATTCAAATCACATATCCTGAGAACTTCTTTAGTATTTCACTGATTGGGTGTAAATATGAGTTTTGTTTTACCTCTCATTGATTTACAATGTAAGGGAATCATGAGTACTACCTTAAATGGGTCATATAGTTCACTGTCATATTCTTTTTCCTATCACACTGGTTCACAATCAAAATCTGAGAACTTCACTACTAATGCCCACTGTTTACCTGTTAATTTTAGTATAATTTGTAACATGTTAATGTGATGATCCATCTACTACACTTCATGCCATGTATTGGAATGTTAAGAACCAGTTAGGGGCATGTGATTCCATTCTTTACTGTTAGGTAGAGCAACTGAATTGATGTTCCACAGATTTGTATAACAATGTTTAGTAAATTCTTAATACCACAACATATTTGTCCAACAAAGCAAAATCTGAGAATTTGTTTTGGAGAATACAAAACCTGAGATTGGTATTAACTAGTATCCTTTTCTGTTCACTGGTAATTTCCTGCACTTATACTACCTGCCTACACAGAGCACACACACACACAATGTCTCTCCTCATGACAGTTACATGTATACACATCACACACTTCTTTTTCTCCTTTTACTGTTGTTTAATTCCTGCACATGGGTGGGTAATTCTTGTATACACACACTGTTTCATACACCCTATCCAGCTATTCCTAAACCTGTCAGGCTATCTATCTATATGCACACTGTTTTGTGTCCCTTTCACTGTTATTAATTTTCTGCACACATATTGACACTGGTGCACACTCTCACCATAACACACACACACAAGACACTATTTTGTTACTGTTTTACCTCACATACACTGTTCTGTGCCTTCCTTTACTGCTCACTGAATTGGTATTTCCTGCAAACACAGAGTTCACTCACACACCATATCATGTTAACACACAAGCACCTCTCTCTTTCTCTAAATTCTAAGTTTTTACACATGTAGGCATATACAATGTGCATGTGTGTAACTTGTATGAGTGTCTATATGTAGTGTGTGAAATGCTTAGGCAATGAGTATACATGTGTACTTGTGGGTTGTATGTATATATGTATATATATAGTATTTAGCCTAGGTATACTTAGTGTTAGTTCAATATGAATGTACCTATATATATGTTGGATATACATAGGTGAAGGGATACTTGGAATGTTGTGTGTTGCCTAGTATAGAATTGTTAGAGCCTAGCATGACTGGTTAGACCTAGATAGTTGAGTTTAGACTTGATTAGACTAGATTGACCTAGTTTGACTCCTAGGGTTGACCAAAGTTGACCAAGAGTTGACTTTGGCCTAGATTGACCTAGAATCATGTAGAATGCATAGTAGAACTCTATTTTACTATTCTGGACTTGTTGTGACTTGTGCTGTTCTGATTAGGAGCTAGACACCACTTCTTGGACAGTACGATTCATATCGGACACTCAGATACAAGCGAGTACATTCTCTGATCATTTCATATACTGTGCGTTTTACTTACATGGCGTATCACTATGCTTCTTGGTTCACTTGATTACTTGTGACATGTACCCTCATGATCACAGAGTCTCTTGAATCTTACACAGTTGGGTAACCCCCAGACTCCCCATTTATGGGACATCCATGTATCACCCTTCACGGGCCGTGCATGGAATCATATAACATAACCTGGCTGGATCCTTGTGTATTGATTGGGGGTACGGGGGAGTAGAAGTGGACATGTGAATAATACACCAGTAGTATCTTCATTGAATCATTCCGTAGTGTCTTCATTGAATCATCCCAGGCCATTTACATGTTCATGTTGTACTCTGACTCACTAGTCACTGCTAGTTCTCTATGTATAGTAGATATTTCTATTACAGTTCTCTCTCTGTTTTTATACTGCACTTCTTTCAGTACTTGTATCTTACTTTACTGCATGTTCATATTTTCTAACCTGCTATGAATTGTTGAGATGTACTATGCTCGCTCCTGTCCTGACTGGACCTGTTGAAAATATTACAGAGGACGAGGAGGAGGCTTGCCTGGACACCTACTACGGGGCAGCCTTAGATGACACCTTTGAGCTGGACTCCCAGGAGGACCCAGCTGTAGCTGAGGATATTTCCCGACTGCCTAGTCTAGACTAGTTAGGCTTATCTTATTTTTTTGCAGTCTTGAGACATGTCTTAGTTAGACTTTATTTGGAGTTATGAGTTGTATATATTCTTTCATCTGAGACCTTGTACTGTTGGATATTGCTGGATTATCTTAGACTGCTATTTATCTACTTTATTCCTTGAGTTCTATTTCACATCGTGCTATCTCTTTCTTAGTTGTGATTGGGTTTACTATTGCTATGTCACCCCCATTCGGGGAGTATATACTGTTTAGAGAGATATTGTTAGATGTTGTGACCTAGGACAACGTTCTACCGTCGACACTGCGGCGTAGGCTGGGCGTTGTTACGTTCTCGTACCCTCACAGTGGGTGCGGGTTGTGACACGGCAACCCGGGGCCACGGGACCGTTGCGGCCAAGAAAGAAAACAAATACAAAAGCTGTGCTGGGCACGAGTAGGCAGGGACTTGCAGCGGGACGTGCTACTCACGCTGAAAGGTGCCCCGTCTAACAAAAGCAAAAAGGAGTCCACGATGGCTCTGGGAGCTAGTGACCAACCACACGAAATGATATACTTGATGTGAAAATGATAACAATTGATAGGGAAGAGCATGGTAAGTATCATAAGGCGCGACGCAGTCCGTCGTGGGTAAGTTCCAACATAATTTACGTTATGCTTGTCATATACCTGTTTGAAATTCATTAGGATGGTTAGAAACATTCATGAACTAAGTCATATAAACTCTTCAACCAAATGAGAGCTTGGAACTTAAATAGCCACGCACTAGTACAAAGTGTAATGTACTGATCCTTGCTCTCCACACAGGTACCCCGAACCACGAAGGGCGTGCTACCTAAAAGCTCAAGGCGACGTGAACCCTTTTGAAGCCTCGTCCGCGTATGGAAGGCTTGTTTTTGAAATCCTTTTTTGAAGACTCGCACTCAGTACAAAGGAAGACAAATGGCGACTCGACTCCCTTCGATAGCAGGTGGAAATCATAATGGTTTTGCTTGTAAAAAGGGATGCAATGTATGGAACGACTATCTCATCAGCGTTTATTTTGTAAGTTGAGTCATGTTGTAGCCCGTGTGGCAATGATTGTAATGGAGTCAATGTAAATGAAATGTTAATATCAATGAAAAGTCTACTTCTATTTCAAATATGTCAATCAATTTCTCTGCGACTCTAATTTGATGTTGTGTTTCGGATGACCTTATGACTACGTCTTGTGCGATCGCAACTTAGGTTCGTACGGCATCATGCCCGGGGGACGACTATCGATTCTACGGAATCGGGGTATGACACTTCCCGTCTGAGACCGCGCGATCTTTTTTTCGTTTTTCGAATTTGAAATATGCCCTTCAGCCAGCTCCTTCGTCTGTTCCTGGTGGCGCACGCTCCTCTGCTCCACTGCTAGCTGGACCGCTTTACTTAACGTCACTTCTCGTTGACTCGAGCATTCTGGCATCTCGTTCTGTTAGCGCGAGTTTTCCTGCGCCATCTGTTGGCATAGCTGAGGCCTTCTCCGTGCCTTCTCTTGTTGGCGCAGACTTACTCGCTCTATTCCCAGCTGCGTGCTATGCCCGAACGCTATCTATTTTGGCGCTGCCAGCTGAAGCGTGCTCTGCTGTAGTACATCTTAGCCCGACGTTACCCTCAGACGCGAGCCCTTGGGTGCCCTCCTCTCTAGTCGCTTCAGTCGGTGCGACATCACCGTCGTCGGCGGCGATCCCTCATTCTGGTTCTCCCCTGGCCGCGGAGTTCCTCCCTCGTATCTCCTACCGTACTCGCCTTGGCTTCTACCGCTGCCCTCCGGGCAAAGCCCTCACCCCTACCGGCCCACCCCTCGGCGCCCGGATCCTCCATCATCCCCCATGTTGCGCCTCCACCTCTCATCAAGCCCACCTGAAGTCTTATCACGAAGCGATCAGACCTGACCGACTTGCAAAGTCCAATCAGATCAGTCTCCATGCCGAGCTTGCAGAAATTGTTGGCCACATCGTGGTGGACGTTTCAGTCATTAACGTCCCTTTTTCGAGCTCGGACATCTCGTCCCTTTCCTAGCCCTTCTCCCTCACTCTCATCCTCAAATTTCCTTCTGGGTGCCCTAAGTTAGTGCGCGTAGAGGAATGCATGGCGGGATGGGGCATTAAATCGGTATACAGGGTGCTCCTCTAGACCCCAAACACATCCTCTTGTACCTCACGTTGGAGAAAGATTACAAAACTGTATAGATGAGAGGATCATGTAGAATAGATTACCATCCTACGAAAATAGTCAAATGGTCACCAGATTTCAACCCCAAGGAAGACTCGACGATTATATCTGTATGGGTCACCTGTCCGAACCTGCTATTGATCTTCTTCGTTCCAGCTGTGATGCAAAGAATAGCCAACTTTTTTGGGACCTTCGTGGAAATGGCAGAAGAAATCCGCAACCTGACCAAAGCCAACTACGCCAAAATCTGCATGGAGCTAGACTTGATAAAGGAGCTTCCCAACTTTATCTAAATCTCTTAAGGCGGGAGGACGCACACCCAAAAATTCATCTATGACAACAATACAATTTTCTGCAAACATTGCCACATGAGAGGCCACTCCACAGAGCATTGCTACAGAGCCCATCCAGAACTCAAGAAGAGAGAACAGAGCAAAATATAGAAGAATAAGGCAGGACGAAAGGCTGATCCCACCCCCACGAAAACCTCGCTCCTCCTATTACCGAATTCTTTCACCCGATTTGAAGACAACACAAATCACTTGCAACCCATGTCTAATGCTCATCAGGGATACGATACAGCTCTCACCATCAACACAGAAGTCAACCTGACCAACAAATTTGACGTACTAGCCACGGGAGACCTCGTAGTCACACAGGAGGACAACATCAACGACAACACCAATGAGGATCATGCTAACAAGGGGAACATGGTGAACAACTCTGTCCAATCTCATAAGGCTGACACCCTAACAGCAGAAGGAATTATTGAAGGGTTACTCACCACCCAGGAGAGAGACCCAGGGGCTGAAGAGACCGAGGGTTGCTTGCAAAAATAGGATCACCCATTGGAAATATGCCACAAGGGGACGACACAAGTTGAGGCGGAGCCTACAATAAGCTAAATGAGACAGTCATTAATGTGGACCTCTTGAGCAATATTGCCAAGAATTTGTGCCAAGTTAAAACAAGCGTCGGACACCGGGTTTGCTAGCCCAGACAACTTCTTCGGCGTTGCCATTGAAGGTGTTACCCTCCCAGTAGACAACAGCAATGACAGAAACACCAAAAAAACAGAAAAGGCTGATGCCTCAGCCAAAAAAGCTAACAAAAGCAAAACGAAAGAGGTCACGGCCATGATCACCAGATCTGTCGCGAAACTCTGCAACTCTCCTCCCTTGCCATCTAAATGATTAACATCCTTTCTTGGAATGTTCGAGGGCTTACGAAGAAACCAACCATGAGAAGATTAAAAAGTCTCAAGAGAATTCATAGAATTGACATCCTTGTGATCATTGAACCCAAAATCTCTCCCAAGAAGCTTAAGTCCATCCAGTTACAGCTTGGTTTTACATTCGCTGTTGTCGGCTGTCACGATATATGATCCTCTTTTTTGCTGATGTGAAGTACGACATCATCCATAACTCGAGACAAGCGCTTTCGTGCTGGATGGAGCACCCTGTGCTCTAATTGTAGTCTCTTCTGTCTACAGTTCATGGGATCTGCGAGATACCAGAGCGTAAACAGCTATGGAATTTGTTTACTGACACCCAACATCAACACACCAACCTCCCCTGGCTCTGCATTGGGGACTTCAATGCTGTCATTTGCAGGAAAGAGAAGTCGGGCGGGCGCCCACCCCCCCGCGTCTGCCATGTCCGACTTTGCCAACTTTATTTTTAATGCCCAACTGTCTACGCTTTAATATTCGGGTAATGCCTTCACTTGGTGTAACATGCAGGAAGGAGCACGGCGCTGCAGGGTGACACAAGGCGCAGGTGGGTACTCTCGCTACCTATCCATCTTCACAATGGTGCAAATGATGAACGACGTAGGTTGGTGCTCTCGCTACCAACCCAGCTTCATAGAAGTGCATGCGGTCAAGCACGCCAACAGAAAAGATAAACTCACAAAAAATAGATAAAAAGTTCAAGAAAGTTCTTTTTATTAAATCATGGCTACAAGAGGCTATTACAGATTCGTCACGATTACATAAAAGAAGACTTCCTAACTACAAAGATCTGTTACAAAGTATTTGTGATTACATATGCTGAACTAAAAACTCATACGGATCAACACTGGTGTAACGTCCCAGTCCCAAAATACGTAGGACTAGGAACGTAGACATACCAGCCATATAATAGATATACGTAAGCTATAAAATGCAGCAGAACCATGACTAATCTCATCCACACAAAATAAATGAATAAAAGATATCATATAATGATAATGAATTGTCTTGATACAATATGTTGGGCGGAGACAAATCCACTACCAACAAGTAAAGGAAAAATACATGAGAAAAAAATGATTTATGGTAAGTGAAGCGAAGACGATCCAAGCGCAATCATCCTTGAAGAAATGGAGATGGTCACGGCTAGAGCTAGAACACATACGAAAGATAAGAGCACACACCTGGAGAGATAACTAGGTCCTCAGAGGGACATAACAAGACACATAATATCATGCCATATAAATTGAATAAATATTGCTCAAATAAATAAGTTAATTGAATTATAACATGGTCCAATACACACCTATTGAACTAGCTTACCATCCCCTCAACCAAACAAGGACAGGAGATGGTAAACTAATTCTCGATGACGTATCTTTCCATACTATGAATCCAATATGGTATCCGGACCCCAACAAGGTTCAATACCTTCTCATCGAAGTAGTAAGCCACACCTACAACCAAACAAGGACAACATGTGACGAACTAATCCGCGACAAGTTATTATTCCAAGCCACGGTCAGATACAAGTACCCAAACCAAAAGTAGTCATACCTAACGGATAAAGGTGCCTAACCGTTCTAAGTGTAATGTAGTTAAGAACAATCCTTCCTACGCATGGGCCCTGGCTAAATAGGATCGACATAGTCCCCCCTTGGGGCACCAGAGGCCCAATCAATAAGAGCATAACGTTCCGCAGAATGCCAGTGGCCGTCAGTAATCATGTATAATCTGACCCGCGTCTCCGGCGGAGCTCACGGGTTACAAAAGGGAAAGTGCAACGAAGCCCATACGGTAAGGAATTGTCCTCCCCGTACAATGCCTACTATGTTGTATCCACAACAGTAAACTTCTTTAACCGCTAAGTCATACTAGCATGCAATTCTATTAGCGGTTATTCCTATCGCACGACTTATACGCACCGGTGGTCAGCCAGTCACGCATGTCCGTGTTCTACATGAAACCCATAACTTCGTAGTACAACATGTCAAGGCCAATGAATGCAACACACAAAGGTGGTCCCTTAAATTTAGGTTTAATGTGTTAAAAAAATACATAGCAGGAAATATAACTGAACAGTAAGTTCTAACAGGTTATGCCATGTATCACAGTTTATTTTGCATAAAGAAAATAATAAATAATGCATGAAATATGAGCTAAAATAAATAAATAGCAAATGGCAAGGTATCTTGCATGGTAGGATGCCTGGTATGCTACGATAATCAAGATGGCACGAACTGCGACTTCGGTATAACAACTACACAAGGTGACCTCTGATGGTGGCACAGACAGTTCCATGGGTCCAGAAGGGTCAAATTAGTTAGGGTTGATAGGAGGAATTACAGATTTGGCGAAGGAATATGAATAATAGGATCGGTTACGGACATGAGAAAATCAAAGAAATAATGGATAAATATTATATATACAAACTTTAGAAAATATTTATAATTCCTAAAAACTAGTTTTCACGAGTCAAAATATTTATAGGAAAAATACTAAAAAATACTTTAAAGTCAAGAAAATCGTTTTCGACAAAAACTCTAAGTTTGTCAAAATACAATTTTAGGTAGAAATCTATATTTTATAATTTAAAAAATACTTTAGATAATTACTGAAGAGAAAATACTAAGAATTTATTTCATACTTCGCAAACTACATTTTATGGGTCAACATATTTCTAGGTAATATTAAAAATCTAGAAATTTATTTAGGGTTTTTAAAAAAAATAACATTTAAGTCAAAGCTATTTTAGAAATACTATAATAATATATATTAGATTTACAAATCTCCAATTAAAATATGGCAAAAATAATAATAATTCTTTCCAAAGCTTAAATCACTTATATTCCTATACCTAAACCTAAATATATGTATATGTAGAATTTACAAAATAATGATATGAAAATAGTTATCTTTATATGATATAGAAATATACTAAAACAACAGAAATAATAATAATAATAATAATAATAATAATAATAATAATAATAATAATAATAATAATAATAATAATAATGATGATGATTTAATCCAATAAAAGAAAACACCAAAGCAAAAGCAAAAAATAAAAAATAAAAAAATCATAAGCTGCTGCTCTCTTTAGAAAAGAGGGGGAGAGAGAGAAAAGTCAGAACAAACAAAAAAAGGAAAATGGAAGTAGGGATCAGCGGAAGGATAAGAGTGGAGAGTGGGGGAGGATGGGGTTTTTCGGCGACGGAGGGTGCGCGCAGCGGCGGAGGGTGCGCGCAGCGGCGAAGGGTGAGGCACCGAGGGCGCCATCGAAGAGGTTCGGGCTCGGCTTCGAGGCGGGTGGCGTGGCCGCTCGTGGCGGTTGGTCGAATCACCGTCGAGAAGACGTGGAGGAGCGAGGGGAAAGGCGGAGGAAAAAGTCGGTGGACGAGCACGGACGGTCGTGCGGCACTGGCCAGTGGCAAGGAAAGGGGGACGCGCGCGCGGTGGCCGGGCCTCGATGGCCGGTGCTGATCCCGCAGAGGTCCGCGCGCTGGAGGCGCTGGTGTGAGCGGTGGCACGGGATTCCAGGAGGTGGCGACCCGGCTGTGGGACGCGGTGGCGGGGGATTCTCGACGCGACGGAGCTTGCCGGCCATGGGAAGGTGAGTGATGGCTGTGGTTTGGGTTTTTATTTGGGTGTTCTTCTTGATGATGGTGGTGGTTGTTCGGTGGGTTGGCCGGAGTTGGCTATGGTGGTGGCTAGGACTGTGGTGACAGGGCAGCGGGCGGACGGGGATGGTCGGATGCCAATGGTGATGGGGAGCGATGGCTGGAGGTGGTGTTTTGTGACTGGTGGTGGTGTCGGTAGGCGGAGGTCTGACGGTCGGGTCGGAGTTGGGAGGCAGCTCTGGTGGCGGTGGTCTCAGTGGCGTCGGTGATGGTGGTGGTGCGGTTGCTTGGGTGGCCAAGATTGGTGGTGTTGGCCAGGTTCTTGGCCAGCAGGGTTCGGGAGGACGGGGTGTGTCGGGGTGACGGTGACGGGTGGTGGTCGTGTGAATGGCCAGAAAAGAGGAGAGGGGTGAAGTTGGCTGCGGCGGTGGTGGTGTTGCGGCAATGGCGGAGACGGGGTTCGGGTTAGGTTAGAGACTAGGAGGATGGGTCCGATGGGCTATGGGACAGGGGTGCATCGTGTCCGGGTTTGTCAGACACGACAGGGAGATGGGAACGCGTGATCTGGTATGTCGGACACAAAGTGGACGGTGTCCGGCTTGTCGGGCACAAAGGTGAAAAAATTTGTACATGTAAAATTTATAGTGGATGGGAAGGGAAACACGGGCACGGACACGATGCACATATTTGGGTTGAAGAATTTGGAGTTAAAATTTATGGATGAGTACCCCTCCTTATATAGGAGGTAGGAATTCCCAGTTGGATAAGGATTATGATTTATTTAAACCCAATTAGATAATTCAATTATTAAATTTAAATCAATAAAACAAATCTAAATTCAAATTCAATTCCAATTTAAATCTAGATAATCTAAACTCAAATATAAATTCTATCTTTAAACTATTAAAATTAATTCCATAAAATCTAATCAAAGCTTTAAATTGCCACGATAATTTCAAAATATATTTTCCAAAAATACTAATAATAATAATTTTGAAAATTACATTATTATTTAAAAGTAACTAATAAATAATTACGAAATATATATGTATACACAAATAATATTTACATAAATATACTTTTCTAGTATACCATTTTATAAGGATATTATTTATTATTATAACTATATAAATGAAAGGCTTTTCATAAATAAAATCATAAACTTAGAAATTTTGGTACGATAGCTAAAAATAATTATTACGTATATTATTTTGAAACTATAAAAATAGAAGAAATGTTTTTCAAAAAAATATGTATGCTCGCACATATTTGCACTCGTGGAGCAATTACAAAAAACGAATTTCGTGCGCGACGTACAATACAAAAATAAAAAAATCAGTACCAAATATATATATAAAAAATAGTAGAAATTTAGGGTTTTACAACTGGGGTTCATTTTCACAGTGTAATTGTTATGAGAGAAGGGACTGTGGATAGAAGATGTGAATACAGTCGCCATCAAAGTCTGCCACCACAACACTCCCGTAGACGCGCAGCTCTTCCTGAAGCAGCTATTGGCCCGAGCGAGAATTCAGTCCATAGCACGACATGAGGCCCTTTTCAAAAGCACATCAGCTTCTGAGGCTCTTTCAGCCTAACAAAAGCACGCAACCGCCAATAAGCAGGGTAGAGCACAACCTGTGGTGCCTTATATTGGCAACCGGACCGAACTCGATCGTTAGGACCTCCAAGACCTCCAAGATGCCGCTCATGTTCGAACTCCCCATAAGAAGCATTCCAGCACATCCCGAAGCTCATCAGCAATTTTTCTACGAAGGCACAACTCCTTTGAACGAAGGGATCGTCAACCAAAATCTGACTTAGGCAAGGCCAACGGCCACTTGAAGCTAAGTCTGGATCCACCATGAAGACATGACTCTTCGGAAGAAACTCCCCCTTTATATTGGGCGGGAGTGGCCTAAGACATAGGCCACGGGGCCGTCGGTCAAAATTTCCACATTAATGGGATGGACCTAAGACTCAGCACGATGAACCTCATTAAATAGGTTCATTCGACTAAGTCGTAGACCATTAAAAGACCCCTTAAAATTTTCCAAGTAATGGTGGCAATTAAGAGGGAGTCGTTCCTTAAAGAGCTGTCATTAGTTACTCTTAAAGAAGACTTCAAAGCCAGCTTCTTCAAACCAGAAGTGCAGCTATAATCCTGCTCCAGCAGGAGGCGTAAACTGGTGATAACTTCACATCATCCCAACTTCAATGGCGTAGACCTCTGCTTCGAACCAGAAGCTCAACCCCCTTCATCAAAGACTTGGAAAATACCATTGCATCCAACACAAGTCCACCTGCCGCTCCAAAAGCAAAGTAAACTCGTTAGCCTAAAGCACAGCCTACTCGTTGCCCTAAAGAACAATGACTTTACTACTCGAAACATAGCCTACTCGTCACTCAAATGCACAGAGGTTCCGTCATCTTCGAAACATAGTCCAAGCCTGAAAGCGCAGAGGCTCCCTTGCCTCCAGGAGAACAGTCTACTCGTCGCACCAGAAGCGCAGCAGCACTAAGACCTCGCTAGAGGTGCAGGTTGCATGGTCCCACCCAATTGGTTTATTTAAACCGCCACTTTCAAAGATATGACAGAGGTTGATCATATTGATATGTGCAAATATCTTATCAATTGGTTTAAAACTCAAATAAGGACGAAGTTTGCTCTTTTGATAAAGGTCATATCAAGTCGGTTTGTTTAAACCGATAGCCTCCTAAAGATCAAAAAAATTCTACTCCGAGATGAAATCCAAGATCTACTCGACTTCATCTAAACAGAAGATTCCCAGCAATAGACACGTGCCACGTGTCTCCTCCTTCAGTTATTTTGATAACCACCCGATATCTCGATAGAGGGGAATCTCGATGTCCGCCACGTGTCAGCTCAGCAGAGCCTGTACCATACAATGACAACAGATTCCTTCATATTTCAAATCCGAGTGCACATCGTATATGTGCCCCCTTTTTCCTATAAATAGAAGGAGTTTTCCCTTCAACAAAAGAGGAGGAGGACACACACAGAGAGGAAAGAAACAGGAGGCAAAAGACAGAGCTTCGAAGTCTTCAACTCCGGCATCCTCTTGATCGGTAACCATAAAGTTCCTTCAAAGGTACCAGAAAGCCAAAGCAAGTCCAACTCGTCGTCAGATCGTCAACGGAGTAAAGGAGCCGCTGCAGTGCTCGAACTCCACCGTCACGCTTTCCCATAATTCTTGTACTTAGATTTCCTCGCACAGGAATCGATTGTACCTTTTTTCAAGTTTAATAAACAAAAAGTTCGTATAACCTTTTGTGATGTCGAATAAAATGGCGGCTCTGCTGGAGACGACCTTCTCCTCCAACGAGAGGGTGGTGACGCAATCTGATGATAACATGCTGGGATCTTCCCAGAAGATGCTGGTCGTACGCTTCGACCAACAAGCTTTTGAAGATCCCTTTCTGAAGAGAAGTCGAGTCTTTCGAAGCAGTTCGTAAAACCGAAGAAGACTCGACGTATCTGGGTGTCCAAGGTGGCTGCGACGAGCAGCACGACATAAGGAACTGCGATCCAGAACCCTCTAAATGCTGAAGCCCCGAAAAAGATTTTGGCTACTGTGGCCATGCCACCTCACTCGATTCCCACTTTAGAAAAATATGACGAGGAAGACAGTGCCCCTATGGCGGGCCTGACGAGGGCACAACATCGAAAAAAGCGGGCAGCAGTTCAACCCCTCACAAAGGAAGCGTTGCCGATGAGAAAATCTGTCTTTGACAGAATTATCTTTCCATCAGACGAGTCCTCATTGGATTCTGAATACTATACACCCGCTGAGGGTAGTAGGAAAAAATCCAAGGTAGTACGTGCCTTATGTAACAAATGTACTATGCCAATGACCGACCAAAGGCCTGTATTGACAATCACACGCGTAGCCGATGAGAAGTTATACAAAATTGGTCTGCATGCTTCGATGCCTCGACCAGTTAAACCCCTCTGTCGCTTAAGCACTCATGTACGTGATGCAAGCCAGGGGGTACATCCCATGGAGAAGGACTCATGCAAGTAGCATTCCTATAAGCATGATAGGAGTCTGTCTCGCCAGACCCTTCCGGATCTTACCCGCACGTACAATAGGGGTACAGAGGTGGAGGACTTGACGGTTTCACACAAGCATAAGATAGAAGAAGAATCGACGACACAGGGCACGCCTAAATCAAGGCATCCTTGTACCCAGATTACCATCAATTGTTGCTGTCAACAGGCAGCCACTGTACCGCCGAGGAGGCATTCCGTCTTCTAAAGACTACAACCAGCGTTAATTGAACATTGGGGGTTCGACAGAAGGTTGACAAGCGCAGACGAAGATGAACTCTGTGTCGCTACGTGCAACGCGGTACAGGGTTCTCAATCTCTCAAAAAATTGTCCAAGAATCCTTCCATCTCGGCCACCAAGCCCAAGAAGCGGTCCGAGAGTAGCAAGGCGAAGGTACCCAACACAGGTGTGTTCCAAGGCACGTATTCCAAATCTCCATTGCGTACCACATCAGACAGCGGGGGTAGCCAACACCCCACCGTCTATGACAACGCTGTATTCCAGTCTGAGGAGGAACCATATGATACAGATGCCTCTACAGGCGCAGTTAGCCACCAGACTGGAGGTGGCAACCGTAATGAGTCTGAGAAAGACTGCAACATTCTAGTTCATCCTCAAGACGAAGAGGCACATGCATCTAAACTAGAGAGCGAAGGGTCTACAGTCCCTTCCATCCATCTACACACAAGGTCCGTATTTATGGCCGATGGCGACGAGGCAGACAATAGTGAAGCGCTTGACCAAGTGAAACGTATCGAAGCTTTCGAGACGAGCCTAGATACGTTAAATGCTACAATAAAATCCTTATCTTCTATCATACTGGAGATCAAGGGAAGTTTGGTCCCCATGCCTCTACACCTGTGCTTGACCCGGCAGCTAATGACGGATCCAATAAGCTGCCCATCATCAACCAAGCGACACTATCGTCTACTCTATTGACCACAGGACCTGTAATGTCAACTGAGATACAACAGGCCATCAAGGAACTGTATGCTCGCTATGATGCCAAAGAGAAGCAAGAAGCACTCTGGAAGATGGAGATTCGACAGCCATATCCTGTCGAATAGGAAAACATAGTCTACCCTCCCAAATACAATCTGCAGACGCTCACACCCTTCGATGGAAAAGAGTCTCTTTGACGATACTTGAGGTTCTTTGCCTCAGTAATAGGGCACCTACTAAAGAACGACGCCCTCCTCACCAACATATTCATGGGAGCCTTGCAGGGGGTAGCCTATGAGTGGTTCAGCAGTCTTCCAAACGACTGTATTTTATCGTTCGAGGACTTGAAGACTCTCTTCATCGATTAATTCTATGAAGGAGGTATGGACATGTCGATGTCAACTCTCATGGAGTTTGTCCAGAGAGAGAAAGAGCATGTCAATGCATACATCGAGCACTTCTGCCAGGCAGCTTTGAGGCTACCGCTTGGCATACCCGAGCCCATGCTTATGGACTCATTCCGCAATAACATACTAACTACAATCAAATTGTGGTACAGTGCTCCTTGCGCAGAGTGGACACCTTTTATTACAGAGACAGATATGGCACAAAGGAAAGCCCAAGATGCGTAGCTCCTGGGATTAAACTTTCCTTCTCTCGAAGATAAGAGGAGACGCTCGTCTAGCAACAATCCCAAGGAAAAAAGGCAAACAAGCCCTGACCGTCAACATCTTCAAAGGTTCAGTAACCATGAACCCTAAGTCTACAGAAGCGCAGAAGCTGAGGGAGACTTACTCCTTCAACGACGAGGATACGCTGGAACTCTTCGATATGTTGACAAAGAGTGGCAAGCTATCTCTTCCAACACCAAAGCGCCTCGACGAAGTGGGGAAGGTGGACAACCCTAAATACTGCCATTATCATCAGTATATCCACCATTCGACACGAGATTGCTACGTGTTGAAAAGACAGATTCAGCGCCTCATCGATGCCAAAGTCGTATCACCTGACTATGAAGAAAAGACTGTCACGTCCAACATGGTTACTCTCCAGTTTGGAAGTTTTCCATCTACGAAGGTACTGGACGGGGTCATCCCCATCTCGATGGCGACAATGGAAGTAGTAAATCTTCCACCAACATGTGACAACGCTCAAGGGCTCATCCCGTTCTCCACCCTACGAGACGAGGTCATGTGGGTCCACCCTGACCATACTTCCGACATGACAGCACATACAATCCCCTCTGTCAAAGAAAAGAAGGTCAGGACATGTCGCATGGTCTCGACATCGACAGATGACACCCTAGTGACCACTCACTCGACGCGGCAGCAAGAGGAGAACCAAGCTCCGAAAGAGGCAGCACCTCCACCAACTACAACCCCTGCTCCGGATACATCAGAAGCAGGTCCGTCTCAAACTCCTGCCGCAGATAGACAAAAGAAAGAGGAGGTTCGCTTCGACAAACCTCTGAGGAAAGACTTGACAGTAGGGCCTATCAAATCCTACAACTTCGACATACTGGCACAGCTAGCCAATACCCTGGCTAGATTGTCACTCTTCGAGATCCTTTGTCTCTCCGAAGAGACCCGAGATGCGCTTAATGAAGTCTTGCAAAACGCTGAGTCCTTTTTCACTCAGGTGCGACCACCCAGGAAGGTGCGACCACCCAGGAAGACCCTACGGCCTGCCCATATTATCACAGTATGGTCGAAGTGATCCCCAGTATCACTTTCACCCAGCAAGACATGCTGTTGAAGAACAACCGGCATAATAGGTCTCTGTACTATACAGTGTATGTCGGTGCCATTAAAGTCGACCGCATCCACATCGACTTTTACGACCTGCACCCGCTTTTCGGATGCGAGCTCGTGAGCAAGCCAGCTACGTATCGAACGGACTCCAGCCCGACTCGAGTACGTATAAGCTGTCCAGGGCAGGATATCATGTCTAATCTAAACTATATCTCAATCCACAGACATCACATAAAACCAGAATGAACAATTATGGGTCATGGTCTGTAGCCCATTAGCATATTGTTCGATTAGACTCCAAGAATAACATGAGTCTATAAAGCTAAGCTGATAAGCATGATATAACATAAAAGCACGAGAAGATAGTAAATCGATAATACTAACAAAATACCTGAATCATGCATATGAAGTCAACTACCACATGCTCAGCTAACTAACTCCGTGCAATCAGCTACCTGAAGAGATCATCAGGTTCTCAGAGGACTAGCAAGATACATAAAACATGCCTACTAATATTACAGTAAATAACATGTAAGAAGGATAAGAACACTGCAAGAAAAACATCTAAGGACGACGAGTCGTGAGGACATGTATTACTAGACTTGGCTACCAATCAATCGATTAACCTATATAGCTTGTAGTACAATGCAAGATACTCCCAATCTATAAAGATTTTGACTGTAATACAATGTAAGATAATCCCAGTCAAGATTAGCCAATTCTAGTATCGATCTCCTCTCCTAAAGGATACAAAGTCAAGTAGACTCCTATAAATCGTAGTACAATGCAAGATACTCCAAATTTATAGTATCGCAAGTCAAGTCAATCAATCAATCAATCAATATATGCTATAGGTCATAGTACAATGTAAGATACTCCCAATCTATGACATGTCTCAAGTCAAGTCAATCAAGTGATATCAAGGTAGAGGAATCGGCTATAGGTCGTAGTACAATGTAAGATACTCCCAATCCATAGTATATCTCAACTGTAGTACAATGCAAGATACTCCCAGTGAGATTGGTCAAGGACAGATATAAAAACTGACAACTCAATCACAAAAAAGGGTAACACAAA
The DNA here is from genome assembly GCA_029216955.1 of Iris pallida. Lineage (NCBI taxonomy): Eukaryota > Viridiplantae > Streptophyta > Magnoliopsida > Asparagales > Iridaceae > Iris > Iris pallida. Next base: position 30,136,461 of record JANAVB010042618.1, read on the forward strand.
GAGACCAATATTCTAGCAATGTCAAACATCCTATACGTGCACGTAATCTAGAACAAGTAAAGCAATCAAGGACGAATCAATCACATTATGGAATCATGTGACAATATGAAAAGGACTACAATAAGAAAAGAGAAACCATGTAAATACTGTATATGTTCGGCAAGGTATACTTGCCTGGAGGTTGCACGGAGAACCAACAATGTATCGCCAATCACAAATCAGAAAGTCCAAGTCATCACAACTTTCTCCGAAAGCTGAAATAAACGTTACCAACATTCTCAGAATAGTCAAATTAGCTAGGATTGCCAGTCCTTAAGTCTAATTCTGGACACAGGGGCAAAATAGTAATTTTGGGCAAAAAACGGAGTCAGTCGTTGGACCCGCTTTGCACCGAAAAGCGTGCCAGAGTCAATGGTCTCTAAAGTCATCAAACTACATGTCTATGGATCTGATTTTTCGATACGAACCCAACCGTATGTCCAGTTTTGGATTCCGGTGGACCGTGCACAAAATTACCCGTTGAGTCAGACCGGAGGGCCCGCGATACGGCGATTTTATCAACTGTCTCAAAATCGGACCAAACTTGGCATACAGGACCAGAAAAACGATACGGTCCGGATGGCGCAAGTTTGATCTCGATCTGACAAGCTTGCACAAAGTAATTAAAAAATTTGTAATGTGCACGATACAGTGAATTTTGACGAATACGCATCAAATTCGTCGTGCACACGCGACTAATTTAAATTCCGTCAAAGCCCACACGACCACGAAGCCTTACGCACCTTTTGATGCTTACGGTGCGCGACCACGTTGCCCGGTTTGGCGGAACGCACGTCGTGTGGATGAATTTCATGATTTTTTTAAAACAGTTTTTACAAGTTTTTTGGGATTTTCACACGCCGATTTCTCGATGCACACTAGCTGAAATAAAAAACTACGAAAAGGAATTCGAAGGCCTCTATGTTGTCTAAACATTCTTTGATTAAAACTTTTTTTATAAAAATTTTGTACTATTCGTGAGTCGGCTTCAAAAATGGGGTCTCGCAGTGTTTACACTGTTCTTCAGGACAAGGTTTTTCGAGAATTTCTACCTCGATTCTTGAACCATACGATCAGATTGCACTCGATCGATTCGATGGGATTTCATCTCGGTTATATTGGCTATATATAGAATTTTACGGAAACGAATTTCATTGAGCGGTCAGGAAGAAAACGTACCTCGAAGTCGCTCCCATAACGTACTGCTGCTGCTGCTGTCACTTCCATGTCCTGTCGCGTACACACGGTTTCAGCGTCGCCGCGGCAGCTCCGGCCGACCGTGGCACTCGACGGCGTGCGCACGCGCGCATGGGTGGTCGCCGTCGGTTGTGGCAGGTGTGGGAGTGGAGGTGCTTAGGGTTTTTGTTGTGCCGCCCCTTCCATACATATATACATACGTATATGATAACAGAGAACAGGATGGGGGAACAGTTGTGAGGTTGGCTGATTGGGCCGGGCTTAGCCCTGGGCTGGGTTGGGGGTCTGCTAAGCCAGGGGAGGTTGGGGCTTTAGCTATTAATTGTTTTCTTTTTCTTTGTTTATTTCTTTTATATATAACACACACACACACACACACACACACACACACACACACACACACACACACATATATATATATATATATATATATTTTAATATATATATATATTTTTAAATATATATATATATATTTAAAAATATATATATATTAAATATATATATATATATATATATATATATATATATATATATATATATATATATATATATATATATATATATATATATATATATATATATATATATATATATATATATATATATATATATATATATATATTTATATATATATATATATATATATACACATACATATATATAATATAATATATACAGTTGTGTGACTGGCTGATTGGGCCGGGCTTAGCCCTGGGCTGGGTTGGGGGTCTGCTAAGCCAGGGGAGGTTGGGGCTTTAGCTATTAATTGTTTTCTTTTTCTTTGTTTATTTCTTTTTATATAACACACACACACACACACACACACACACACACACACACACACACACACACACACACACACATATATATATATATATATATATATATATATATATATACATAATCACTTACGTATATATATATGCATATATACACATATAATATTTATATATATACACACAAAAAATATAATAATAAAAATATAATAAGAATAATATAATAATAATAACAATAATGATAATAATAATAAGAATAATAATAACCAACTAAAATATCCACTAAGAGTCCTTGGTGAACATATCATACCCCATCTGGCCCTAGAATTTCGTACAGTTATTCGAAAACGCCATTTAAATATTAATACTGAACTATTAACTATTAGAAAATATTTGTCAAGTCCTAAAATAGATAAAAATATTTGTACACACCTAAAATGTCTACATGGCCGTCTTCGATCTTTCTACATGCCTACATGGGCTTGGATTCGGTTCGGGCCCAGTTCGGCTAACTTGGTTCAACCGGGTTCCTGTAAAGTCAATAAATCTAATAATAATTAATTAAACTTATTTATGATGTTCATGCTATAACTTGGCCTGGTTTTCCTAGTTAGGACATACCGATGGCTTGGCACTCCCCTACCATGGCTAAACACTAGTCAAAGTACGCTACTGCACTACCCGTGCCATAATTTCTGGTTGTCTTGTACTCCAATTCCTAACCATGGCTAAAACCATCTATCGTAATAATTAACTAAATAACCATTTATAAAATCCTAAAAATCCTCATTTAAATCAAATAAATAATAGAAAAAAATTCAAAATTTTCGGGAAGAGAAGCTACATCGACCCAAGCTCCTCTCTCAGCATCATCCCAAGGAGTTTGCTCCAAATCTAGAGATTATGATGCATTGGCTGACTGCATCGAACACAATAATCAGCGGCTTCAACGCATGGAAGAGCGAGCCCCTAGGCAAAATTCGCTTGAAGTGCCAAATAGGCGACCTTCATACTGAAGTGACTTGCTATGTCATCGATGCTGACATAAACTATAACATGCTGTTGGGATGACCATGGATTCATGAGTACATGATCGTTCCTTCCACTCTTCATCAATACATGAAGTATGTGGGCAGCGACGAGACTATCTATTCTCAAGAAACCATTTGTTGTGAGTCTCTAATTATTTTCTTGAAGCTTGCTTTAACTAGAACCCTTATGAAAATAGTCTGGCAGGCTTGACATAAATAGAAATGCATGACTCAGTTGTTAGAATTCTTTTCATATGATGTGCCTTAGAGTTGGTCACCCCGTCGATAACTCTTGTATACTGTGGATGAGTAGGTCATTCTATTTTTTTGACCACGTGTCATTGTATACACTCGTTTCCAGTTATTGAGGAACGATCCTTAACTTGACTTATATCTACCATATTTCGTTATGCCGTGCCTTATTCTTTATTAAGAAGAGTCGAGGTACAATACCCGGACTTTGGAATTCTTCTAACCTCATTATTCCTAAAACCATGTCCTAGCCTCTAAGGCGGGTAGACTGTAAGCCTTCAAAATTTTTTTTTTGGGGATATACGAGGATTACCGATTGATTAAAATGATTCCATTAGGATGATAATTAGTGTCTCATGGACTCCCACTTTCCATTTAGATTATTTTGTGTCTCCGACCGTGTCATTAATATTCGGAGCACGAGACCAGCTATTACCTTCCAATAAATTTCATATGCAAGATCTAGACGAGTCCACCTTCATCTAGGTATATCATGTCCTACTCAAACACGTCCCTTGTACTCTATTTTATGGTACGACTTGTAGGTAAAAAGACTAGCTATAACCCTTACTATGATACCGCTATACTTTCCGACTACAATTAAAGACTCAACTTCGACTCAAAACTTTCGACCCAATATATGGTTGTGATCGACTTGAAGCCCACTACGCACAGGTCACTAGGGTGCCACTCAATTGTGTCTTCTCGTGCTACTTAAACACAAAAGTCATGGAAGGCGTATCTTCAGGGCTTACATAACCTATTTAACCAATCTGACTGCCCAACTAGCTCAACCACTTGGGTGGAAACTTATTCCAGGTTATCCTAACCTAGTAGAAATAGTTTTATCATTGGGATCTTGCCCAGTCAATATAGATTGAAGTCCAAGGTTCACCCAACCAACGATCGATGTCCAATCTGAGAACCCATTAAGACCCAGTAAAACCCATCCATATGCATACCACTATATTTGGACTATAAAGCCGAACCATTTGAAATAGGTCCCCATACCTATTATGTAGTCTCCCCCTTTTTGAATGAGAAGTCATTCGTAACCCTTATTCTATCTACCTAGAAGTCGCGATACGATCTTGTATTGCATTTATATCCCTTGTTTGTGTGTTTAAATAACCATGGATGGGATCACAAATCTTGATTTCTCAAATTTCGTTCTATTATGGAACCTGTTAGAATTTCGAGAACGAAATTTCTTTATTGCACGAAGTGCAAGCTCCTATAAGAAATGAAGGTTTTTTTGATTTAGCAAGTGACTGGACTAGAGTAGCCAACTCTAGCAAATATGTCAATGGTTCATAGACTTTCTTTCTATCTGCATCATTGGATACTCTCTACCGCTCTAGAAATTTTATTTTTACGCTCGAATGTTCTTCCTTATCTTCCGGTCCTTCCTATTTCGGAGCGACGAATGATCATGCTTATTGGAATTTACCAATATTTTTAGCAACTTGTGTAATTTTGTTGCTTGTTAAATTTTGGATTGCTTGATAGATATGAGAGGTTTATAGGTGCCATATTCAGTAGATATCTATTGGTAGCAATTAGTTGGATGATTATAAAGTTGTAGGGACATACCTTTGAGGGAGTAGTATGACCAAAAGTGCGTAGAAGTCCTCGGAGTTCCGTAGTTGGAAAATGGCTAGGAGGAGGATATGAACTGTTATTGAGGAATTTAAAATTCGAGAAGATTAAGGTAATGGTAGATTTCTTTTTGAATTTAAGGAATAATTATGAATTAGAATTTCGAGGACGAAATTATCTTTAAGGTGGGTAGATTTGTAACCCCTCTTTTCAGAATTTTGATAATTTATTTTTATTCATTTATTTGAATTAAATGGTGATTTTTAGATTTTTATAAATTATTATTTAGTTAATTTTTATGGTAGATGATTTTAGCCATAGTGGAGTTTTGGAGTACAAGACGACTAGGAATCGTGGTACGGATAGTGCAATGTCGCGCTTTGACTAGTGTGTTAGCCCTGATAGGGAAGGCCGAGCCATATCGATGTCCTAACTAGGAAAACCAAGCCAAGTTGCGACTTAACCCTTACCGAAGGTTTATTTATTCATTATTTATATTATTGAATTTTAGGGAAATCGGTTATACCATTTTAGTCCGGACTGGACCCGAACTGAGCCCAAGCCCATGTAGTCAGGCAGCACGTCCAATAATATTCGAGTAGATAGAATTTGGTATGAGGGTGTTGTATTTTTTTTAATGGTTTAAAGAATATTTTCTAAGTATTTTAAGTTAAATATTATAAACATCGTTTCCAGTGGATATTCGATGATGTTTGTATAAAATGGGTCCTTGTGCATTCAGGATTATTAGACTGTGCAAATGGTATATACTCCATTATTTGTTTTTGAATTTTGTTATTATTATTATTATTTTATTGATATTGTTATTATATAATAATGTTTTATTATTTTTGGTTATATTATTTTTGGTCAAACAAATGCTACTATATATACATATTCATAAAAGTAGGCCCTAATCTAGGAATAAATAATATTAGGATTTTTAATTAGATTTTATGGATATTATTATGCTAGTATTCATATGAATATATGTATATATATATATATATATATATATATATAGGTATAAAAAAATATATATATATATATATAGGTATTTATATATATGTGGATATATGTATGTAGGCTAATAGGATACCAAGCAAACCCCTCCCACAATCAATTCCAGCCGGCCCAAGGCTTCCAGCACCCAAACTCAATAGAGCAGACACCCCAGCCATAGAGGGGAGCCCAGCAGTAAGCTCCTCCTCATGAACCAAGCTGCCCCACCAACTGAAAAAACCCAGCTGCTGACCCGCACAAGCCAAGCCCAGCCAGTCGGGCCAGGCCATCTGCTCAAACCTCCCCAACACCGCATTGTAGCATAACTCACGTACATTGCTAATACCTCTGTGAACCCGAGGGGGGCTTACCAACCCGTATAAGAGCAGGCCGAGCCCAAGCTGTAAAAAAAAACCCGCACATATGCGCGTATACATAGAGCGCGCGCGAAAGAGAGAGAAAGAGAGCTAAACCTAAACCCTAACGTCGACCACCACCACGAGTGCGCGCGCCCCCGGCCTCCTCCCGAAGCATGCCACCCTACGCGGCCGCCAGCACGGCGAGGCCGACGGCCACGCGCAATGACAGCAACCGGGAACACAGTAACATCAGCATTGGTAGAGCGAAGAGACGACTTCGTAACACATTTTCTCGACGCTCGACTAATCATTGTTCGATCGGTCACTTCAGGTATGATGACAACATATACGCCTTCCAATCTCTTTAGGTAGTTTTTAATTAGATGAATTAGGTCGTCCAGAAAGTCGACACGAACTTTGTCGAAAAACTGTTCTAGAACAGTCCCGATACCCTATTTGGAAGGCCGACTATTAGCAAACCATTAGGATTTTTAGAAAAATAGTTAAATAAAGTCCTAAAGAACCTATAGGGCTCTGCAACCCAACTTGCGGAGTTTGATTTCCTCGACCGTACGTCGAGAAATCGAATTTCTAAGATTGGCAAAAACCTATTTTCGAAATATTAAAATATTAAAAATTCTCTCGATACGACATGCGTCCTGCCAATCTGGGGGGCGTAGTCGCGATCCGAAAGCATCAAAAGGTGCGTAATAGTTTTGTGGACGTGTGGGCTTTGACGAAATTCAAATTGGTCGCGTGTGCGCGACGAATTTGATGCGTATCCGTCAAAATTTACCGTATCGACCTCTGTGCAAGTTTCTCAATTACTTTGTGCACGTTCGCCAGATCGAGACGAAACTTGCGCTAACAGGACCGTATCATTTTTTTGGTCCTGTAAGCCAAGTTTGGTCCGATTCTGAGACAGTTGATCGGATCGCCGTTTTGCGGTCCCCACGGTCCGATTCAACGGGCGATTTTGTGCGCGGCCTGTCGAAATCCAACTTTGGACATACGGTTGGATTCGTATCGGAAAACCGGACCTGTAGACATGTAGTTTGATGACATTAGAGACCATTGACTCTGGCACGCTTTTCGGTGCAAAGCGGGTCCAACGGCGGACATTATTTTGATCCAAAATTACCGTTTTGCCCCTGTGTCCAGAATTGGACTTAAGGACAGGCAATTCTAGCTATTTTGACTATTCTGAGAACATTAGCGATGTTTATTTCAGCGTCTGGAGATTGTTTTACGAGTTTTGGCTATTATGGCACACTGAGTGGTTTGGATTATCGGTTTCACCAGCAAAGGACCACATGCGAGTACAGTTTATTGTTTATTTTCAGTATTGATCCTTACTATACATCAGTGTTTAGTTGATAGATATGTGATTTCAGTTTTATGTTGATTTTGTTCCTTGTTGTGTCGGGAGGGTGAAGTACCAACGATGTGTGATCTGACCTTAGACCGTGCAGACCGTGATTATTATTGCATTTATATCTTGTAGACCGTATAGACCGTAATTATTATTGCATTTAAACTGTGTAGATCATGATTATTATTTTGTAGACATTGTTTCTTTATTGTAATATTTTTTGTAGACCGTGTAACTGTAGATCGTGTAACTGTAGACCGTGTAAATTTAGACCATATAAATATAGACCGTGTAACTTTAGACCGTGTAGACCGTGTCGCATAATTGTCCCGAGACCGATCACATATCAAAGGTACTTCAGTCGGTCAGTTGGTGAGTATTTTATTGTATTTCATTTTCTGTTCTTGGTATTCAGTTTTATTTTGTCTTTTTTTATTTTCTTTTTATAAATCATGTCTAAAGGCTAATCTCTGTCGTATAGTCATTTTTATATATTGGAACTGCATTAAGTGAATTGTACTCGTTCCATTCCTGACTGGAAACCAATATTTTTCAGGTTAGCCGTGGATTCACTTAGCATGGGGAATTACGGGTGTAGTTGTAGTCAAAAGCCTAGAGACTAGCTAGATAGCTAAGTGTAGTCATTCCAATATTTGTACAAGTTTATATTTTCTGTAAATATAAAACTTAGGAATATTGTAAGTTTAAATTAATTATGTGAATGAGCATTATTTGTGATTTTGATCTTCATGGCCGTGACAGCGTTCTACAGCCGACACTGCGGCATAGGCTGGCTTGGACATGTCTCGTATCCGTTTAAAAAAACGGGTACAGGTCGTGACAAGAACGATGAGAGCAATGATGACGACGACGAGGCAGAGATGACCTCAGAAAGCATAACGGTTATTGAAGAACCACTAAAGGTTCGATTGAAGGGAAAACCCCCCAAGGTATCAGCACCCCTCGTTGTCATGCACTGAGGCAAAGCGCCATCTTCGCCCTCGATGACGTCAGATGATGGCCATGAACCTATATGAATAAGGCTACCCCGGAGGTCCCCAAAACCAACCATAAAGGTGTAGGAACCTCCGACCGCAGCCCCCTTGGTGGTCAAGCTAAAGGGGAAGCGTCCTCCCCCTCCTCCCTCGATAGCCCTAGTCCTCACCGATGAGGAGCTAGGAGACTACGTCTGCGCCGATACCGAAGCACACTTTTTAGATGATGTAATCCTTTGGAATAAAATTTCTTATTTTATTAATAGAAAGTTGTCTTCGAATTACCCTCGTGCATGTTGGAATACTAGATATTTCTTAGACAACTCTCTATGTATGCTACAAACACACGTGACAACTACCAACCTTGCGAGCTGAGTTGTCCCTTCCCGCGACTCTTACTTTCTAGTTCCAGCAAGGAAGAAGGAGGAGGTACCCATCATCTTTGGTTGATTGGAGCATCCTCAGCGACTAACTCTAAGAGAACCAGAACCCAACAATGGCAAGATGCAACTCTACCATTACGCTACTCAAGCCAAATACCTCATCCAGAAGATGGGTTACGACTTGAACAACAACAAAGGACTCAACTATGGTAAATGTCGGCGCCTTCCCTTACAGATTCGAGCTCCAAAGGAAAAGGCTCAAAACTATTACCAGCGTACCCGCCGGAGGTTGGGTTATGTCATACCCACTTCAACTTTAGAAGACTCAGAGACAGAAGTTATGATGCATTCATACTCTTTTGAATCCTCAACCTGGGACTCTGACACCAGTACCGGTCATTTCTTCGAAAAGATGATGTCCGCTAACATGGTCTCCATAAATCCTTCGATCGAGGACGAAGACCAGATGTTCGAATACTTAGAAGATGAACCCTGGGCGCAGCACCTAGGATCTCAATGGAAATGGCGTTTCAAGCAATGCAAACCTTCCACAGAATATAAAGTCATCCAGGCCGAGTTGGGAAATAAGGCCTCTTCTAAGCCCATCTTCATCAGCAAAAGCCTAACAGAAGAAGACAAAGAATCTCTAATGCAGCTTATCTGAGAATACATCGACGTCTTTGCTTGGAGCTACGCAAATATGTTGGGTTTAGACCCACAAGTCGCCATGCACCGCCTCAATATCTCGCCCGATGCTAAGCATGTCAAACGACAACATCATCGATTTTGCCCCAACATCATGGATGCTATCGATGAAGAAGTCGACAAACTCATTGAGAGCGAGTTCATTCGGGAAGAGCAACATCCAGATTGGGTGGCAAACGTTGTCCCAGTCACTAAGAAGAACGAAAAAAATACGGATCTGTATAGATTTTAGGGATCTCAACTCAGCCTGTCCTAAGGATAAGTTTCCCCTCCCGATCACTGACGTGATGATTGATAACACCTGTGACTTTGAGCGCATGTCCTTTATGGGTGGTTTTTCAAGCTACAACCAAATCAAGATGCTCCCCGAAGACGAGAAACATACAGCATTTTGAACTCCAAAAGGGGTATACTGTTACACACTAATGCCCTTTGGATTGAAGAATGCGGGAGCAACATACCAGCTAGCCATGAGCACTATATTCTGCAAGCATCTCCGAAAAACGATAGAGTGTTACGTTGATGACTTATCGTTAAGAGCAAGGACAAGTCCAACCACTTGGATGATCTACGAACTGCAACGCCCCAGTCCCAAAATACGTAGGACCAGGAATGCGAATACATGCCAGCAACACTTCACTAATGGGCCAAGCTACACAACAAGCCCATTAGCAAAACACTTAAGCTGTAAATTATGATAACACCCATAAATATAACACAGTCCATAGGTATATATATCTAATCACATCCACGAAGTCCACAAAGAGATCAAGAGTAAATAAGGAAATATCACAAATATCTAACAATAAAAGTAATGAAGTCTGTGCGGGTAAAATATCCTAAAACCACAGAGATAGAAACAAAGTATATATCAACTACAAGTCTGATGAAAAGAAAAGAAAATAATGTAGCAAGACTAAATCTGAAGGTAACATGATCACGAGAAGTCCTCTGGCACTATCTCGTCCACCTGTACCGGTACGCCTCCGGTCTCAGCTCCCGAACCGTAAACCTCCGGGTAGTCTTCAGCTTCGTCTAAGCCTGAGAAATAGCCAGGTCCTCAGGGTACTAGCAAAGTGCATAATATACATGCCAAGGTACAAAAATAAAAATATAAACTAAGGCAATCTACTATATCTGTCTATGTGCTATGCAAGTGATATACTTTTCTAGAATACCAGACCCCTTCTACTATGGCTCACTAGCACCTCAGCAGAATATTTTCCCCAGTACCTGTATCATGGTACCATGGACAATCAATTCTCGATAGTGATAATCCCTTACTCTGCTATAGAGATAAAGGTCACTAAACAATGGGCCACATGACAATAGGTCCGATATTATAGTCAAGTTTCCCAAAATCCCTATATCCAAAATCTAGCAATATCAAGTCTCTATAGTCATCTCAAAAGTAATAGCAATACTGATAAAGAAATCTAGAATGCTAACACAAGGTCGATACTATAAATAGTCATGTAAACCTCGCATCATGAATGTGTCGGTGTCCTGTGGTCAATCGTGTCAATGGACACGTCAGTATGTACGTAATGCCTAATGTCAATACTCGATGTCACTATCTTGACATAAACACCCATCTATAAATGGACACTAAGTATCAACGTCCTACGTCATGCAATGCTAATAAAAAAGAACAACAAACAGAAAAGAATAATCTGTAACGAAGGCAAGGCACGCTTGCCTGAAACTGTTGTCTACGAGTAGGCCTGACCAGCTCCGGTGTCCTTGTCAATCCCTCCAAGCTCACCTATAATAATACATGTATTTAATATTCTATACCATTATATCATATGTCTACTAGTTGCCATAATCGGTGATATACACTATATTTAATATATAAGTACATATAAGTACCAAATTCTCTCGTAAATACTTTATAATTATAACAAAATAATATATTTAAATTCTGAAATTTATCTATAAATACTTATATATTTTTATAATTATATTTTCAATATGGAAACCCTTTCACAAGTGGTCCTATGTCAATGCCACATATGACATCCTCAATTCGACCCATTAATTTAGTCCCGAAACAATAATTAAATAAAATTAATAAATTTTGTAAAAATCCCAAAAATTATTTAAAATAGTATTTATAATGTTAAATCTTGTACAACATAATGTTTAATATGGATTCATGGAGTTTTAACACTTTTGGGCACATGGAAAGCAGAATTTTTCGGAGTTTGGTGATACAACAAATGTCATAAAATTTTCAAAATAGTAAACTGATGCAAAATCTAACTTTCAGATATGTGTTAGAAAGGTATCTACGTCTAGATTCTGAATAAAAATATATAAAGGTTAGAAACTGACCTTAGATAGGTGAAGAATGGCTCGTAACAGAATTCATCGGTTTTGGATACCCTGTCGTAGAATCGACGCCACGGGCAAACCGCTTGGAACTGGGGGATCCGGCGATCTATGGTTGGAGTAGACATACAAAGTTAACTATCACATTTGGTTTAAGGAGAAACGGTTGAGATAAAGTGGGTGAAACATCATCTATAAGTCGATTAACTTGCTATGACGTTTCAGACTTCGATTCGGTGGAGTTCGGCCCAAGTAGCGCGTCGTGCACCTCTTTAACGGCCGCAAGGTTGTTCCTACAGTTGCTAGGGTGGAAGAGGATGTTGAGGGGTTTCATGAGTGGTAGTGATGGTACAAAAATCGAGGAAAATTTGGGTTTTGAGAAGGAAAAGGGGTCGACTATGGGGTCTGCCTTGGAGTGGTGACCGCTAGGTTTGGGGGGGTTTATGGAGTAGTGGGTGGTTATGAGAGAGGGGGATGGTTAGGGTTTGATAGGTATATATAATATTAGGGCATGGGCTTTGGTTTGATCTATTTTGGATATGATTTGGTTCTCCAAATCATACTTTTATTAATAGGTTTCCTATTTTGGTTAGATGTTTGACCATGCCAAATATATAAGAAAATATTACATATGGCTGCAATTAAACCTCTAAAATTCCATTAAATATATGTATACTTGGTTTTGGTACTCCTAGTTAGGCTCTAACTAGTAGGGTTGACTAGGTTATGGTTCGAGTAGCATTACTAGTCAAATTGGACCCAAAAATTAATTTAATGAGTCTCATATGCCATTTGCAAATAAGTAGCACATGGGAACTCGATTGGATGGTACTCATTAGACATGTGCATTGTAGACTCAAAATAGATCAAAACTATATATTGGATCATACGATTTCGATCTATGTCAAGTCAAAAAATCAATTTGAAAGTTGGCTTAAAATTACGTCAATGGCTCAAATTGGCCTAAGTTGGCCCGAAGTTGTGCGAAGTCAAAGGAATATTGAAAATCAAAATTGGATGGGACATGATATATGAAACTGAAGGTGGACAAGTCTAGAATTCAAATATGGAACTGTATTTGAGAAAACAATATTTGTCGTACTTCAAAAATCAAAGCTACGGTAAACTACTAACATAGTCATTATTAACTTTAATAAATTAAAATATCCATATAAAATAATTAAAAATTAAATCCAAAAATTAGGGGGCTTACAACCTACCCACCTTAGAAAATTTCGACCTCGAAATTAAAAATAACACAATTATATATAAAAACTTATCATAAGAATAATTAAGCTAAGACTTACCGACATCTACGAATAAGTGGGGATAACGTTCACACATAGAATCTTCATGCTCCCAAGTTGATTCTCCTGGAAAATGGTGCCTCCTTGCAACACGAACCAGTCTAATCTTCTGGCCTTTGAGCGTCTTCTAACTCGTATCCAAGAGACCTACTGGCTGCTCTTCGTATGATAAACTGGGCCCCACCGTGATCTCAGAGTGATCGACCACATGACTGGGATCAGTCACATACCTTCTCAGCTGTGAGACATGGAATACATCATGCACTCCCTCTAGTGATGGAGGTAATACAAGATGATACGCCACCTCTCCTACACGCTCAATGATATCGAACGGTCCAATATATCTTAGACTCAACTTCCTTCTACTTTCGAATCTAATGGTGCCCCGCGTCGATGAGATCCTCAGAAATACATGCTCTCTCTCCTTGAATTCTAGTGGTCGACGATGCATATCGGCCCAATGCTTCTGCCGATCTTGAGCTGCCTGAAGATAACTCTGAATCCGCTTCACTTTTTCGAATGTCTGCGTCACAAGCTCTGGTCCAAGTATTTGTCGCTCTCCCATGTCACTCCAACATATGGGTGATCTACACTTCCTTCCATACAATGCTTCATACGGTGCTATTTGTATACTGGCTTGGTAACTATTGTTGTAGTAGAATTCCACCAAGTGCAGGTGATCCTCACAAGAGCCTCCAAAGTCCAATAAGCACGCCCTCAACATGTCTTCTAGGGTCTGAATAGTGCGCTCCGACTGACCATCCGTCTGTGGATGATATGAAGTACTGAACTTGAGTCTCGTACCCAAGCTCTCCTGCATACTCCTCCAAAAATATGAGGTGAATCTAGAATCCCTATCCGAGACTGTACTAACTGGTACCCCATGAAGTTTCACAATTTTCCTCATGTACAAGTAAGCTAACATCTCGGTGGACTGACCCACTTTGAACGACAGGAAATGTGCCGACTTTCCGAGTCTATCCACAATCACCCAAACTGTGTCCTTCCTACTAGGACTCCTCGAAAATCTAGTAACAAAATCTATGGTAATATGCTCTACTTCCATTCAGGAATGGGAAGCGGTTGCAACATACCTGCGGTCCTCTGAGGTTCTGTCTTTACCTGCTGGTAGACCAAGCACTTTGCTACGAAGCGTGCAATCTTCCTCTTCATACCATGCCACCAATAGTACTGCTTCAAGTCCCGATACATCTTAGTACTCCCAGGATGAATAGAATCAATAGAACTGTGGGCTTCACTCATCAACTCCTGCCTCAATTCTCCAATTGAAACATATAGGCGATTCCCGTACCTTAGTGTCCCATCCTCATGACTACAAAATCCTGTCTGCTCTCCAGCCTCTGTCCTCTCACGAAGTCTTCGAAACTTGCATCTGTAGGCAAAGCTACCTTGATCCTATCCACGAGGGACGACTGCACTTCTAGATTGGCAAGTACTCCTTGATGTCCCGACATAATGACTTCTATTCCAAGCTCTTGAAGATCCTTTAATAACTGTGGCTGGGCTGTCAAGAAATATGCAGTAGGCTTCCAATTTAAAGCGTCCGCCACTATGTTCGCCTTGCTAGGATGGTACTGTAATTCTATATCATAGTCTATAATGAGCTCCAACCACAACCTCTGTCTCATATTCAGCTCCTTTTGCGTGAAGACATACTTCAAACTCTTATGATCCGTAAATATCTCCACACGTTCTCCGTACAAATAATGCCTCCATAGCTTCAATGCAAAGATTACCGCTGCTAACTCCAGATCATGAGTAGGATAATTCTTCTCATATACCCTCAGCTGTCTTGACGCAGAAGCTATGACCTTTTCGTGTTGCATCAAAACACATCCAAGACCACTACCTGACGCATCACTATAAACCACGAATCCTTCCGATCCAGAAGGAAGCATCAAAATAGGTGTTGAGGTCAACCTCTTCTTTAATTCTTTAAAAGCCTTCTAACAATCTTCTGTCCATCGAAACTCTTGATCTTTACGCATCAACCGCGTCATGGGCTCTGTAATCCGTGAAAATTTTTCTACGAACCTGCGGTAATACTCGATAAGTCCGAAAAAACTCGTAACTTCTGCAACTGATGTTGGTCTAGGCCAAGACTCTATAGTAGCTACCTTCTTCGGATCCACCGAAAGTCCTTCGCCCGAGATAATGTGTCCAAGGAAACGGACTCTATTATTGCAAAACTCGCACTTGCTAAGCTTGGCATACAATCTCTCCTTCCTCAAGGTCTCAAGAGCGATGCGAAAATGCTCCTCGTGCTCCTCCCTACTCTTAGAATACACCAAGATGTTGTCGATAAATACCACTACGAATTTATCCAAATAGGGGTGGAAGACTTTATTCATCAAGCTCATAAAAAATGATGGTGTGTTGGTTAGGCCGAATGGCATTAGCAAGAACTCATAATGCCCATACTTGGTTCTGAAAGCCATCTTCGGTATGTCTTCTTTCCTCACTTTGATATAATGGTACCCCGATCGGAGATCTATCTTCGAGAATATGTAGGCTCTATGCAACTGGTCGAATAGATCATCAATGTGTGGCAATGGATACTTGTTCTTGATTTTCATGACATTAAAAGCTCTGTAGTCAATGCACATACGAACCGTTCTGTCCTTCTTTAGCACAAACAGGATAGGTGCTCCCCATGGCGATACGCTAGCTCTAATAAATCCCTTATCTAGTAGTTCATCAACTTGCTTCTTTAGCTCTTCTAACTCCTTTGGTGCTAACCTGTACATCGCTGATGTGATAGGCTCCGCCCCGGCTTCAAGTCAATGGTGAACTCTATTTCCCGATCAGGTGGCAAACCTGGTAGGTCATCGAAAAATACGTCCATAAAGTTTGCTATGATCTCCGGATACTCAACCTCGTCTTCAGCTATATGTGCTTTAAGCGTAGGTACAGTACCCTCCTCTCTAACTCCACGAAGAAACTCAAACTTCGATTGCCCGGGTGGCCTAAAGATAATTCGTCCAAGCCGACAATCCAATGTAGCATGGTACTGACTCATCCAGTCCATACCAAGTATAATGTCATAATTCGGCATAAAAAAGATCAAGAATTGGGCTTGTATCTCTCTCCCATGAATAACTATCGAACAAGATCTACAAGTGTTGCTAACCGGAATAATACCGTATTTTGTCAGAATCTTGATGACCTAGGGAGAGGTGAGGTCGCTACTCTATGTGTGGCTACGAAGATAACGACAATAAAAGAATGCGATGCTCCTGAATCAAACAATGCTACAACAGGTAATAAAGCAACTAATATAGTACCTGCTATGACCTCGCCCGCCGTCTGTTCCTCCTCCACGGTCATGGCAAAAGCTTGCCCATGACTATGTGCTGGTGCTCGCTGCTGCTGCTGCTGAGCCTGCTAAAATACGACTGCCTGGGGTGGCAGAGGTGGCCTCTACTGGAAACCTTCTGCTTATGCCTGCGGTGCTCTCGGTGCCTATAGTGCTGGCTTCGGCGGTTGCGGTGCTAGTCCTGGTGTATTCTTTCGGCTCTTTGGGCTGTCTTATACTAGATGCTGATCCGAACTGCAGAGTAAGCATAATCTTAATTTATGTCTGCAATCCCTCTTAATGTGTCCCCTCTTACCGTAGTGATGGCAAACGTGTAGTGCTGCTGCTGGTGTCTGAATGGAAGTCGGATGAAAGCTCGTCGTAGGCTTCTTAGCTGTAATTCCCTGCTGGACTATGGCTAGTGCATATGGCCTCTTCGTTCCTAACTCCCTTCGGTGAACTCGTTCTAGGCGTCGTGCCATAGTAAGAACTCCAGAATAATTGGTAGGTGCTGCAGCTCAAATAAGCTCATATAGTCTGTAACTCAGACCGTCACAGAATTTCTCTGCCTTTTCTTCCTCCGTCTGGATCAGTGTGGGTGCGAAGTGGCTCAGTCGTAGAAACTCGTCATTGTATTCTTCTACGGTCATGTTGCCTTGCTCGAGATACATGAATTGCTTCTGAAGCTCTGCTCTAAAAGTAGCTGGATATACATCTCCTGAAAGAGCTTAAAGAACTCATCCTAAGTGACCTTATCCTGCCCAAGTCTTCTCTCCTCTGTAAGCCAACAATGGTGCGTATTGCCAATCAGCTGTATCCTGACGATAATTATCCAACGATCTCTCGGTAACTCGGCTTCCTCTAACTGTTGCTCGATGTTGATGAGCCATTCATGAGCTCCGGTGGGCTCCTTCTTGCCCGAAAACTTGTCTGGCTTCAACTGGCGAAAGTTAGCGATGGTTCTCGACGACGTCTGGAAAACTGGTAGAGTCACTCGCTCTAGTGATGACGCGATGCGATCCTCGATGCGCTATGTCTGTCTTTGATGTGCCTCTAACAAGATCTGTTGTTGTGCTTGCAACATTACGTAGATGGTCTGAAAAACTGCTGGGGATCCATCGTCTATCCAAGCTGGGGAAACATCGTCGACGACATTGGTGGCAGTACTGGCATGGATGATATGTGCTCTCGCCTGAACCATGGTGGTTGTGAAGCTTCGAAAAGGTCCGATTGGGCTATCGAACCTCCAAACGGTGGTGGGGTCGAGTCCACATGAGTCACTACTGCGCCCTACGGAGTATCCACAGGGTTCTCGTCGCCCGTCTGCGGGTCCATTGTACTGTGCGATAAAATAAAACTTATAAGCTAAGAGCAGATGATATCAAGCAGGATGCATGTCAAAAATAAATTTTGAAAGTGATATAGGGTTCAAAAATGTATAACAATGAAGATGTGTGGATGTGATCATATGGGCCTTTTTTATCCTATTTGTAGGCTCACGTCGGTACAGTAACATAATCGAAGTGATTAACGGACCTGTATGGGCCTCCACAAAAATATTTAACATTCCAGTCCTAAAATACGTAGGAACAGGAATACGAATACAAGCCAGCAACACTTCACTAATAGGCCAAGCTACATAACAAGCCCATTAGCAAAATACTTAAGCTGTAGATCATGATAACACCCAGAAATACAACACAATCCACAGGTATATACATCTAATCACATCCATAGAGTCCATAAAGAGATCAAAAGTAAATAAGAAAATGTCTCAAATATCCAACAATAAAAGTAATGAAGTCTGTGCGGGTAAAACATCCCAAAACCACAGAGATAGAAACAAAGTACAAATCAACTATACGTCTGATGAAAAGAAAATGAAATAATATAGCAAGACTAAATATGAAGGTAACATGAACACGAGAAGTCCTTTGCACTATCTCGTCTAAGCCTGGAAAACAGTCAGGTTCTCAGGGGACTAGCAAGGTGCATAATATATATGCCAAGGTGCAAAAATAAAAATATAAATTAAGGCAATCTACTGTATCCGTCTATGTGCTATGCAAGTGAGATACTTTCCTAGAATACCAGACCCCTTCCACTAAGGCTCACTCACTACGCCAAAACATGCATTTTTCGACAGACCAAAACCGTCGTAAATCACATTAAACGACAGTTTTGACCTGTCAGAACATCCGTCGTTTATAGCGCATCCTAAAATTTAAATAATAGTTTTGGACTGTCATTTTATAGATGAACAAAACGACAGTTATTATCTGTCAAATAAAATGACGGACTAAAACTGTTAAATAACCTGTAAATTGGTCTGCCACTATTTTTTCCTTTTCAACATGTAAGGTCTGTCGAATTTGGAAACATAATTTTAAAAAAAACTCAATTCATCCATATCAAATCTATTTAAACATATTTATTCTATATATAAAACTAAAATACATCTGAATAAAATTTCATACAAGCATAAAAAATTATCAACAATGAAAAAATTCAATCAAAATTGCATTAACAACTAAATGTATCAAGTTTACATAGAAATATTCCACCAAAAATGCAAAAAGTAACTCCAATATTTCTAGCTCACAACGGTTTCATTATGATGAACAAAAATATAATATTATTGCTAGTTTACAATCTCAAGTGCATTATAAAAAAAAAAGAATTTCAAAACCTCATAAACTGAACTGAATATTTTAGCCAATTAATCATTTTTCTAATAGTAATATCTTCAAACTTTTTGTCTCTATCAAACATCTCATTTCCATGTTGCGTCGAGCAAAACATCATTTTTTTGCTTTTCTCTACGAGCAATCTCCCGGCTTGCAGCTGAAGCACGAATCTCCGTTTTTGAAACACCTTGACCCATTCCATGTACATAACCTTACCATCACGGCCCAATACCTAAACAATTTTCAGAAAAAGAAAAATTAATATTAAGAACTTGTAATAAATTATAAACAAACAAATCAGTTAGATGTGAAATACACTTTTTTTAGCATATACAATTACATTTAAAGATATACATATACACTCATGTACTAAGGTCTCAGCCCATGCACATATCCACTTTTCTTAGCATATGCAAATACAGACAATAGATATCAGGTTCAAAATATAATGTTCAAAATATCCGAAAACTAAGATACGTGGATGTAGATTCCAGGTTCAAAATACCAACAGCCGCATTTATCATGAAAATATCGGAGTTGAAAAAAATCCATCAACAACCAAAAAATTACCAAATAAATAGTATTAATGAACTGTTAGTAGCTAAAAAAGCAACTTTAAACGATATATTGTATAACAAATTGAGTCAAAATATCCATATTAACCCAAAAATGCTAGTAAGCAGCAATTTCATCAGAGTGATTTTTTCATCAGAGTTGTGATATTGGTTTCCTTATCTAAGATATCTTCAGCTACTTTGAACGTAAATACTTATTACATGTCTCTACGAGCAATCTCCCGGCTGTGAATGTAAATACTC
Source organism: Iris pallida (assembly GCA_029216955.1). Lineage (NCBI taxonomy): Eukaryota > Viridiplantae > Streptophyta > Magnoliopsida > Asparagales > Iridaceae > Iris > Iris pallida. The sequence goes on from JANAVB010042618.1 coordinate 30,156,633, forward strand.
AATGCCCTTCATAGACAAGTTACTGTGGGCACTCTTATTCTCCAGGTAATAAGACTCTCCTTCCTGTTAGGTAAATAATTTGTCGAGCTTTAAATCTTTGCAGACAGATTATTCAAATTCTGACTGATGCTATCCTTGACAATATCGTTAACATGATTGCTAACATTTGCTAACATTTGCTAAGAGGTAACATTTGCAAAAGCAATATAGACCAAGAGAATGACTTAAGAGCTAACATTTTAAAGGAGAAGTGCATTCATATCCTAAAAAAATAAGGAGAAACATGATTGCTAACATTTGCTAAAAGGTAACATTTGCTAAACTTCTGGACATTTTTGCTAACAGGAAGACCATCATGGTTGCTAACAGGAAGACCATCATGACTCAATATTGTTAACATGATTGCTAACATTTGCTAACATTCGCTAAGAGGTAACTTTTGCAAAAGTAATATAGACCAAGAGAATGACTCAAGAGCTAACATTTTAAAGGAGAAGTTCATTCATATCCTAAAAAAATTTAGGAGAAACATGAATGCAAGTAAAAATTTGTACTCTTAGAAACAACTTTATAACATCTTTTTTGAAAATAGATTTCAGAAAAGCTATCCAAACGGACCTTAACTAATTGACATGTCCTTTAATTGCCTAAGCTTAATCGAGCTTCCAAGCTTCCTCTTGATATTCCTTCAGGTAAGCTTGATTTCTGCTAAAGCCTTGATCTATTTTTCTAGTGAAGCCTTTTGATACCCATTCTCTGATACCCCAGCAGTAAGCAGCATTGCACTGATGCATTCTGATACTAAGCCTATGCCTCATCACTGCTCACTAGTATAACAGAGGTATTACTGGAAGTGTTAATAGGCACTAACTGTTCAGCTCATTGATACTTCATCATTTTGAGATAGACCCTGTAATACCTGGATCCCATACGGTTTTCATCAACTTCTCTAACACTGGCCCCAAGCATAAGTCCTTGGTCATATAATTTTGCGTCTGGTTAAAGATACCATCTTTCGAGGGGCACAGATTATTGCTATATACCTGATGGTTCTCAAAACCTAAATTTATTGGGAAAAAACTCCATGCTATAATCTTTATCAACCATCTTTGTACTAAGGATTTGGTGATGGTTCAGGTTTGAGAGCACTAAACTCGAGGAAATTGACCCCTGGAATTGTTCAACATGCTCAGGATGAATACTAGAGGTTGGATCCTGAGGAGAAAATATGTTGCTCACATGATAAGCCTCATCTTTCCAGTCCCCAATAGGGATATTTTGGATGGTATTACTGTTAAAACTATTGCTGCAGGCAGGATCGGTAATACCAGAACATTTTAAGAATTAAGGCACATCCCTTCTGGTTAGAAGAGCTAGGTTCTACTTCCACTAAAAAAGGCATAAGGGATCGAATTTATGAATGAAATACTCTAATGACATGAATTTGTACAAAAAACAAGAGACAAACATACCTTATGGATTGGGAAAATGCATGGAAGTATCAATCGTTCAGAATTGCGAATTAAGTACGCCAAAAGTTTGGCACTTTCTTCTTTGAACTTGCTATCTGCACTGTAAGGAAGAAGAGAGATACAGATCACCCATAAAGTTCTAATTTTAAGAAAGCAAATAGCTGATAACAATGTTGATAACATTCTCTATTAAAAATATTGAAAAACCATATTAACAGTTGTATAAGAAAGCAAATAGTGTTGATACCTTTGATCTAGGTATGTTAATAGTTGTATGAGATGCCGGCGAAGTACTGGAAGAACATAGGAAGGATTCTTTTCAGTCAACCTGCCAGCCACAGGTTTTTCAAACTCTCGAACATCGAAGTCCTACAAAAATAAATAGGATACTCATTCATTCGAATAAAGAAATAAAATATAAAAGTCAATCAGAGGGCAATATACATGTAGTAAGACTAAAGATACACAAGGAAACCTCCTGATGCTAAGAAAGACCTTTCACTTTAGAAGGGTAGCTTCGAAACATGCCTAAGAGCTCATAGCTAGACTTGTTTCAGATGAATCGAAAAAGAAAATAAAGAAGTTGTTTATAAAAGAATGCAGTAAATGCTTGCCAAAAGGTCTTTGGGACACAATATGAACATCAAAATTATGGAATTATATTAAGTTATTAACACAGCAATTTATAGTAGTTGCAAAGCCCAAAGGAAGACCAACATATTCAACTTTTTCATACAATAAATAACAAAAAACAAAGAACATGAGGAAAATTAATACCTCGTCATTAAGAGCAACAAAAAATGGAACTTAAACTATGCGCCTGGGCTAAGAATTCATCAAAACTACCAAATATGCAGAGATACATGCATATCTAGCAACTAACCTTATATAAACACCTTTATGTGCTGTTGGAAGTATGGAATATGATTCCCTCTCTTTGCCATTTTATTCACTATTGAGTTTGATTTTTTGGATGTGTTTGCAAAATCTGATAAATTTATAGAATATGTAACAGTATGTTGTAGATGTTTTCTTCATCCTAAACTCGATTTTGAGATTGTCAAATTATCATCAAGGTCATTTTCCAGAATTTTTATTTTATTTGCTTTCATTCTTGAAAACTTACATATTGTCTTTCCTATCAACTCTTTAAAATTTAGGTTTGTAGTGTCTTCTCACTGGATCACTACAATGAGTATATATATAATCTGAACATAGACGTACCTGCAGGATATATTTGTCACGTTAAGCAAAGACTGAATCATATCAGCCGAGCTGAAGTACATCAACTTTCCAATAACTAATAAACATGTATGGCGAACGGGGTCACTCACACTTGAGCCATATATCTGGGCATTGCAAAAATGTGGTGTCAAAGCATAATATTTGTTATAATGTACAAAGGTGGAAACAAAGAGAGAAGAAATGTTAAAATACAAAACAAATGCCTCCATACGGAAAAACCTGAGTCAAAACACGAAGTAGATCCACCCCAAACTGTTGCTGAAGTTCAGGTTTATCTTGCAGTAGTTTTTCATGAGCTGAAACATCATTAGTTGTTACATTAGCATCCTCTTGCCTAGGAGGTGGTTTTTTTGAAGCTGAACCTTTTAAAAGAATATTAGAGCAGATTGGAAGAGAAATAGCTCCTTGGGGTGTCAATGGTGTATCCGATGTGTCTAATACACATATGACATGACGGTACCTATATTTTTGTAGTTCCCGTGCTTCCTAGTTCCTTTTTCTAGTTCTCTTCTGTCTCCATTTTTCTTTGTTTGCTTGTCTTCTGAATCTCTATAAGAATTGAGTTATCTTTTAGAGATTAGGCCCTTATCCTCTTCTTGTAGCACTCTTAATTTGTTGGGAACTCGTGATATCGGCCGCAACATTTGCTTAACGTGACAAATATATCCAGGTACCAGGGCCACCAGTAACTCAGCAGATAAGATTACTATATGGCTGCAGATAACACAAGCTTTTAGCTCCCTGCATCTTAGACTAATTGGTAAAGAAATGAAAGGGTTATTTAAGGTGTACTGCAACAAATTATCTATTTTTATTCCTCATCGATTAGTTAAGATCTATTGCAACCATTTCTCTATTTTTATTTCTCATTCTAAGATGTACTCGTACTTAAGGGGGAAGGAGCCTATCAACTTATCATCTAAGGGCATAAGAAAAAACCCTGAACATCTGTACCAGATCAAGTCAAGTAGCAAACTCTACTCACAAAAAAGGGGAAGTGCAAATGTCACTCCCTAGTCCAAGGAGGCATGAAGTTACTGTCATTGTACCATTTTCATGGTTTCATCTGCTTGCCCCTATATAAAGTATTGAGCTGTTGTATATGTAACTGAGAAAGTATATTTTAATATAGAGATCTCTATTTGAGAGAGAGCTCTTTTTTTCATATAGCCTTTTAAAGGCTTGAGTTTTTCTAAGGCCAGCCAGTAACATTGGTCTTCAGCCTAAAGTATTTTATATTAAGTTGTTCTTAAGTTACAAGCAAAATTCAACATGATGTCAGAACGTTTTTCTAAAAAAATCAACAAGAGAGGCATAAAGACCAAAAAACTAAGTGCTATAGAAGACTATGACTAAGACACTTTAGTTATACTTAACAACAAGCACATGATCCAATGTGAACTTAGATATATTAGGAGTAAAGCTTAATATCAAGCACAGCTAGGTAAGAAGTAGATCACTTAAATATGCAGATGGATGTCTCAATATCTGTACAACATGTGTACACAAAAGCATTCCATAATTGTAGAATCAAACTATTAGGAAAAAAATACACGATCAATAGTAAGAACTATGTCTTACAAGTATCCGAATTACATTGTCCATTTTCCACCTAAGTGAGTTATAGAGAAGAACAACCTATAAAAAGACGGAATCAAAAAATTGCACATGTAATAAACTAAAAAGAAGCAAGACTGTCAAACAAATAAAAACATGAAGATCTGACATTAGAACTTACCAATTTTTTTTTTCCACAATATAGGTTTACTTCAGATGGAGGACAATAACTTACATTCAACAAAGGACACTATTAAGATATAATATGATAAAGAACTTTGGTTAGTACTTCGATAAACCAGAGAAGCATTTCAAAAGATTATGAACAAAAAGTAAGTAACTGCAACCTTGTTCAAAGAAAAACAAACGAAAAGTACTTAAAATAAATTTACATAAAGCCAGAAATTTTTTAAAGTAAAACAAACAAAATTTTAACATTTCATATACCAGATAATGGTAAACGGTTTCAATTCTTATTATAGGTTCATATAGACAATATTATAGATCTGTAACATACAAGTGATTGGAATTGCCATTATTTTCTGAGACATTCTTATAGTAGTAAGCTTCCTATCTAAGCTCCAACCACGAAATTATAATACCCATACTCATAGCTTGAAAAAAAATTGAGGGTTCAGCTCAATTCTTATGACCATGAGAAGGGAATAGACAAGTTTAACATACAAGAAATAATGATACCCGTACTCCAAGTACAATAAATCAAACAATAATGATAGGTTTGTAGAGCAATGTCATATATAAGGAAGAAAGGTTTGCAAGTTGATAGAGCAATGTCATATATCCAACATGATGTGCACTTGGTTCAGCTAAGTTCATATATAAGGAAGAGAGGTTTGTAATGGTTAAAAACATTCACAATTTACCATAAACAGAAGTTATTGCTCTAATTTTTTAGAGTTAGGGTACCATGTAAAGAAAGAGTATCACGGATGGGGAAAACTACATGTCATTGGAATAAATATGGATACAAATATGTGTTACAGATACAGATACATGACACGAATGTGGATACTAGTATAAACGGTTGCGGAGTGTGCAAGTGCTATTGGTTATAGCAGCATGTTGGATAATTGTACAACATATACAAGCAGGGTATCAATCGGATATTTGTGCACGAATCTGATACTGATATGTATCGGATGTACAAGTACAAATTTTTATGTGTGTATACTTTGATAAACATTAAAGTTTACACAAACTTCCTTGGCATTCTTGTCCACAAAGGAGTTATCCTTCCTTACATGAGTGGCGAAGAAGGTCTCTTGAGGCTTAGGTTTTCTCCCAAATTTGATTTTCTAAAATTTGAAGAAAATGGTAGTTGTAAAGGATGAATAGGCATAGACCGATACAAAGCACACGTACCATCTTTTTTCTGTGAACAGTTGTAGGAATGGAACCACCTGTGTGGAGACCAAATACTGACATTGCTTGCTCGATTTCTTTTGTTGGTCTCTGCATTTACTGTATTTTTTTCCTTTGTTCAGAACTGCTTTAATGCGATCTAGTGTTCATTTTTGTCCACTCGGACCCTCCACAACCAGTCTTGGCATCAACAAATTTTTTCCTTGCATAGCATGTTTCGGAGGCACCTGGCGCCCACTTGTTTGAATGATTTGCGAATATCATGCTCCTTCTCCTTAGCCCACTGGTATATTTTCTGCAAAAACCATGCACGACAAGAATACGTTTTAAGTCTATTAGTTGTAAAATGAAGATAATAACAGAGAAACACTCAACATATATAAGTAATGTGTATAATAAACTAAATTGATTTCTTTTTGGCATTCCATCAAATATATATGGCTCACTTCAACATCGCAGACCTGATCGGTGCCGGACCACCATAGGTGTAAAGACTTTAGAAAGGCTACTACACCACTTACGTGCGGGGCCACCATCGACATCCATGACAGGATGTTGAACTCCTTGGCCGTCTGGTCCGAGTCGAGACCCGTTGGCCCTACCGCCTCCCACGCATCCATAATGTTCAACCCCGGGAAGATGAGGTCCAACTTTAAAATCTCCATACTGAGACCGTTGGGGCCCAGCCAGAGAACTACGACACCACCGGAGCTGGCTTGACCCTAGAAAATAAATAAAAACAAATCCTAATATTAAACCCTAGAAAAGATTAGACCGCTGACCGTCCTTCCCATCCACCGCCCGTCGGGACAGTCCTTCGCCCCTGTGAAGGTGCAAAGAAGGACAAACCGCGGCGGGGCAATTCCAACAGTAATGCAGAGTTTTTAGAGAGGATGATATTATTACCTGATGGAAGCGGGATTCCAGCGATGAGCGCACGGGTTTCCAGTGGGAGTGGGGTGGTTCCGACGGGAGCGGGGGTCCAGCGGAGAGTGGGTTTACAGCGGAAGTGCGGTGGTACCGGCGGTATCGAGGTTCCGGGGGACTGAGAGAAGGGAGCGGGGTTCCAATGGGAGAAGAAAGGTTTGGTTGAAAGGGGAGCACAGGTTTGGTGAAAAATTTAGGGGGCAGCGGGGTTTTGGAGAGAGAAAGTGCGGGTTTGGTGAAAAATTTAGAAGCGCCTAAATTTTTCAATGAAGGGAAGTCAAAGTTTACAACAGAATTTTAATACTAAACAATTGTTTTAAACCCGTTGAATTTAAATATATTATTTTTGTGAAGCAGATTTTGATATTAAACAATAAATTTAATCCGTCGAAAACAAAATGACAGATTTAGTACGTTGTTGTTGGACAAATATAAATGTCGTAAATCGTCCATTTTGGTGTAGTGACTAGCACTTCAGTAGGATATTATCCCCAGTACCTGTGTCATGGCACCAAGGACAATCAATTCTCGATAGTGATAATCCCTTACTCTGCTACAGAGATAAAGGTTACTAAACAATAGGCCACACGATAATAGGTCTGATATTGTAGTCAAGTTCTCCCCAATCCCCATGTCTAGAATCTAGCAATATCAAGTCTGTACAGTCATCTTGAAAGTAATAGCAATACTGATAAAAAAAATCTAGAATGCTAACATGAGATCGATACCATGAATAGTCATGTAAACCTCACATCATGAATGTGTCGGTATCCTGTGGTCAATCGTGTCAATGGACACGTCAGTATGTACGTAATACCTTATATCAATACTCGATATCACTATCATAGCATCGGCACCCGTCTATAAATGGACACTAAGTATCAACTTCCTACGTCATGCAATGCTAATAAAAAAGAACAACAAATAGAAAAAAATAATCTATAACGAAGGCAAGGCACGCTTGCCTGAAACTGCTGTCTGCGAGTAGGCCTGACCAACTCGGGTATCCTTGTCAATCCCTTCAAGCTCACCTATGATAATACTTGTATTTAATATTCTATACCATCATATCATATGTCTACTGTTTGCCATCGAAAATGCGACAAGATATTGTTGATTAAAACTTTGGTATTTTAATTACAAACAGAACAATATACAATATAGGACTTAGACGTAGTCCTAGGAGTACACTTTTGTTTTTATCTGGTAACTGTATCGGTGGAGCGAGTGGTAATACATTGACTCCGTTGACGATCTGATGACGATCTTGAACTCTCTGAAAGTCTAGGTTGCTCTGGATGCCAGAGCGCTGCGAGGAGAAGCGGACGTTAAGTGTCTCTTCTGGCCTCTGTATGTGGATATAACAGTCTGCCTATATATCCTTCTCTATTTGTCTATCTTTGTGGATATATGTCTGTCCTTGGAGGTGAAGGAACACTACAAGAAAATAGGTCTTTCCCGACGTTTATTCCTCCGAAATTTTTGTAAACGTCGGCTAAGTTAGCATATAACGACGTATTTAAAAAAACGTTGGTCATGACCGGCATTTGTCTTTAAACATCGCATAATATACTAACGTTTGTAAACAAACGTTGATAATTAGCTGCGTTTGCCCTTAAACGTCGAGCAATATACCAAAGTTTTTAAACAAAGGTTGACAATTACCTACATTTGTCTTTAAACGTCGAGAAATATACCAACATTTTTAAAACAAACATTGATAATTACTTGCATTTTTCTTTAAACGTTGAGCAATATACCAACATTTGACAATTATATGCATTTGTCTTTAAACGTCGAGAAATATACCAACAATTTAAAAACAAACGTTGATAATTACCTGCGTTTTACATTTTAAAAACAAACGTTGATAATCACCGGTATTTACCATGACAAAAATTGTATAAGCATACTAAAACTATATTTTTTATATTTCTTCTATTTTTATAATTGAAATAACTATTATCAATTACTTAAAATAAAAATAAAAAATTAAAGTCAGGGAAGCAAAGAAATTCTACAATTCCCTTCCCCCAGGTTTTCATTTCTTCCATGTTTTCGATTAGCACCACACCCCCTCCCTAAACCCGGCTCATCTCTCTTTTCTCCCACCCCCACCCTCTCTCTCTCTCTGTCGGGCAGGGGAGCACCACCACCCTTACTCATTTTTTCTTTAACCGCCGCCACCATTACCACCGATGGAACGTCGAGAACTACCTCCGCCCCGACCATGCCGTCATCCTCCTCCACGTCCGTCCTACCTATGTCCTCTATATAGCTGAATAGGGCTCCATCGACCTCTCCCTAAACCCTAGCTCCACCACCGATGAGGAGTCACAATAGAAGCTTGAGAACGACTTCGAATCATGGTAATATTAACTTTTTTTTCCTAATTTTCCTCTTCGATTCTCGTTGTTAGAGTGGAAATTAGGGTTATTCTGTTCGAATTATGATTTGATTCGGTTGTTCTTGTAAGATTTCTTGATCTCTGTGTAAGATTGAGGGTTAGGCTTTGAAATTTCTCAACTTACACTGCTGTCTAATCATAAAATTGAAGATATGTCGGAGTCCATCTTCTTACCAAGTATGGTTTAGTTTAAATTTGGTGTAAGGATCAGATATGTAGATTTAAGCTTATGGCCAATTGGAGCATATGATGGATATGGTCCAACTACCAGACATTGTCTTTTCTCCATTATACCAAACTTTATCTCGGTGGAGAGATCACATGGAGTTGATGGTGTCAGACGACTATCATTATGGGTACCGTACTATATTTTTGTTTGCAATTTTGCCATTCATAGGGTTTTTTGTTTAAAATGGCAGAATTTGATAATATGGTTTGATGATGTAGTTATCACAGGATGAGTTTCGATTGGCCTTGTTTAAGACTCCAAGCGACGATAATCTTTTTTCTTGATAGAGTAAGAGGCATTTTAACATATTTTTTCTTGAGTTATGTTAATGTGTGTGTTGATGAATGGTGGATGATTATTATTATTATTATTATATCAAACATCTTTTCGATAACATATATTTTGCTTCGTTTCCTAATTAATTCAAATTTTATGTAACTGGGACTGGAACAATAGTGCCATAGTTGGTTACTGTGAATTAGAAAATTGAGAATTAAATCAATTCTTGGCATTTGATTCCAATTCCACATGGAATCTTAGTTCCGTGAATTTGGAACCCATGTTCACCAAGATAGTCGTACTACTATCACTTTATATAAATGATGTCGTTGGACCTGATATATAACGTAACTATTATGATAATTTATCAGTTTAGTAATGGACATCAACTTGCAATATGTATCACGTATTGATTTGCTTGTGTATTGTATCGTGTATATTATATATTATGAATAATAACAATAGGAGTTTGTCTATGCTTCTAAATCCATATAGGAAAAAAAGTTGATTTTTCTAGTATTTTTATTTGGTATTCATATTTCATCTTTTGTAATGTCTTGAAGACAATATTAGTTAACTGGAATGGTGCGTCAAATGCAGAATGTTTTTTAATCTATCCTCCTTTTGTAGGTTTTTGATCTGTTTGATGAAAAGCAAAATGGCGTTATTGAATTTGAGGAGTTTATTTATGCTCTTAGTGCCTTTCATCAATATGCTCTTATTGAGGACAAGATTGACTGAAATGGCTTAATATTCGTCTACTTCATATGGCAATACCTTATGGCAAAGTAATTACTCTTTTTTTTTCTTCTGAACTTCCTACAATTGCATTCAGGTTATACGATTTGAGACAAACTTGGTATATTGAAAGAGAGGAACTGAGTTTGTGATGTTTCTTTCACTCTATCTTGATTTTTCTAGAAGTGATACATGTGGTGTGTGTGATGGTTGTTGTTGTAGCTGCTGAACGTCATTGCTTTCAGTACTTGGATGCTCTAAGAAAGCTGGAGCAATAAATTCACTTGTAAGCAACTGAACTTTGACATTGTTCTTGCATTTTTGAAATATCTTGTATTTGATAATCTATTCCTCACCCCATGCTAACACCACTGTACGAGTGTCAGCTGTCCTGACCAATAGATCCTATATGCTAAATCTTGACTGTGATCATTACATAAATAGTAGCAAGGCATTGATGGAAGCTATGTGTTTTCTTATGTACCCAAATCTTGGGAGTGTTATGTGCAGTTTCTACAGAGGTTTGACGGTATTGATAGGAATGATCGCCACGCCAACCGTAATATTGTATTCTTTGATGTAAGTAAATTTCTTCTGGTTCATCTATTATCTAATATGTGATGCCATACATTTCAATATTCATGGTGTCTCTATTTATCATGTAGCAGTTTCCATTCTTCTTAAGATATCAGTCCCTTAGGTATCATACACATACAATATATAGACATGACACATACATATACGTATAAACTAATATTGTATATATCACACACACACACACATACATATATATATATATATATATATATATATATATATATATATATATATATATATATATATATATATATATATATATATATATATATATATATCACATTAGTATTGTGATGGATTGGAGAGTATCCGAGTATGTAAAGGATGAAAATTGAGGTCCAAGAATATTGATATGTTGTATTTGCATTTGAAAAAGATCCACATCATGTGGTCAGTAAAATATTATTTGATATAAAATTTGATATTTTACTGACCAACATATATGCTAAAATACATCATATTAATATAAAATATTTTACATCATATTTTGGTGCCTCCTTGCATTCTATAATATTTTACATTGCCCACATCATATTAATATAATATATTTTACATCATATTTTGGTGCCTCCTTACATATTTTACTGACCACATTTGACTATATTTTGGTGCCTCCTTATATTTTACTGACCAACATATTTATGCAAATACATCATATTTTATTGACCAACATATCAATAATGCTAACATTATACTATCCCTAATGCTACATAAGTAACTATCAAGGAAGCATCGACACTCTGAAAATTGGTGGCACGCATGCCTGTGTCACATTGTGTCGGACGCAACACAGACGCTTCATGAATCACCAGGAGACATCCAATATCCATGTCTTATCCTTGTCTCGTGTCGTACTTGTATCCACCCGACGTAGGTAGCTGCAATGATTAGTTGCTTCGATCTAGTGACCATTCTGTTCTCTTATATCGTTAAGTATCCGGTATTTGGCCAACAGAAAAGGAGAATAAAAAATAAGGCTAAATTACAACTTGATAAGATCAACTATTCATGTTTGTCAACTTGATATCTTGAACTTTGATAGGTGGGGAAAGGGTGGGGGGGTGGAGTGGGGGGTTGAGGGAGGAATAATTTAGCCCTTTTTAAATTTAAGGGTATCAAGTTGATACCTATAAAAGTTCAGAGTATTAAGTTGAAAAACTTGAAGAGTTGAGGGTATCCGGTTGTAATTTATTCAGAATTTTCTTTTTTTAACTCTATGGATTTGCAAATTGATGGTAGTTGAGTCAGAGTACAAAAAGAGAAGAAGGAAAAACAATCATTCATTATGAAAAGACTGATGTTGGTCTACTCTTTGAGGAATAATAGCTTGCCCGCAAATAATGTCTACCACTCCATAAACTTAGGTTCGGTTGGATATATGTTCTATTTTATGAATCATGCCATCGAACACCAAATAAAATTCAAGTTGTTGAGAACAAATTAGTAGTTACCATTACGAACTTTGAATCATAACATATTTGCAAATAAGATCAGTATTATTGCTTTTCCTATCAATATCGTTTCTCCATTTATATTACTAGTAGAGATGAAGTCTGATATCTTCTCAATCCATCTTTTGTTCTTGCAAGGGCGATTTGTTAGGAGGACTTCCCCTCTCCAGGATGCCGAGGAAGGAAGAGATTAATGAGATCAGTTACAAGTTCTAGCGTTTCTCGACTTATAAAAAACTTGGATTTTGTTACTGGAAAGGATGACCGACAGAGACCATGCCACACAGATCTTCGAGGCACGGAAACGGGAGGCACAGGAATGTGGAGAAGCGCCAGTCGTCGCTATTCCTCTACTGGCAGCGCGGGGAGCTCGTCTCCATCTCAGCATGGAGGTGCTGAGCTCTGTGACATGGTCTGCTATCTTTTCCATCTCAGGCATGTCATCTTGTACCTTTACTAGAAGTTTATGCATTACTCTGTTCAGAGCTACTTGTTTCGGTACCTCTATTCAATTATCATGTTTCTGAGACAACTTCACTCATAATTTATCATACTTCTGCTGTAGGTTTAATGATGAAAGTAATAAGCCTCTCCATTTTAAGACATGTAAGCTATTGGAAATGTAAATTGATATTTAGAATTTCTTGTAATCTTTTCTAAACTTAAAAGGTTTTAACTGTTATTCACTCTTTCAGTCATTTGAAGTTTAATGTTTATCATTTTCCCTATTTTAAATTAACCTAATTATATAGGTGCGTGAACCTTAACAATGATCTATATAGTTCTCATGTTAACTTGACCATTTTAAGTAGACGCTGTTTTGCTTTCTTACTGACCACTTCATATATCTGATCTGTATGTTGCAGGAAAAAGAGTTCCAAAATGTTAAGGAACATGTTAAACTTGAGGGAACAGTGGAAGAGAAAAACCAGAATACTATAGTAAGCAGCCTTGCTGAGAAAGCCATGTCCATTGCAGCTCCAGGGGTACCTACGAAGAATGGAGAAGTGGACCAGGATAGGTTTGTTTTTCTTGATTTTATTGTTTTCCTAGTTTTCCTTGATGCATAATCTTAAATGACCCTGTCTTTATCAAATATCAAACAAAATTGTTGCAGTTCTGACAGAATTGGGACAGAAAGGTGGAATGTTGAGATTAGTTGGAAAAGTTGCATTACTTTGGGGAGGCATACGTGGAGCTATGAGCTTGACCGACAAGCTCATCTCATTTCTGTATATTGCAAACCGTCCCTTGTTTCAAAGGTTAGTCATACGCCCCTATGTTTTCACCTTTAGTTGTTACTATGCAATGTACTTGCCAACTCCAATTTGTGAAGAAAACTGATATAGTTCAATATTCAATTTTTTTATCCTAAACTTTTTGCTATATTACCAAACTAAATATGTAATGGTTCTTTATGTCATGCATATTTCGTTTTCAGAACCACTTTGTGCCGACTTTCAACTTCTTTGATCTCAATAATGATGCAACTGGTTAACTTTATATTGTGCATGCTATTTTGATAGAAAATTCTTTCCTTTCATGTTAGGCTTAGCAGTATCTAAGAACAGTGTCAAACAGTTTGGTTTGAATCTGAACAAGGAGCTGTATCCATTAGGGCTTTGTTTTTTCAGCTTCTATCTTCACCGTTACAATGGTAATGAATTATGCTGCCTAAATTCTTATCCTGATGATGAAAGAAGATGAGCATATGTAATAGTAGGAAAAATCCACATTTTGTGGTTCACTCTAGATTTAAGCTATATCCATGGGGTAAGGCATCTGTGTTTTTTATACTGAGACGAGAACAATATTATGGGCAATAACCACTTAAATCACTTGCCAAACCCCTTCATAAATGCTATCTTTTGTCTTTAAATCACTTCGTAAGTTATTGTTTGCCAACTATATTAGTAACTAGGCATATACAGTCCCAATTTGAACTCTGGAAAGTGGTGCATCCAGGCTATTCATGTCATTTTACATCTCAAAATTATGATCCAATTCACAACAAATGGTCTAGTCCCTATCTTCTGCAAATAATATTCTCCCAAAGACCATACTAAGACTTGAAATGCCTTTCAAGTATTTAAATATCTACTTCGCTACTTGTTGGAGTTTAATCCTGGATTCGGCTGTCTATTTACTGAAGAAACCTACTGCTATAAAACATCCCGAACAAGTACAGTCTGTTACTTACATGATGATCTTAACTTCACTTGCTTATGGTAGTTGCCACATCTAGTATCATCTGTGCTTTGTAATGGCAATGCCAGATAGCTTTAAGTGTGCCTCCAGAGGAGCACCCACTGGCTTTCAATTGTTTAATACCTAAAGATTCGTTATATCTCTTTCACAATAATTTATATGTTTTCCATTTTTGAGAAATACTATTCCAAGAATCTTCTACACTACTTAGAACCCTTCATCTTGACTCATTCTGTTTATACTTCAACTTCTTGACTTCTAATGTGGCCTTCGTAGCACCAAAGTGTCACCAACAAGCAACAGTAGATAAACCAAAGAAACCATCTGCTAGTCATGATACATGCCTTCATTTTTTTTTCTTATCTTACTAATGCCTTCCTTACTCTTTTTGACTTTCTACCCTCAGTTCGATCATCTGATGTTGTATACTACTTCTTTCAGTTTGAGATTTTTCATACTTCATCTTAAACTTGAAATCATGCTAGATCTTCTAATCCACCTTTGTTGGGTGGACCCTTGGAAGAATCAGATGTAACATTTCTAATCATAAGACTACCGTACTTTAGAATCTGACCCATAATCGTTCCCTTACATCACCTTCATATCCCAGAAATACACTTCCTTGTCCTCCAATTTTTATTATCATCTTTACATTATTGAAAAGCCATATATAGTAGAATAGATACACAACAGGCTAGTACTGGATAGATATTGTGACATTACTCCTATGTAATCTAGCACTGCAAAATGGATGGATATTGTTGACAAGGAATGTTGTCATGGTTACTGCAAGCATTAGCTCTTTCAGTGAATGAAAGTATTGCACAAGTGCTACAGTTTCCCCATATTTTGTGTTTGGGGTCTTTTTTAGGATTAGTAAGATATTTGGGGCCATTAGATATAGTAAAATTCAGCCTATATTTATATAGAGTCGAGAGTCTTTTCTTAGGGATGTCATCTTGTACTCAGTTTATTACTCATTTTATGCATTACTCTGCTATCTTTCCCATCTCAGGCATGTCATCTTGTACCTTTACTAGATTGTTGTATATATGGTCAACGAAGGTCTTCCGTTCAGCTGAACTAGGGCACTTAGATCAACTTCTTCATCCTCAGGTATATATACAAAAAGATTATACGTGGATTAATAATAGATTGAGTTAATACCTAACCTAAGATTAGAAATATGCTTACTTCTGGATTATCTTGCTCTTAATTATTGCTACGACATATCCGAATTGGTTTCTATTTGTAGCTAATTTCTCTTTTCTCTGGGCATGTAGAAACCTGTAAACCTTAGGAAGAGATTGATTAACAAAGGTAATGCCAGTTCTTCAATTTATGTTTTGGTACATGAGCAATATTATAAAGTATATTGAACCATGTTTTTATCTTTTTCAGGGATTTGCTGCACGTGATGTTGACAGTTTTGATGTTTTCAAGTTGAAGCCAAAGTAATTACTTGTTTTGAGGATCCATTTAAGTAGTAGTTGTAAATATATGTATTTGGATACCCTATTTTGAGATAATTTAATGAAGATGGTGATATAACATTTCGACATTTTTTTGTGAATATAGTTCAAAGTGGTTAATTGAGAAGTTTTTGGAAAGTAATATAATGGGCAGTATTAAGCGTTATAAATGTGATGAGTTCAGTAATATTGAGTGTTATAAATGTTCTCCATTGAGTTTATACAGATTATCTATTCATAACGCTTTCAAAATGTCCTGAATTGTGCACTATATATTAACTATTCATAACGCTTTTATAGAAACTATTCATGACGATTTTTTTATAACGCTTCTAAAAAACATTTATAACACCCATTTTCATAACGGTTGCTTTGAAAAAAAAGCGTAATGGTTCGTCATTAATGACGCTTTTTAGCCGTCATTAAAAGGGTTTTTTGTTGTAGTGCGTTGGAAAAACATTAGACAAGTAGTTAAATTTACGTCATGCTTGGCAAAACGTTGGGAAAGTGGCATCCAAAAAAATACCATTCCCAACGTATTTGAAAAACGTTAGGAAAACAAAACCCGACAGTTTTTGAAAAAGGTTGGCAATACAAAACCTAACGTTTGTTTAAAATGGTTAGGAAATCAAAATTCGACGCTTTCGGGAAAAGGTTGGGAAAACTCATCATTTCAAAAAACGTTGGAAAGTTCTATTTTACGACGTTTTTGTGAGAAACTATTGGAAATATGGTAACCATTATAGAACAATTAATGGCATTTATAAACGTCGTCTAAACCCTATAGCAACGTTTTGCGTAAATGTCGTAAATTGCCAACTAGAGCAACGACGACGTTTGCAAAAACTGTTGAACAAACTCGGTAACGCCTATACCAACATTTTGCACAGTTTTGCCAACGTTAATAAAATGCTGAAAAAAATTATTTTTCTTGTAGTGGAATGATCCTTCCATTTATAGGCAGCATGCTGGCTGCTCATATGCACATATGTCGGATGCGCCTGGACATGGGGACGCCACATGGCTGATGCTGGTAGGGGCGCATGGTTGATGCACCATGAATTGAAGCTGAATCTGCTGGACTGCTGTACTGGGCTGCGATGGAGCTGACACGTGGCAGTCGCAGAGATTTGGTTGTTACTGAGATCTTGGGTGGTTAGCACCCATTCTTGAGTAGAACTGAGTCAAATGACATGTGGCGCATGTCTGTGGCTCAAAGATCTCTATTTTGGAGGAGAGTGATCTGTCGAGGTGCGCCTAGGATCGGGCGTATGGAGGTGACTTAGTTTATGAGTTTTAGGCATCATAGGTGAGTCTGGACGCATGGCTTTTAAGGCGTATGCAGAGCTTCGCATCAGGGTACGACTAGAATCAGGCGTAGGAGAGGTAACTTGGTCTCATGATCTTTAGGAGCCATAAGCAAGTCCAGGCGCATGGCTTTTGAGGCGCATGCATAGCCTAGTCTTCTGTTGCTTAGGATCAGAAGTAAGCCGGGGGGCGCATGACCACTGGGCGCACGTCATCTTCTGGGCGCATGGCCACGAGGTACATACGAATGATAGGTTAGCCACGTGGCTTGTTGCTGACCCAAGGTGTAATGATGGTGCTGATATCAACGGTGCTTCATTTTTTGTACAGTTGATTGGACGGCTCTTGGAATGCGTTGCAGACTTTGTCATTCAGCATTAAATGTTTGATGGAGAGGATTGCATTGGTTAGTACCAATCTAGGCGCATGGCTATGGCCCGCTGGGCGCATCTATGGGGTGCGTATGATATCGACGACGTATTTGCCAATGTGTCGCATCCTCTTTGGCCCGCCTGTTGGGTTCTTCGAGGCATTAATGGTTTTCTTGACTTAGCCGAATTCGAGGCGACAGATGCATTTACTATTAATACAAATTTATTGTATGGAATTTGGAACGTTGGCTATTTGGCACTCGGGTGTAGGCTGCCCGTACTTATAAATAGTCGCATGAGGGAAAGCTTTGCTTTTATTCTTCATTTCGATGTAAAGATGAACTTGGCCGGAGCTCCGCCTTGGCAAACTGCCGAACTAGAGCTCTTCCCGAGGGTGAAGATGCGTTGCCCCAGTCTTTTCGTCGCTCTGAGCTTCTGTGATAGTATCTGTTGCATCCAAATATCGGGATCGTCGAGTCCCGACACAGGCCGATGGTGCCTATTGCATCCAAAGATCAGGGCGGCCGTGCTCCGTCTTTCGTTATACTGGCAGAGCCACAGGCTGCCGAGTGTGCCTGTTGCTTCCGAAGATCGGGCTATCGTGTCATGATCTTTGTCGAGCTAGGAGAGTTCCTCCTTCTGCTACACAAGGGCTGATTGGTGCTGATGTGCTCACGCCTTAATGATGGGATGATGCGCTTGGATGAGACATCAGAGTGATACGCCTGACGGATGATGCGCCTGGCATAGGGCGCATAGCAGTTGCTGCGCCTGGCTGTTAGCTTTAGGATCTTTTTTTGTAGAAGTTTTCCTTTGTAAAGCCTTGCCTTAGACATGTAATAGACTTTCATATGAAATAAAAGCCTTTTTTTAATGTCTTTAAACTTGTACATTTCTTTGCTGTGCCAAGTATCTGATTGAGCTTCCTGGCGCATTTGAATTGGTCGTACGGTTGGGTTGAGCGCATAGGAATTCTGGCCTATAGATGTGCCTGGAATTCCATGCTTCTACAAGATCTCCTTCAAAGTTTTCAAAACTTTCTGGACAAGTTTTGGAATACTTTGAATAAGAAGCATGCAGATTAACGACTCTGGGCGCATGCCCTTCGCCTAGGCACATGGCTCTTTTTGGCGTATTGTCGTTCTGTGTGTCGCTGTGGGGAACACTTGTTGCTTAGGTGCGTACTACTAGGGCGCATGCCTCTTCTAAAGAGATAACGCCTCGGTCTCATAAAAGATTAATGATGATCTTTTGAAGATAGGCAATTGTCGATTTTATGATATTCGAAGCAACTGATTGCTGATGTCATGCCTTATCGATTTACATGCGAGGCCAAGCCTATAAATAGGCGGCTGTGAAGAGAGAGAGAGAGAGAGAGAGTCTTCTACTTTCTGCCAAAAGGCTTTCTCCTTCCTCAGAGCTCTTTTCTTCTTCCTCTTCGAGAACCCTTAACTCTTTCGAGAAATAGCTCTCGAAACTCCCTGCGGTGGTGCTGGTGGCCGAAGGAGGGGCCGAGGCAAGGAATCCGTGGAGGTCGACACGGAGGAAGCCCTTGTCGTCATGGCGACCGATGCCGACGTTCGCCCGGAGGTGTTCGGTGGGTGTTCTCTTGCCTTAGTTTTTGTTGCGGTGATAGCCTCCGTAGAGGATGGCCCAGATTCACGAGCAACACCACACTTTCCTCCAGGGCATGATGGAGAGAGGGAGACTCAAATCTGCTGAATCTGAGAATGAGTCTTTCTTAAAACCCAAATTTATGTTCGGAGACTGCCTGACTTCTGCCGAAGCGAAGGTGCTGAAGATCATGGAGGACTGGTTCTTCAAAGCCAGAGGCGTAAGCATGTATATCAAGTGAGCGGAGCTCTAATTGCCCTTGACGGCCTTCCGTAGTCTTACTTCAAAGAGATGGATGGAGTGGGAACTCACTCCCTCTCAAGGACGAGCCATTGCTGGCACTATACGGCTTGATCCATCCTCTAACCAGAGGGATACCTTGACTGCTACGCGAGCCGGGACTTCTTATCATTGGCAAACTTTGCGTCCCGGGGATATCTATAGTGATGTTTCCACCGATACTTTTGCGTTCAATGCTCCTTCTTCAATCGTCTAGCGTCGGCCAAGATATCGTACCCGAAAGAAGAGTTTTGGATCGAAGGTTGGTGCCACTATATACAGAAGTGGGACAAGTTGACACTTTGGGTTTTGACGAAGTTTAGGGCCGATCTCAAAAAGATTGGTCTTACTGCTGCTGTTCGTGCTACTCAGGCGGGCATAGACCTAAATAAGCATATGTTTTTCGCTCTTCTGGATATGTACAATACCCACACCAACACCTTTTTCACTCCCGTAGGGGAGTTAGTACTGGCACTACACGAGATGTACGAGGTCTCGAAGCTCCCTTGGGGGTCTGAACCCTATGAGGAGTATTTTCCTTCGAACGAGGAGTTATTAGCTTTGGAAGAGAAGGATTCTGAGATGATGGCGGTCTTCAAGGAGGTCGCGAGCCATTATTACCTGCTTTAGCACAGGAAAAAAGGCGGGGCACAGCCCTATGTGAATGCTTGGAGGGAGTATGTCTTCAAACAATACTTGGCGGATCGTTCGAGGATCCATTTTACGACTCCTCAGGGGCTCCCCCATACTGAGGTACTCGCTGAGATGTCTAGGCTCAATGAAAAGAACCCTCATGAAAACGAGAATTGGGAGCCATCCGAGCACATCTATAGCTGCTTCTGGCACTGTGCTCACAAGATGTCTCCAAAGGGCGAGTTGGCATCCTTTCTGATGCTATGGCTCCGTGACCATGTATTTGCCGGTTGGTTCGGTTCCTTGGAGAGGATATCCAAGAATCTTATTTTGTCGGCTGTGAAGCTGGTCTTTGGTTATCCTCTGGCTCAGCTTCCCGCTATGGTGTGCAACCTGAAGTGGGATTTGAGAGAATGCACCGATGATGTGATAGGTAAAAAGGACAAGAGGGGCAATTTCCCTCGTGCGGAGCCACCCTTCCATTACTTGATGGGGTGGCTGATTCTGTGCCACCCGAACATAATGACTCCTGGGTCGACCGAGGAGCATGAGGAAGACGACACTTTTATTCGTCGCTTCTACAGGCGGAAGTGGTTGCATACAGGGGTACCAGTCTGTAGGAGGGTTCTGTCATATCTCCAAGGATGGAAGATTATCAAGGTTGCCCTAACCTTTGATGGTTGTGAGGCGGATGAAGAGCTGGAAGATGCCGACGAAGATACAATTTCTTTGGCGCCATGGGGGTTCCACTGGCTGCAGAGTATTCAGCCTTCACACCTTGTGTATCAGAATCGGAATTGCTACTTCTTGGAGCCATATTTGCCCAGTCGCTTCGCACGCTAATTCGGCTATACCGAACTAATGTTGAAAAACCCCAGTAGCTCTCTGGAATTCGTTGGGAGTTTACTGGATGGTGCCTGGGGGTGACAATATTATAATGCTGGGTGCACGGGGGTACGATTCACGCTGCCAGTCCGTAACCCCCAGCCACATATCTTGTATTTCGTCGCAAAGTTTTACTGTTCGATGAATACTGTTCCCGTTGGATTTGACCGGAAGACTAGTTTCATTGTCGGCACACAGTTTGAAGCTTTGGAAGGCATGCTAGAGACGGCTCGAGCTTATCATCCTTCTGAAGCGACAACATATAGGACCATCCCAGTGGCACTGGCAGAAAGCTCTTAGGAGGACCCCTCGGCCAGACCATCGAAGAGACGTGCCCCGACGGAGGCAGATTCATCTGAGCCGAAGAGGCCCAAGAAGGCCTTGGCTACGCAGGTGCGGCCTTCGACGGCTCCTGCAGAACCAGCTCCCGCAGTGGTATGTGCATTGTCATAAGTCTGGTTCGTTCTTTCCTCTTTCGCTTATATGTCAGCCGAAGGAAGTAGCAAGCTCGCCTTATGAGCATGTCCCTCCGACCGTGCCATCTCATGTGGAGGAGACTTTGGATGATGTTGTCACCGTGGAAGTCTCTAGTACTTTGGGCTATGGTGGAGATGATACTACAGGTGGAGCGGCACCTGAGGATGTTGACCCCTCTCCTCGGAGAGGTGGAGCAGAGTCTTCACAGGGAGTGAAGCAATCTACTGTGGGGTCCCCCAAAACTGGCGCGAAGGGCTCAAAAGAAGTTGTCAGACAAGCCCATCCTGATGAGGAGGAAGAATGGGACTCGTCTTCCCCAGACGGCGTTCCTGGAGAAGATGTTGCTGGGGATAATCCCCAAATAAGCAGAGAAGAATGTGCCGAGGAGTCGGCCGCTGAACCCTCTCTTAGGGAGGCTTTGGAGAGTCCAATTTCAAAGGCTGCTCAATTGTCTAGCTTCGTTCTTGTCCCGGTGGATGACACGACTCGCCTGTCGATTCTAACTCCTGTCCGGAGAGTTGATACTGATGAAGGGGGAGTAACTCTACTGCCGAGTCCTACTCTGATTTCAAGTGGAAAAGAGGCGGAAGGATCTGCTCTCTCGCCCGATGCCGAAAACCCTCCGTTGACGGTAGAAGGATGCGCTCCTGCTGCCGATGTTGCTGCCGAGACTGCTGTGGTAGGCTCAGCTATTGTGGGGCTACCTGATGCCCATTTAAATAAGGGCAAGAGCCCTTTGGTGGAAGATGCACCCTTTCTTCCTCCTCCCTGGTAGGAGGTATCGGGTCCTCAGGGAAGTTCAGGGATCGTGATTACCGAGACTCCGATTTCTTCTCCTGAAGATATAAGATCTGAGGTGCCTGTGAGCCAAGCGGCGACTGCGCCCTCAGCCTCAGGTGTGGGAGCTTCTGCAGGAGTTGCTTCCTTAGCTCTTATAGTAGCTTTGGCAACTCCTGCGACGACGCCTCAAGTGTTGGCTGATGCAGATGAATACGTAAGATTCATGGTCGAGGCTATCTACTAGATGTTGCAACGGGGGGTATCGGTTGTGTTGGACGAAGGTGGAAGCTTTACGACTGCGAGGAGCATGGTGCTCCTATTTATCCAACAGATCCGTAGTTACCAAGGCAATGATCATATGGCCGAGATCTTGGAAACCTCTATGACTGAGCTCGATCTTCGGCTGACAGAACTCCAAAACATTCGACGAAATGACTTTTCTGCTTTAATTGAAGAAGAGCAGAATAAGCTGGAGGCTGCCGTTGAGTCAGCTCACTCGGATACCGTGGCTACCTGGGCGTAAAAGATGGCCGATGCTGTAGACAAGGAGAAGAGTTTATCCTCATTGATGGAGGAGAAGGCCAAACTGCGAGAGTCCCTGAAGGTCAACCTCGCAAAAGTTGATGCGCAGATTCGTCATCTGTAAGAGCAATGAACCCGACTTCTGGCTGATTCCGAACAGGCACAGGCCAAACATGTCCAGCTTATGGAGGAGATGACGAGATGCACTCACCACGAGGCTTTCTTACTTCGTCAGAAGAAGGAGATGGACGACAAGTTCACTGCCGACCTTGCTCCTGAGGCCAGGCACGCAATATGCAAGGAAGCTGAGCGTCGCGTTCTGGCGACTGTGGAGACTAAAGCTCAAGGCTTGTAGCGTTAGGTTGACGAACTGATTGCCGATCCTTAGTTCTTTTTGTTTTGGAGACACTTCTGTCTCTCTTTTGATGTATGTTTTGAAAAAAATGTAGGTATGTTATTTTCTTTTGTTGAAGAAATAAAGAACCCTTTGCTTTGTTCAATCTTTTATGATTTTTGTGGACCTATTATCTGTTGCACACTTTGGGGGTACAGATAATAAGTTGTATGATGGACCCAACATATTTACTCAAAGGTAATATGGACTTGGAAAAAATGGGGTACTTCTCCTGGGGGTTTTATGTGAACTTATCATCCTTGGCGTACCTTAGTTTTAGGTACGGATAATAAGTGGAGAGAGAGGACCAACATATTTACTCAGAGGTAAGGCAGATATGGTAAATATGGGCTTAAAATGGTGGAGTTTTCTTACTCAGAGGTAATATGGATATGGTAGGAGTGAACTCTGTGGGTGTTTACAGAACAACTCAGAGGTAATATGGACGTAGATGTTCTATGGTGCAACAACACATAGATTATCGTACGGAATGTTTTACTCATAGGTGATGTGGACATGGTAAACATTGCCTTAAGTATGATCTTATATGGTACAGGATCCTGCTTGATGGGGTGTAGAGAAGCAACTCAGAGGTAATGTGGACGTGATTGTTCTTCTACCGAGGATAGAATGCAATTAAACGGCTGGGTTCTAGAAGCATATGATTTATCAAAGAAGGGGTGTGAACTTGGTTTGGTCAGGTTCACCAGTCCTCTCTTTGGGGAGAGGCAGTACGTTCTCGACAGAGGTCAAGAATAATACTTTTTTGAGGATTTGTCGTTGATAGGATGTTCGGTTGTCATATTAGCTGACAGTACCCTCCTAAAGACTGAGCCGATGCTGGTGTCGGAGTCCTAGGTTGAAGTTTCAGATGAGTGAGAATGCATGAATCCTCTGCTTCTGATCCTTCGAAAGTTGTTGGAGGCATGATGTAGCCTACCCCCGGTCGGGTACGGTGATAGTAGTCTTGCGACTTCCCTTTTGGCACTGGAAGTCGTAGGGGAAGGCGTCGACCTTTGCCGTAGTTCAGACCTTGACCGCTCTTCAAGTTGTAACCCATCTTTTGGATGAGATACTTAACTCGATCATTGTACCGGTAGATTTGCATTCTGCCGGTGTCGGGTTCTGACTCCATCGATGGGAGGTCTTGGTGACGCTCGACTTTGCCAAAGATAATGGGCTTCTTGTCCTTGTTCTGAGGTGGGACTATGTAACAGACTCATTGGTACTGGACGACTCGATTTATATGACTCACAGTCGTTATTTGTGTTTACAATGACTATAGAGCATTATCTAGAGTGTACATGGTGTTCCAATGTGGAAGACTAGAATAATTGAAAGGTACTCTATTATTGATAAAATATGGGATCTTGTCCCGAGGGATTACATCATCGAGGGATGGAGCATCGATATTAGCTGATATATACTCTCCAAGTTTTTTATTAGTGAGAACTAGAGCAGCCTTTGAAGGTTCAGGAGAGTTTTTTGGGAGCTTGCCCTGTGCTGGTTCCTGGGACTGTGCTGAGAAGGACGCCGAGGTCTTCTCTTGTGTCCTGACGGGTGCCGACAACTGAGGAGGTCTGCCTTTGAGCCGTACCTTGAGGGGAGCCTCAGTTGGTGTGTCGGAAGCTGGAGCCTTTTCCCGTAGTATAGATACGAGAGGATCCGCCACTTGAGGGGGCTTGCCTTTGAGGTGTATCTTCAATGGAGCTTCATTGGGTGTAGTGCCCGGAGAAGCTGGCGCCTTCTCGCGGAGTTTGACTACCATAGGAGCCGGTATTTGAGGCGGCCACCCTTTGAGTCACACTTTTAAGGGAGCATTGTTTATCATGTCCGCCTCTGGGTCAGCTTCGACCTCAGCTTCTGCCTCATCATCAGCGTCATTGGCTTCATCTTCGAGATGAATTAATTTTTTAGATCAGCGTCGGTGAAGAAGGCTTCAATCCCTCTGAAGGGATTGACATCAGCAAACTCTGTTCGGATGATGTCGCTGGTGGATACGTATTTTATGCATTGATGGAGGGTGGACGACACCACCATGTATTCATGGCCGTCCTAACAGGATGTTGTAGTTGACGTTTGCATCCACAACGTAGCAAGTCACCTTGGTCTGGAGATCGCCGATGTGACACTTCAAGCGGATCTTCCCCAGCGGCTCACTCTTACTGGCGTTGAAGCCACTAATGGTAGTGTAAGACGCTGTTAGGCGATGCATCAGGATCCCCAACGTCTGAAGTAGAGTTCAGAGGATGATGCTGAGAGAAGACCCAGGGTTGATCTACATTCGATCCACCTTACTGGCACTGATATACCTTGTGTAATACAGGGGTCTGTTGTGCCTGTTGTTCTTGAGCAGCATATCCTGTTGAGTGAATGTGATATTAGGGATAATCTCCCCCACATTATGGCAGTACAGACATGTTGTAGGATCGTCGTCAGGCTGCTTGACCTGACTGATGAAAGATTCGGCATCCTTCAGGGCTTCGTAGAGAGCCTCCTGAGTATCTTTGGATAGACGGAGGAGCTCGAATAGGGAAAGCCGTGCTGGAGTACTGGCTAGTTGTGCCAGTATGTCGAAGTTGTGGTAGATTGACTACTTCTATTGTCGCCTTTGGGATGGGGACGACGCCATCTTGAGCCGTGGTAGGCGGTAAGGTTCCGAACTGGAGCGACACCATGTTGGCCGAGACTGTCTTCTCCTCGTAATCGATTGAGATGACGTTCACATTGATCATGCACTGTATGTAGTCTTTGAGGATGTAGCAGTCTTTAGTTGGATGTCCAACGAACCGATGGTAGTGACAATACCTCGGGTCGCCGACTCTGCCTAGTTCGTCAGGACGCTTGGGATCAGGCAACTTGATTTTGTCGCCCTGCTTCAGCATCTCGAAGAGCTATAGGGTATCCTCATCGTGGAAGGAGTAGACCAGCTTTGGTCATGGTGCGGTAGGAGGCCTCTGGGCAGGACCCTGTGTGCTATTAGACTCATTGACAGTCAACGCCTGCTTCCCTTTTGCTTTACGGCTGCTACTGCTGTTCGCAGGCCGTTTCCCTTTATCGTCAAAGGTGGGGGAGTTAACCCCCAGAAGGCGAGCGTTACGCGTCTTTTTCTCAGCAGTTTCAGCTTCAATGATCAACGAACTCCAACCGGACGGGGGAGTGGAGTTAATCCAGAGCTTGATCGTGGAGATCATGTTCATGCTGCAGGAGTCGATGAGTGCATGTTCCGGCATACCTGGAGGCAACCTTAGGCATGCTTGTCGAAAACGTTCGATGAATTCTTGAACAGTCTCCTTCTCAGTCTGTCGCACTTCTATTAGAGACAACATGGTCATGTCTCTCCCTCCGTCGTAGAACCGATCGAGGAAGAGGCGTGTCAAATCACCGAAGGATGATATGGAGTTGTCAGGGAGACTGTAGTACCAGTTATAGGCGACTCCCTTCAGAGCCCCGAAAAACAGGCTCGTGAGTAGGCCGTCTTCCATTGGAAGATGTCCCGTCTGAGACTGGAAGTAGGTCAAGTACCGACGAGGAGAGTCCTTCCCATCGTATGGCGTCAGTGTATATGGTTTATACTTGGGAGGATAAACCACCTTGTTCCACTCAAGAGGGTAGGGTTGAGGAATCTCCAACTTCTGACATTCTTCCTGCCTGTTCCGGGTCTTGAAGCGTTCACGCAGGTCTCTGATCATCTCGGCCAAGTCTTCTGTCGAGCTGGGAGCAAGTGAAGGCGGTACAGCCTGAAGCTGGATATTGGAAGGAGTTGATGCTTGCGGTGTAGTGTGGTGTTCCGCCTCTGAAGATACTCGTTGAGGGGGTATACTTGATTCTCCTTTGGCCCCTGGATCTAAGCTGATTGAGGGGGTATACTTGATTCTCTCGGATGCACCTGGATGTGGGGATGCTACGTGGCTGATGCTGGCGGGGGCGCATGGTTGATGCGCCCTGAATTGAAGCTGAATCTGTTGGACTGCTGCGCTGGGCTGCGATGGAGCCGACACGTGGCAGTCGCGAAGATTTGGGTGTTACTGTCATCTTGGGTGGTTAGCACCCATTTTTGAGTAGAACTGAGTCAAATGAAACATGGCGCATGTTAATGGCTCAAAGATCTCGATTTTGGAGGAGAGTGATCGTCGGGGTGCGCCTAGGATCGGGCGCGTAGGGGCGACTTAGTCTATGAGTTTTAGGCATCATAGACGAGTTTGGGCGCATGACTTCTGAGGTGCATGCAGAGCTTCGCATCAGGGTGCGCTTAGAAACAAGTGCAGGGGAGGCGACTTGGTCTCATGATCTTTAGGAGCTATGAGCAAGTCCAGCGCAAGCATAGCCTAGTCTTCTATTTCTTCGGATCGGAAGTAAGCCGGGGTGCGCATGACCAATGGGCGCACGCCATCTTCTAGGCGCATGGCCACGAGGCGCATACGAAGGATATGTTAGCCACGTGGCTTGTTGCCGATCCAAGGTGTAATAATGGTTCTGACATCAGCAGCGTTTCATTTTCTGCACAGCTGATTGGACGCCTCTTGGATTGCATTGTCGCCTTTGTCATTCAGCATTAAATGTTTGATGGAGAGGGTTGCAATGGTTAGTGACAATCTGGGTGCATGGCTATGGTCCGCTGGGCGCATCCTTGGGGAGCGCATGATATCGACGACACATCTGCCAATGTGTCGCATCCTCTTTGTCCCGCCTGTTGGGTTCTTCGAGGCGTTAATGGTTGCCTTGACTTAGCCGAATATGAGGCGACAGATGCATTTGCTATTAATGCAAATTCATTGCATATAATTTGGAATGTTGGCTATTTGGCACTCGGGTGTAGGCTGTCTGTGCTTATAAATAGCCGCATGAGGGAAAGCTTTGCTTTTATTCTTTATTTCGATGTAAAGCTAAATTTGGTCGGAGCTCTGCCTTGGCGAACTGCCGAACTCGAGCTCTTTCCGAGGGTGAAGATGCGTTACCCCAGTCTTTTCGTCGCTCTGAGCTTTTATGATAGTGTCTGTTGCATCCAAATATTGGGATCGTCGAGTCCCGACATAGGCCGATGGTGCCTGTTGCATCCAAAGATCGGGGCGGCCGCGCTCCGTCTTTCGTTATGCTGGCAGAGCCACAGGCTGCCGAGTGTGCCTGTTGCTTCCGAATATCGGTGCATCATGCTGCGATCTTTGTCGAGCTAGGAGAGCTCCTTCTCCTGCTACACAAGGGCTGATTGGTGCTAATGCGCCTGCGCCTAAATGACGAGACGATGCGCCTGGATGAGATATCAGAGTGATGCGCCTGACAGATATTGCGCCTGGCATAGGGCGCGTAGCTGTTGCTACGCCTGGCTGTTAGCTTTAGGATATTTTTTTTGTAGAAGTTTTCCTTTGTAAAGCCTTGCCTTAGACATGTAACAGACTTTCATATGAAATAAAAGCCTTCTTTTTAATGTCTTTAAACTTGTACTTTTTTTTGTTGTGCCATGTATCTGTTTGAGCTTCTTAGTGCATTTGAGTTGGTCTCATGGTTGGATTGAGCGAAAAAGATTCTGTCCTATAGATGTGCCTGATATTCCATGCTTCTACATCTACTAGTTGCCATAATCGTTGATATACACTATATTTAATATAAAAGTACATATCAGTACGAAATTATCTCATAAATACTTTATAATTATAAAAAGATAATATATTTATATTCTGGAATTAATCTATAAATATTTATATATTGCTATAATTATATTTTCAATATGGGAGCCCTTTCACAAGTGGTCCTATGTCAATGCCACATATGACATCCTCAATTCGACCCATTAATTTAGTCCCAAAACAATGATTAAATAAAACTAATAAATTCAGTAGAAATCCCAAAAATTAGTTAAAATAGTATTTATAATGTTAAACCTTGCACAACATAAATTTTAATATGGATTCATGGAGTTTTGACACTTTTGGACACATGGAAAGCAAAATTTTTCGGAGTTTGGTGACACAATAAATGTCATGATTTTAAAAATAGTAAACTGATGCGAAACCTAACTTTTAGATATGTGTTGGAAAGGTATCGGCGTCTACATTTTGAATAAAAATATATGAAGTTAGAAACTGAACTTAGATAGGTGAAAAATGGCTCGCAATAGAATTCGTCGATTCTGGATACCCTCTCGTAGAATCATGCCACGAAGAAACTGCTTGGAACTGGAAGATCCGGGGATCAAAGGTTGGAGTAGACATAAAAAGTTAACTCTCAGATTTTTTTGAGGAGAAATAGATGAAAATGGTGAACTATCATCTACAAGTCGACTAACCTGTTGTGACGTTTCAAACTTCGATTCGGTGGAGTTTCGGCCCAAGTAGCGCATCATGCACCTCTCTAACGGCCACAAGGTTGCTCCTATAGTTGCTAGGGTGGAAGCGGACATTTAGGGGGTCGTTTGAGTGGTGGTGATGGCGGAGAAATCGAGGAAAATTGGGGGTTTGAGAAGGAAATATGGTCGGCTATGGGGGTCTGCCTTGGAGTGGTAGCCGCTAGGTTTTTGGGGGGGGGGTTTATGGATTAGTGGACGGTCATGAGAGAGGGGGATGGTTTGGGTTTGATTGGTATATATATATTATTAGGGTATGGACTTTGGTTTGATCTAATTTGGATATGATTTGGTTCTCCAAATCATACTATTATTAATAGGTTTCCTATTTTGGTTAGATGTTTGACCAAGCCAAATATATAAGGGAATATTGCATATGGCTGCAATTAAACCTCTAAAATTCCCTTAAATATATGTATACTTGGCGCAAGTTGGCACGAAGTTGTGCGAAGTCAAAAGAATATTGAAAATCAAAATTGGATGGGACATGATATATCAAACTGAAGGTGGACGAGTCTAGAAGTCAAATATGGAACTAGATTTAAGAAAACAATATTTGTCGTGCTTCAAAAATCAAAGCTCCGATAAACTACTAACATAGTCAATATTAAATTTAATAAATTAAAATATCCATATAAAATAATTAAAAATAATTAGAAATAAAATCCAAAGAAAGGGGTCTCCTTTGTATGGACCGAAGAATGCCAACACGTATTCGACGACCTCAAAAAGTACCTCAGCAGTCCTCCTGTACTGGTAGCACCGGTTGTGGGAAAGCCTTTTCTACTATACGTCCGAGCTATGAACCATTCTCTTGGTGCCTTGCTAGCCCAGAAGGGCAGTGAAGGCCACGAACAGGCAATCTACTATCTCAGCAGAACCACGATTGGAGCTGTACGTGGGTATAATCCTGTTGAAAAAGAGTGCCTCACCCTTCTCTTTGCTATCCAGAAGACGCAACACTATGTGACCGGACAGACGATCCACGTCATGTCCAGAATCAATCCCCTCAGAGTCCTCATGACCAAGCTAGGGGCATTAAACTCACGATTAGCCATGTGGGCAATCCTTCTGACTCCCTATTATATGGTGTTCGTCCCGCATAAGGCAGTCAAAGGTCAAGCGCTGTCAGATTTTCTGGCAGCACACCCTGTGCCAGAGACGTTAAAACTCTACGATGATATCCCATATGAAGTTCTAGAGTCCAATACAGTCTTAGACAACTCAGTTTGGTGCATGTTCTTCGATGGTGCTTCAAGAACAGGACCAAAGGGCGATATCATCGCAGGAGTTGGGATCGTCCTCATCACCCCTGATGGCCTAGTCATCAATCGCGCGTATTCTCTCATGGATTTATGCACCAATAATGTTGCATAGTATAACGCTCTTATCATTGGGCTCCAACTCGCTAAACAGCTGGGGGTTGACTGCATCGAGGCCTATGGAGACTCGAAATTAATCATCAGCGAGGTTCGAGGGCAGTATGAGGTTCGACATGAAGACCTGATCCCCTACCACCGGGCATCGATCAACATCATCTCTACATTCACAGGGTTTTATAGAACACGTGTCGCACCTACAGAACTTAAGAGGCCGACACACTAGCCGGCATCGCTGCTTCTCTGGCTGCCCTCGTCGGACCCCAATATGCTATTATAGTGATAGGACGAGAGCTAGTTTGTCCGAAGAATTCTCTACGTACATGTCAAAGCTACTCAGTACAAGTAGACACTAACGTGGACATTTGAGACTAGCGATTCCCATTTATAGACTAAGCAGTCTACGGAATCCTGCTTGAAAACCCAAAGGAAGCGGCCTCCGTCAGGAGACGCTCACTCCGATTCTTCTATGACATGGCCACCAAAATGCTATACTGTCATTCATACGACGGACTCCTCCTGCGTTGTTTGTCCCAGACAGAAGCGCAAGAGGCACTCCGAGAGGCGCATGATGGAACCTGCGGAGCCCATCAGCCCGGCCCTAAGTTACAAGACCGGTTGCACCGCATGGGCTATTATTGGCCCACTATAATGGCAAATACCGTAGATTACACAAAGAAGTGCTGGGCATGTCAGTTTTATGCTGACTTCATCTACCGACCTTCGGAATATCTATACCTTACGGTGGCTACTTGGCCATTTGAGGCATGGAGAATGGACATCGTCGGGCCGATCAGCCTGCCCTCCTGCAAAGGACACCAGTTTATCCTCGCCATCACTGACTATTTCTCCAAATAGGCAGAAGTGGTACTACTGGTAGAAGTAAAAACCTCCAACGTGATCAACTTTATCAAGCACCACGTCATTTACCACTTCGGAGTTCCTAGAAGGATTGTCCACGACAATGGCCCCCAATTTGTGAGCCACACATTCCATCGATTCTGCGACAAAAAATGGATACAGAATGTGGCATCAACGGCTTACAACCTTGCGTCTAATGGACTAGCCGAGGCATTCAACAAAACCATCGTCGAACTGTTCAAGAAAGTCGTCTCTTCGAACAAATACGATTGGAATGAGAGGTTGGGTGAATGTCTATGGACTTACTGTATGACCGTTCGGACACCCACGGGCAGCACACCATTCTCCCTTATCTATGGGAGCGAAGCAGTGCTCCCATTGGAGATCCAAATCCCATATTTACGGGTAGCTATCACCAACCAGCTGACTGGCGAAGACAATCAGCACCGACGGCTACAAGAGTTAGAGGCATTAGATGAAAAATGCCTACTAGCACAGCAAAGGATCGAGCTTTACTAAGCTCGTATTTCCGGGACCTTTAACAAAAAGGTCCGAAAAATAACGTTCCAAGTGGGCGACCTTGTCTTAGCATTTCGAAGATCGATGGTGATGACTCACAAAACGGTAGGGAAGTTCGAACCCAAGTGGGAGGGACCGTTCGTCATAGAGACGATGTATTCCAACGACGCTTACCGACTAGCCAAATCTAATGGTGACTAACTCATGATGCCAATCAATGGCAAGTTCCTGAAGAAATACTACGTATGAAGATAAACAATACCAGCGGAAGCCCTCACACTCCAGTGGGTGCTCACAGAGCTGTGCCACATCAATAAAAGAAGATAAGACGCTTCATTCACCCTCAAAACGATGTGGGTTCAGAAAAAGGTCATGATAAACGTTCGCAAGAAACGAAGAGTCATGATTAAAACTTAAGGAAGCGACGACTTGAGGTTTTTAATGCTGAAGCCCAAGCATGATGTCAGTCTGGCAGCAGACGTGATGGGCATTTCGCCTACAAAGAAACACGTATCATGCTTTTTTTTCAAAGTATCCCGAGCTTAACTCAAGTTCGGGATACTTTGAAGGAGGTTTTATAGAAGCATGAAAAAGTACAGGGTAATACAAGGCACAGGTGGGTACTCTCGCTACCCACCCATCTTCACGAAGGCACAGATGACAAACGATGTAGGTTGGTGCTCTCACTACCAACCCCGCTTAACAGAAATGCATGTGGTCAAGCACGCCAACAGAAAAGACAAACTCACAAAAAAATATATGAAAATTTCAAGGAAAGTTCTTTTTATTAAATCATGGCTACAAGATTCTATTACAGATTTGTCAAGATTACAAAAAAGAAGACTTTATAATTACAAAGATCTGTTACAAAGTATTTGTGATTACATACTGTTAGACAAGGAGATCCTCTATCATCCACCATCTTTATTATCACGGCAGAAGCGCTCAACAGAAACCTGAACAAAATGGCGAATACATCCTGCTTTTAATACTACCACACCTCCAGCGGCTGCTCGATCCTAACCCACCTGGCCTATGCTGATGACATCCTCATATTCTTATCTGACGATGTTGGATCCCTTGAGGTGGTTAAAGACACGCTGCTGAGATATACTAGATGTTCAGACCAGCGTATAAACCCTAACAAGAGGGTCATTTATGTCCACTATAAAGCGGACAGGAACCATAACTCTATTCTCACCAATATTATATCTTTTACGACCGTATACCCTCCCTTCACCTACTTTGGTTGCCCGCTAGTGTACGACAGAACTAACGCAGGTCTATTCGACGGATTGGTCAGCAAAATCAGGAAGAAGATTGAGGGATGGCACAATACAATTTTATCGCTTGGCGGTAAGATGATATTGATCTAGCACGTGATGTCTTCCATCCCGATTTATACTCTGGCCGCTTGCTCTCCTCCCAAGGAGGTCCTCAACTCCATTGAGAACCTTTTCGCCCACTTCTTCTGGGGTCACAACGAGGGCAAGGACAAGCATTATTGGACCAGCTGGGATACCATGGCCTGACCTACGGTAGAGGGCGGCCTCAGTTTCAGTAGGCTGTCGCAGGTGGTTGATGCTTGCTCGATGAAGATGTGGTGGAAGCTCCGTGAGGACAAGTCATTATGGACCCATTTTATGAGGGCTAGATACTTCAAGCACATCCACCCGACTGCAACATCTGCCAATAACAAATCCTCTGCATCTTGGCGACGCATCCTAATAGGTAGGTGACTCATTGAACCCCAGATTCGTCTTCAGATGGGAGCGGATGAATCATCCGCTTTCAATGAAAGATGGGTTGGAGATGACCTTCTGCTTCCCCAGACGGGCACCCACATTAACAGTGTAATGCCCCGCTCCGTACGGTGCATTACGACGAGTCATTGACTCGAAGAGTTGCGTTGACCCGATGAGGTATCGATACAAATCGATGCAAGTGTTACGTTGGCCAAAGGTAAGCTTTGAGTCGGTTGTAATCTATAAATCGAATCAATGCAAAGGATAAGTCCCGTTTGAGCAAGTGTTGACTTTAGTTGATCTGGTGTGCAGGCTATACTTTTACGCTGGACGATAAAAGGTCGGTATTTTGCCTTATACAGTAAAGTGTCTGCGAAACCAAATCGTGGCCTTGCAACGGATTGTGGCATAGGTGCGATAGGCCAAATCAACCGAATAGTTCAAAGGAATGGCTAAGTCCGAGAGTCAGCTATGCGACCAAGTTATGGAAGCGAGCCGCTTCAATCGACGAGATAGTAAGGCGTATCGGCTTAAGGTGGGCAGGTTCTTGACTCTCTCTCCCTATTCCTTCACGTCTAATAAAATATGTCATTGTATGCGTAAGATGTTATCGAGCGTGGCTCGACAAGTAAAGGTCTCAGTATGTGTCGAACACTAAGATAGAACATTGAACAATCGAACAATTGAAGCTACGTACATCAAGTGTACGAGTCACGGTAAGGCAATGATGGTAGAACATTGAAAGACGATATTGAGATGTGCATCATGTGCACGGCTCCAAGAATATTGAACACTAGGCGTAGAACATGGATTACGGTACTAAGCGTGCCCTCGTGCACGGAAGCTAAGGAATAACTAAGTAACTACGAAACTAGGCTTTGAGAATGACTTATGAATGGTACGCGTTGAATATGATTATGAGATGACTAAGCCGTTGGGCGTCGTGCATCAATATGGATGTGTTGGGGCATAACGCCGACGGAGCTCCCCTTATGGATGGTGGATTATGTTTATGAGATACGATTATGTTTATGGTTCAAGAATATGTTTATGGAACAGAGGATTGGTTGGAACGATATGATTTGTATGCTATGGTACGTATTGCATGGTCAATGGACTCGAATTGTCCGTGCACGGGTGCGGCTTCCCTCGGACGGTTACGCCGGGGCACCGAGACCGTTCGACCTAGGAGGAAATTATGTGTGGTATTTATGGTGCACATTATTCGGACGGATTGTGACCGTCCAATGCTGTGATAAGCTATAATATCCGTAAGTTTGGGATCCTTCGGATATTGGGCTAGCAACCCATATCGAAGTGATCGTAGGCTTACACATAAGAGATGCCAAGTCCATTACAGTGTGAAACACCGTGACCTTCATATAGTTAGGGCTGATGGGCTGAGATGAGAGTTGGGTGCAGGCGCAGGGCCTGCCACCCTTATGCATATGGTTACGGTTATGATTGGTTGGTTACGCGAATCATATGATTGCTTATGTAAGTTCTAACCATGGCAGGCTAGGCAAAGAGGAATGAAGATGAGCACGAAACACTATGTTATGTTCATATTATGGCTAACTGTATCTACTACAGGAACACGGTATGGGACACATTTATGATAAGTTTTTATATATGAAGATTGCCATAAAACTGATCCTAAGGCTAAGTAGAAAGATCACCAAATAACGATGCATGTTTCACGAAAGATATTTAGTGTTTGGTTTGGGTGCGAGCGGGTCTTGATCAGTGCGAAGCGAGGACGAAAGCACTAATCCCCCACTAGTTTGTGTGCAGTTTCGGGTATGTTCAGCTCGGGGCGGGGCTTGGCTTGGACGCGCCGAGACATGGAGTCTTTAGCGTTCAAGAGGAGCTACCGTATAGGCGTTCAGACTTGCGACATGGAGGTGTTCGGCCGAAGATTACTTGGTGGCTATACAGAGGCATAATGTATGGAAAAATGTAATCCTTTGTGAGCTAGAGAGATCATGAGCGTTATAGCCGATTGTCATAATATGTTGGGCTATTCAGAGCCTTTGTAATCTTCAGTTTGTTATCAATAAAAGAGATTCTTATGTTATACTTTGTTCCCTTCCGCTGCTAATGTTATCAATTTGAGATAAACACTATGTGAACCTGTTATCTTGCCTTGCACGAGCGCAACTCCAGGCTCGTGCGGCATCACACCCCAGCGAGGACGGTGATTCGGATGAAATCTAGCGAGGACGAGCAAATTCCCGGATCGGTGCGTGACAAGTTCGTATCAGAGCGGTTCCATCCTCTGACCGTGCATAAATCTCTTTGACCCTCAGTTGCTTCGCTATCGAATTCAGTTGACTCTAAGTTGTTTCCGCAACCGCATGGCTCATGGATCTGCTCGATGCTACATTGGATGTTCCATACAATAAGTCTATATTAAGTGCGTACGTCTGCCACAAGTATGTCGTGACTATTACGCTATCTTCGGGTGCCATCGGAGAGTGTTGGTTGTACGGAGTGCAACGGGTTATGAGATTATGGTTTCCGAAGTACAAGAAAGTTGTGAGTCGCTGGTCACACGAAGTGCAACGAATATGGTGATGTTGGTTGCACGAAGTACAATGAGATACGTATTATTGATCGCACGGATGCGAGAAGTTATGCGTTGTTGATCGCCCGAAGTACGAGAAAATATGTGTTGTTGGTCGCACGAAGTACGAGGAGATATGTGTCATTGGTTGCATGAAGTGCAACGGGTCGATATGTGAGGCAATGCGTATTATGTGGCTATGCGAATGGTTATGTGTTGTTGGTTGCACGGAGTGCAGCAAGTCGTGAATCGTTCGTTGCATCGGTGCAACGAATCGATATGGTATGATGCGTGTTTTATGGCTATGCGAATGGATAGCGATATGTTGCACAAGATCGAGTAAAGACCTTAAGTATCGAGAATTAGTTGTTGTACGAGTTGCAACGAATGAGATTGGAAGATCGCAGATGCGATAGTAACAAGTCAAGTTGGTCGCTAAGTCGAGTTTGAGTAGGCGAACATTTATGTTGGCCGAATGTCGCGTTGAGCTTTGAGTAAGCGAATATTGCGTATGTGATCGACATGATCGCTAAGATATGGTTAGATTGAATGCGTGTTAAACTTGAGCGAATGATAGGGCATGTTGGTTCAGTTGTTGTGCCGACTCGAGTAAGCAAACGCTAGAGCTGGGATCGGAAAGATCGCCATACGAGATAGTTGATTGAAAATAGATGTCGGACCTATGTGGAATATGATGTCGAGTAATGACTCAATTTCGAGTGGTATATGCAATATCACTTGTGCGAGCAAGTGTAGCGAAGTGTTGTATCGATAACGATAGGCTCGATCCTGAGTGGTATATGGAATACCACTTAGCGATAGCTATGTTAAGCCGTTTGTGACTTGCAGTAGAATGCATCAATACGAATGTTTTGATTACGATAAGTTGTCCTTAACGGACGGAGTAGTGTCGAGACTCGAGTGGGAATGACTCGATAGAAGTCGATACAAGTATGCTTCGGTGAATTAGTTGAATGCGTATGTGCGAAGTCGTACCCAAGGATGATACGTCGGGCGAGGATTCGTTAAGCGTAGGTCGAACGATAGGCTGAGCATAGCAAAGGAATGTCACATTGAGGAAATAAGTTGAACCAGTCAAAATTGCATTGAGTATGTACGAAGAAATCGTACAAACGAAATTGAGTTAGCGCGAGGAGTCGGTAGCACGATTTTGGAAGTGCGAGTTAGGGATACGAGAATGGATATGTGAATTAGAAATTGTATCGCGATGATGATAGTTAGTTATGACAGAATGAATCTTGATGTCTGAAAGACTTGATTTGTATTCGAGTTCGGATAACGACAGTGATTGCAACAAGTTGGAGCTTATGAGAGAGGAAGATGTTCAAGTTATGTATATCGACGATGGTATTGAGGCGTATCAAAGACGATATACAATAACTCGGGGATACTCTAATAGAATGAACGAAAATTATGTTGAGCATTGTTGTTGGATGAATAAGATGCAAGTTGAGTTAATGGTAGTTAGGATGATGACGGTAGGAATGCTTCAAAAAATTGAGAGTGGATGGATATTGCTTGGATGAAAACGAAAGTGTCTGGATTGCTTCGCGGATCACCACAATGTTGACATTCATGTCTTGAGCGAGCGCAACGCCAGCCTCGCACATGCGTCACGTCAAATTAGAACTATCATTTCGCGTGAGCGCTGGTATGGTGATTCATCCAGCGGGGATGATCGAACTTGCGAGGCGTGGCAAATTTGATATGGACTTGTGGTTTGATGCGAAGGCAGAATTGAGAAATATTGTACGATAAGCCTAGATTATGTCAGATGTTGACGCGGGTAGATGGATTCATACTGTGGCGAGCAAATGTTGCTCAGTCTCGAAAGTGTCAACGGTAATGCAGGAGTGATTCGAGTAGTAACGGCACACAATTTGCATAAGTAATTCAAGTAGCAACGGCGCATCAGTTGCACGGAAGTAGAGAAATTGTGGAGTGGTATATCGAATTGGATAAAGTCTCATAAGAATTGTCGGGAATTGATTTGGCTCTGCGATAGGATAATAGCATGGTTCGTTGTAACTATCCCTCGTTGATGATCTTCAATTATCGAGCGTAGTTTCGGGGCAGATGATCCAAGAATACTTGACCGCCAAATGAAATAAATGTTGAAGTCCCATAGGATGACCCTAAAGAAGTCGCGTAAGAAGGATAGGGAATGAGGTAGTGCATGTTGAGTATAAGTCTAAGCGGGTGAGTATCGTGTCTCGAAAGTTAGCGAGTACTAGAATCGTATGGTCAAGAAAAGTTATGTTGGATCGAATAGATGTTGAGAAACGTGCTTAGCGTAGTGATACGGTAAGGCGATTACAAGAATTTTGCAATACGCCAGAGCGACGGATAGTAGAACGACCCTAAGAGTTATGTCGTTGATCGGGTTGAGTAACGATTAGGTTATGTGTGTTAGAGCGCACGATTTATGTTATGAGACGAACTAGTTGGGATTGATTCGAGAATTGAGTAAGGAATTCATATTCGATCGAGAATAAGAGATGTACGTATCGTAAGAGACCTTGGGTCGGGGAGATTGTTGCCTTTGAGCATCGTAGACTCAAGTTGACCTCTTGTGTCGAAAGAGATTAAGCACGATGTCTGGATAAGTTACCTAGAGGGGGTAGCCCCAGACGCGATGCGTAGGCAGTTCGAGAACGTGGGTCGTGTTGGGATAGTTGTGTGCGAGACATAGTGCGAATGGTAGGCAAGAAAATTTAAGACATGTTAGACGTAGTCCATGTCGTCGAGGCCAAATGTTATGGACGATTAGGTAAAAGACTTAAGTGGTGCGAGAGATAAGAAAAGATTGGGCAAATAGGCGTTGCGAAAAATTGTTGCGATCGGATGCGCAACGGCTTAATGCAATGCATGTGTCAGGTGGCTGGTGAAAAACTTATGAGATCGAACTAATAGTTTCAAGTTAAGTTATGTGCAAGATGTTGGAGGATGATCGCATGTTATGAAATACACATACGAGGAGTATTTTGGGAATATGCGCTAAGATATGACTAAGTCGAGTACGGACTGATTTGTACTTGAGGATTAAGATGAGCTTGTTAGTTGTCCCGATATCCTACAACTGAGCTTGGCTGAAATGCATATATTGGTGGGACGCCTAAAATATGTGTATGATCCAAACTAAGTTGTATGATTCCAACGATAGCAGCACGAGATCATGAAATGATCTAGCGAGACACTTGGATTTAAGTATTGGTTTTGGTTCGAGGATGAACCTTGTTTTGAGTGGTATATTATGTAATGCCCCGCTCCGTACGGTGCATTACGATGAGCCGTTGACTCGAAGAGTTGCGTTGACCCGATGAGTTATCGATGCGAATTGATGCAAGTGTTGCGTTGGCCAAAGGTAAGCTTTGAGTCGTTGGAATCTATGAATCGAATCAATGCAAAGGATAAGTCCCGTTTGAGCAAGTGCTGACTTTAGTTGATCTGGTATGCAGGCTATGCTTTTATGCTGGACGATAAGAGGTCGACATTTTGCCTTATGCAGTAAAGTGTCCGCGAAACCAAATCGTGGCCTTGCAACGAATTATGGCATGGGCGCGATAGGCCAAATCAACCGAGTAGTTCAAAGGAATGGCTAAGTCCGAGAGTCAGCTATGCGACCAAGTTATGGAAGCGAGCCGCTTCAATCGGCGAGACGGCAAGGCGTATCGGCTTAAGGTGGGCGGGTTCTTGACTCTCTCTCCATATTCCTTCACGTCTAATAAAATATGTTATTGTATGCATAAGATGTTATCGAGTTAGCGAGCGTGGCTCGGCAAGTAAAGGTCTCCGTATGTGTCAAACACTAAGATAGAACATTGAACAATCGAACAATTAAAGCGACATGCATCAAGTGTACGAGTCGCGGTAGGGCAATGATGGTAGAACATTGAAAGACGATATTAAGATATACATCATGTGCACGGCTCCGAGAACATTGAACACTAGACGTAGAACATGGATTACGGTGCTGAGCATGTCCTCATGCACGGAAGCTAAGGAATAACTAAGTAACTACGGAACTAGGCTTTGAAAATGACTTATGAATGGTACGCGTTGAATATGAGTATGAGATGACTAAGCCGTTGGGCGTCGTACATCAATATGGATGTGTTGGGGCATAACGCCGATGGAGCTCCCCATATGGATGGTGGATTATGTTTATGAGATACGACTATGTTTATGGTGCGAGACTATGTTTATGGAATAGAGGATTGGTTGGAACGATATGATTTGTATGCTATGGTACATATTGCATGGTCAATGGACTCGAATTGCCCATGCACGGGTGCGGCTTCCTTCGGACGGTTATGCCGGGGCACCCGGACCGTTCGACCTAGGAGAGAATTATGTGTGGTATTTATGGTGCACATCATTCGGACGGATTGCGACCGTCCAGTGCTGTGATAAGCTATGATATCCGTAAGTTTGGGATCCTTCGGATATTGGGCTAGCAACCCGTATCGAAGTGATAGTAGGCTTACACATAAGAGATGCCAAGTCCATTACGGTACGAAATACCGTGACCTTCATATAGTTAGGGCCGGTGGGCTGAGATGAGGGTTGGGTGCAGGCGTAGGGCCTGCCACCCTTATGCATATGGTTACGGTTATGATTGGTTGGTTACGCGTATCATATGATTGCTTATATAAGTTCTAACCATGGCAGGCTAGGCAAAGAGGAATGGAGATGAGCACGAAACACTATGTTATGTTTATATTATGGCTAACTGTATCTGCTGTAGGAACACGGTATGGGACACATTTATGATAAGTTGCTATATATGAAGATTGCCATGAAACTGATCCTAAGGCTAAGTAGAAAGATCACCAAATAACGATGCATGTTTCACGAAAGATATTTAGTGTTTGGTTTGGGTGCGAGCGGGTCTTGATCAGTACGAAGCGAGGATGAGAGTACTAATCCTCCACTAGTTTGTGTGCAGGTTTGGGTATGTTCAGCTCAGGATGGGGCTTGGCTTGGACGCGCCGAGGCATGGAGTCCTTAGCGTTCAAGAGGAGCTACCGCATAGGCGTTCGGACTTGCGACATGGAGATGTTCGGCCGAAGACTACTTGGTGGCTATACAGAGGCATAATGTATAGAAAAATGTAATCCTTTGTGAGCTAGAGAGATCATGAGCGTTGTAGCCAATTGGCATAAAATGTTGGGCTATTCAGAGCCTTTGTAATCTTCAGTTTGTTATCAATAAAAGAGATTATTATGTTATACTTTGTTCCTTTCCGCTGCTAATATTATCAATTTGAGATAAATACTATGTGAACCTGTAATCTTGTCTTGCACGAGCGCAACTCCAGGCTCGTGCGGCATTACGCCCCAGTGAGGACGGTGATTCGGGTGAAATCTAGCGAGGACGAGTGATTTCCCGGATCGGGGGGTGACAAACAGCAAGATCAGAGACATGTAGGACAGTTCATGAGTGTGGAACTGGGAGAGGGTTCAGGATTGGATTAGTGTAGAGGCTACTAGTTTATTAGCAGAATCTGGGTTAGCGGTCGGCCCAGAACCAGACAAGCCAAGGTGGTCTCTGACAGCCAACGACGCTTTCTCTCTAGCTTCGGCTAGGCGTGTGGTTCGTGGTATTAGAGCGCCCTCTCCCATCATTGGATCCTTCTAGCAGTCTTGTATCCCCAAAAAATAGTCCTTCCTAGTTTAGAGAGTGTTGCGAAAGAAACTTCCCACCGACGATGCGCTTATCCCCTTCGAGATCAGCTTAGCTTCAGCTTGCCATTGCTGTGCAGCGCGTCAGCCCGAAACCGTTGACCACTTACTATCCACCGGTGACCTGGCGGCGAGGGTGTGGACTAAGTTCTCCAACAGTTTCCTTCAGAATCGTAGGGCTATTAGATCGCCACATTCGCCATCACGTAGGTTATTTGGAAGAATCAGAACAAGTTCAGATATGAGGGGCATCAATACCCCGAACCTTAACTTATCCATGAAGTCGTCAAACTAGTTAGCAACACTAGCAGATCCTGCAAGCACGTCAGGGCGGATTTTTGGAATCCCCTCCATAGCTGACTTATATTTTCTTAGCTGTTTTGCACTGCGTGGGGGTTTGTCCCCAGCGATTTCTTTTCTTGTTTTCTTCGGCCCTAGAGCATACTTGTAAAGGTTTCAGCATTTTGTGCCTTTATTATTAATGAAAGAGAGGG
This sequence comes from Iris pallida, assembly GCA_029216955.1. NCBI lineage: Eukaryota > Viridiplantae > Streptophyta > Magnoliopsida > Asparagales > Iridaceae > Iris > Iris pallida. The sequence continues at coordinate 30,199,470 of JANAVB010042618.1, forward strand.
TTCTTCAAAATAAAATTATATATATATATATATATATATATATATATATATATATATATATATATTTTTTTTTTTTTTCCCGAACACTAAACTTTATTAATCAGCTTCCAAAACACAGTACAAAAAGACACTAAGTGTGTCTACATTTGATTGTAGCTTTCCCAACTTGCCGATGAACTTCTGCGATCAACTTGTCCATAGTATATGAGTGATTTTCATATCTCCATTTGTTCCGATCTTTCCAAATGACCCATAGAACAGCCGCTGCAACTATGCCTTTTCTGTGTTTGTTTCTCTTCCTCCACCAGTCGCGAAGTCTTTCAAGTAAGGTCCTTCCTCGAGAACGAACATTATAAGCTATTTGGACTGCTCCCCATACTCCTTTAGCCAATTCGCCATGATGCATCAGATGTTCCAAAGTCTCAGCCTCGTTCGAGGAACAACAATGACACTTCGAGGCCAAGCTGTAGCCAAGTCGAACAATATTATCATCCGTTGGCAGTTTGTTATACAGAATCCTCCATAAAAGTATTGACCATTTGATAGGTATACATAAACCCCAAATGTGTGTAAAATCTGATAGGATCGGCCTATGAATCCTAGCCACATCCCAAGCAGACGACAAAGTGAACTGGCCAGATTGAGTTCTACCCCATCGCCAAGCTTCATCAATGAACACAATGTGCTGTTGTGCCAAGTCTCTTCCGGTTAACAGCCTCTTCCAAACATGAGAAGCGTTAGATGTTATAGCTGCGTCCAAGGGATGAATATTCGAACAGTATTTGGGATTGAAAAATCTGGTCCATAAGCTGTCTTGAGTCATGAACTTCCACCAAAGCTTCATTGTAAAAGCTTGCATCATCTCATCCATTCTCTTGATACCCAGTCCTCCTTCCTGCTTGGTTCTAGCCATTCTATCCCAACCAAGCCAGGTTCTTTTGGCAACCCCCTCTTGGGCTCCCCAGAAGAAGCTCGAGAACATAATTTCCATACGATGTAATACCGCAAGAGGCGGATTACAAGCTGCTAACGTATACATAGGGATAGACGTTAGAACTGATTTAATCAAGACAAGCTTACCTCCAGGTGAAAGGATTTTGTTATGCCAGCCTTCGAGTTTACTGCGAATCCGAGCAAGGAGGTCCTCATACATGCCACCATTGCGCTGTCCGGCCATAAGTGGGCACCCAAGGTAAGTAAAAGGCGGGGAGCCAACTGAAAAACCCATTCTTCGAGCTAACTCTGATCCACGTTCCTGAAAAACGTTCGGAGACATGAATATAGAAGTCTTGGTCTTGTTGATCAGTTGTCCCGAAGCATCCTCATATTGTGAGAGAAGATCAGAAACTTTGGTAACAGAACGCAAGTCTCCAGCTGAAAATAGGAGTATGTCATCTGCATACGCCAAATGGGTGATAGGTGGGCAACCACGAGGAGATATAAATGGAGTAAAACCCTCCGTATCGGGGAGCTGCTTCAGGCTACGCGAGAGAACCTCCGCTGCAATGATAAACAAAGCCGGGGATAGGGGGTCCCCCTGACGAACACCCCGGAAGGCCTGAAAGTACTCGGTCGACTCACCATTGATCAATGGAGCATACCAAATATTATTAACAATTCTAAGCATCATGTCCACCCATTTGTTGTGAAAACCGAATTTACGAAGAACCTTCAGAAGGAATCTCCAGTCTACCCTGTCGTAGGCCTTCATCATATCTAGCTTGATAGCTACATTGCCTCCCCTGTGCTTCTTGTTCATTTTAGCCATCATCTCCTGTGCTAGAAGAATATTATCAACAATCTCTCTACCATGAACAAATCCGCTTTGTTCAGGCGAAATAAGACGAGGCAGTAAAGGGGATAATCTACGAGATAGCAATTTGGAAATTATCTTGTTCAACACTGAACACAAACTAATAGGTCTATAATGACCAAAATATTTGGGCTGTTTAACCTTCGGGATCAAGACCAATGAGGTGTTTGTGATGGAACGAGGCAAAACGAAGCCATCGACAAATAAACCAATAGCCTCAGTCAAATCATCCCCAATGATATCCCAGCATGAAATAAAGAAAAGCGGAGTAAAGCCATCCGGACCTGGCAAACTATGTTGATCAAGAGATTTAATAGCTACAAAGACCTCGTCAGATGTTGGAGCCGCAATCAACAAATCATTGTCCTCGTCAGTGATGACGGAAGGAATGTTCTCCAATAATGTAGTCTCCTCCTGGATGTCACCCCTCTGATAAAGCCTGGAGTAGAACTCTTTAGCGTAAGCATGGATCAGAGATCTGTCTTTTAAAAGAGTTCCATCATCTGTAGTGATTGAGTGAATCTGAAGAGAGCGCTTCCTATTCGTCACACAACCATGGAAATAGGCAGTATTTTTATCTCCTTCAAGATCCCATTTCATCCTGGATTTCTGCTTCCAGTAAGCTTCTTCTATACTAACTCGTTGTTTGAGATTAGCAGTGACCTTGGCCAGGTGTTCTCTACTCAAAACAGAATTATACTGCTCATGCAAGATTTCTGCAGAAAGGACTTCATCCTCCGCTTGCTTAACCTGTTGGAATATGTCTCCATATGTGTTGCGACTCCAAGTGGATAAGAATTTCCTGCAAGCATCGAGCCGAAGAGCTACACGAGTGAGCCTAAGACGATGATCGACAGAAGACCAAGCTTATTGAATTAACGGCCGAAACTCTTCATGAGTGACCCAAAAGTCCAGAAATCTAAACTGCCTTTTGCCCATGGCCACATTAGATAAAAATTTGAGAAGTAATGGTGTATGATCCGATTCTGTACGGTTTAGATGTTCAACATGAGAGAGAGGCGCCAAGTCCAACCATGCATTATCGACAATAACTCGATCCAGGCGGGAACCCCGTCGACCATCATGCTTAGATTTAACCCATGTGAAACAGCTGCCTGAGTATTAAAGTTCGACCATACCAGTAGTAAGCATGAAATTAGCAAATTCAGCAATAGAAAGGTGATCAGGAGGGCGACCACCTATTTTCTCCTCCGAACGCAAAATAGCGTTGAAATCACCCCCTATAGCCCAAGGTGACTGGATATTGAGCTGCAACTGTGAGAGCCTGTCCCATAATATGCAACGACCTTCCTTAGTATTGTCCCCATAAACAGTAGTAAAAAAGACTGGAGCGGGAAGCATATGATGTGTCATAGAAACTGTCAGAGCTTGTTCAAAGCTTTCATGAAGGGAAATATCACAAGTAGATTTAGCCATAACCCATATGTTACCCCTATCATTGCAGAAAGACTGGAAGAAACCAAGCTTCAGCTGGTAATGAAGTATCTGACTGTTATCCACCTTAGGTTCAATGATACCAAGAAACACTATTTTGTGGATTCTCACCAGATTTTTAATTCTTTTAAGAGTCATTTGATTCGCTATGCCACGAACATTCCAAATAAGGGCGTTAAACATTAAAGGAAGTCGTGGGTTTACCAGTGTGGAAGGAGTTTGCGGATTGTCGCGTAACGCGATCGGTTGGCGGCACCGCCTTCTGTGGCTTTTTCTTCTTTTGTGAAACTTCCACGAGGAGGCCGACTGGTAGGAGAGAAGGCTCGATTTCTGTTCGACACTCATCCGAACTGCCAACGCCTGCCTGCTCAATTGGCCTATCGTCCTGAGCACGGTCGACTTCATCTGCCCAGTTGACAATGAGATCACGACGAAGTGGAGAATGATTATCTCCTCCGTCCACTGGCTCAGCAGGTAACTCACCCTCCTCTAGTTGGTTGGTGACGCCATCAACCACCTGCCCAATAATGGCAGTAACCGCCATTGCTAAATCTGTCTCCATCTGCGCAGTTCCTATTGGTTCTGAACTTCCTATAGGCTCAGATGTCAAGTCATGTGCTGAACTCTGTGCAGCATTGATGGTAGTAATGATGTCTGGGGGAACAGGAGCTTCACTAGTCGGCAAGATAGTGGGAGGACAATCCTCCTCCAATTGTTGAGTAACCTTATCAATGCTAGTTTCCTGTCCAATCGGGTTTGAGGACGTGGCTTTATCATTAGTAGATGGGGGTGGGCCTTCAAGATCCTCAGTATTAATGGATGTGACCTCTACACCCGTGGATGTTGGCCGAGTCACCGCCACTTCTTCGACTTGATGTTGCTGCGGGGCTTGTTGCATTATTTCCTTGCCTTTGTTTTTCAATTTACATGTAGCCATGAGATGCCCTTGGTGATGACAATGCGAACAATATAATGGGGTATATTCGTATTCAATATTTTACCAAAAACTTCTACCTCGTGATCTGTTAATCCTGATGCGCTGCTGTATAGGCTTACTCGTATCAATTTCTACAAAAACACGAGCACGACTGGGTCTGGATAACTCTGCCGTGGCTCTATCAAGTTTTAAAGGTGTACCTATCGCTGATGTGATTGCAAACAATGCTTCCTTTGCATAAAGATGGTGGGGAAGATCAGGAAGATCGACCCAAACTGGCATAAGCGATGATTCATACATAGGGGAGAAATTAGGTTCCCATTTAAACACCCGCATCGGAGCGCGAGAGACGAACCAGGTGTCTTTGGAACGAAGGCGAAGAAAATCTTCTTCCATTGAAGGACGAATAAGGATGTGTTTACGGTCTATAACACCTGCTTTGATCTCTCCTTTAAACTGGAATCCCGTTAAGGCCTTGCGGATCACCTCAATGGATGGCTTACTATGTGAGAACTTTCCCACAAGAGCAAAACGTAGCGGTGACGCCAGTGTTTGTTCCTCCTCCTCCGAGAAGGAAATAGCAGGAGCACCTTTGTATGATGATACAGATCGCGCAGCCAGGCGAGGGGGTTTCTCAACCCGACCGACAACCGCGTCAACAAAGGTCTTAGCCATCCTTAGGTGACGCCGGCCTGGCCGGAGGCCTGGCCGGAGTCGGAAAGGGGCTGGGATCTACCAAGAACTCATGGAGCGGCGCTAGCTTGGGCAAACGCGCTCATATCTATATCCATATCCATATATATATATATATATATATATATATATATATATATATATATATATATATATATGTCCGAATCATGAGCCCTATTTTCGAAGGCCCACCGAAGTCCCGCGTTATTTGGTCGTTGGATTGCTCGATCCTATAGTGCAGAGGTGGCGGGGCTAATATATATATATATATATATATATATATATATATATATATATATATACACTAGTCTACATGTACGTGCTTTGCACGTAATTTAATTAGAGTATCATAAGGTCAGCTACCCTCTTTTTCAAGTGATTATTTATGTGTGTGTTTTTTACAATACCAAGAAATTTGAAGTATGAATTTATTTTATTTTATATTGAGAAAAATAACCTTTGAAAAATGGTAAGTACAGAAAAATTTATTCCCATTGGAACATGAAGAGTTGTATGGAAAAATAAGACTTTATAGCATGCAAAGTTTATTGCTTTGACTCTTAAACATGAATGACATGCAAGTGGACATAATAACATTATATTTATAAAATATTCAAGGATATTTTAGGAATTCAAAAGTTTCTCCACCAAGGTTTCCTATTATATAGTAGAATAGATACATATATACGGATCAAAAGTCCCATCGCGGGAGCCCTGCCAAAGCCCCCTCCCCTGTACGATCGGATCGGGGGGCCCGCGTGTCACACCAGTACCAAAATACGGAGACGGACTAGGTCAGCTACTCCATATGAGGTATGCAAATGTCATACGGAGATCGTGGCTGTCAAGAGACAAGGGGGTGCATGCTACAATCAAGTCTCCTATTGTCTCACAGAGCATCTATGTCCCAATCATTCAAAGCAAGAAAACATCAATTAATGAACATATGAGATAAAGCAGTAAGGCATCCCCGATGCTTCATCAAAATGATCATGGGGATGTAGCTTTAAAAGTTAGCTAGCCCAGAGAGTCATAGGTACATAATTGTATTCAGCTGCAGTCTGATTTAAATACAATTATGCAAAAGATAAAATATCCAGATTAACCGGCTAAACAGGTGCCGGTGGCTAAACGTCAAAACATAAGTGATAAAAACTAGAGTGGTAGAGAAGAACCCACTCAAGTCCCCCGCCAACCATGCTCCTAGTATGCACTATTGACGTATGGGAGGAAGGTCGGATCCACAGGCTCTGCTACGTGATCTGGTTAAACAAAACCAGCGGGATCAGCCCCGAATAGCAAGTACTATAAGGGAGCACAAAAGAGTGAGATAAAACCCAATCATAATTACTAGTAATAAAAAAAAGCTTACGATCGTAACCTCGGTCCACAGCCTGTCACAGCACGATAGCTCAACCCAACAACCAAACAAGGATATGGGTTGGACCACGCACCATGACAGTCCATGTCCCTCGGCTACAAACGGAAGTTACAAGGCACAATCAAGACGTTTTCAAGCGGCCATTCATTCCTGCGGCTCTTTATGTTTGGAGGAGTTATCTCCACGATACTGATTAAAGGGATCCTCAGATCGTATCAACCCAGCAGGGCTAGCCAAACCGTTAAACATATAGCACATTTATTATGCACCGGTCCCCCAGAGGGCTACCACGCTAAAACATATAACACATAGCTCGTAGAAGTCGGATATAGCCATCCGCTATAGGCGAATGAAACCATATCCGTGACGGCCAACCCGATACGTCAGGACTGGACCTGGGGTGGCTAGTACGGCACGATCTCGGGATTCTTCCCATCCAATGCATCTACCAAGTTAGTTGCCTAGTTAATCCCTAGGTTATCCTCGGAGTTCACATGTCGTGCTCACATGCTCACTCCCCTAGATGTCGTACATTGTACGAGTACCCCAAGAAGGGATCCGTACTGGCTCATAGAGACATACGCATGTACCCCCTTCTTGGTGTAATGTAACGCACAACATATACCACATCATTGCTACCGACCATTCGATATATAAATGCTGGACTCTTGGAGGTACTGGCAGGAATCACGTAGGAACACTTAGCACATAGGATAGCACCTCGGTGCTCACATAGATTGTACCTTAGTACACACATAGGGTTATCCAGCACACACATAGGCAGTCAGATCAGGAATGAAGACCACGACACAAGAGGAAAGAGAACAAGAAGGCACTACGCACTTAGGGTATGAAGTGCTCGCAAGTCATGAAGGGGCCCAAACGGCGCAGGGGCAAAAGTGCAAGGTAAAAGATGTACAAGGTGCAAGGTGCACATGGTGACATAAGTCACATATGAATTATGGTTAAAGTGAGACATAAAGATTCTTGAAGCCAAGATAAAGATCTACATCTTTCATGTTTTGAGTTGGAAGAAATTTTGGCCACAAATCAGCCAAATAGGACATAAAACAGCCAAAAACAGCCAAACTAGGCACTATATGACATTCTGCGGCACTATGCGGCCTTCTGCGAAACTATGCAGCAGTCTAAGGCACTATACGGCAGGCTGCATCACTATACGACACTATACGGTAGGCTACATCACCATGCAGCACTATACGCCAGGCTATACTATGCGGCAGGCTGCATCACCATGCGACACTATGCGACAGGCTACACTATGCGGTAGGCTGCACTATGTGGCACTATTCATAGTCCCTGCCAGATTCAGGACAAATGAACTAGAAAATGTCCAAATCTTATTTTGGCCATAACTTCCTCAAAACAAGTCGAAATCTAACTTTTCAAAGTTAAAATTGTGTAGAATCAAATTCTCTACCACATGGAACAATTAGTTTTCGAAAACCAGTAAGTTTGATAGATCAAAACCCAAGAAAACCGAAAATGATGTAAACTTAGATCTACAAGAATCCATCTATCAAAATCGAAAATACCAAGTACTAAACTTGTAGAGGATGATGAGAAGAACAATATAGACAAATAATATCAAAAGAAAAATCAAGAATTAAAAATACACAAATCTCCACTTTTGAGCAAGTTGTACTTGCCTAAGTGGGTTGGTGGTTGAGAGAAATGATTGAGAGAGTGAATGAGAAAAGAGAGTGTGGAAGAGATTATTTATAGTGGGAGAGGGTTGGTTTAAGAAAACCCTAATCTCTAAACATGCTCTAACCATTCCACTAATGACATGCTTAAAGGCTACATGTAACCATTAATAAATAATAAATATAATTATGCACATGCTAAATACAGGATACCATGTACAGAATTCATGAAAGAATACGTATATCGGGATCGGGGAGTGACATCTCTACCCTCCTTAGAAAAATTTTGTCATCGAAATTTCTGCCAAGACAAGATAGAGAAATCAAAGCAAGCAAGATACTAATTACAAGGCTAACTATGCATGCAATCTCATCAATTTTAACAGGCATTATAGAATAATCATCCACCCTAGTTGGTACAACAGGGAAACATATTACAAAGGCATAAGGATAAATATACCTTCTAAGTCGAACAAGGGTGGATATCGAGATCTAATCTCGTCCTCACGCTCCCATGTCGACTCCTCCAGTAAGTGATTGCCTCAAGCGATGCAGATAAAATTAATAGTCCAGTTCTTGAGCACCTTCTCTCGCCGATCCAAAATGGGTACGGGTTGCTCCTCGTAAGTCAGGTCGGTACCGACGACCAGCTTAGAATGATCGAGGATGTGACTCGGATCCGGGACATACCTACGTAACTGAGATACATGAAACACATCATGTACATCACGTAGCGAAGGCGGAAGGACAAGACGATAAGCAACATCGCCTACCTGAGCGAGAATATCAAATGGACCAACGTATCTCGGACTAAGCTTTCCTCGGGTTCCAAATCTAATGACTCCCCGAGTAGGCAAAATTCACAAAAGCGCTTGGTCACCAATACCAAACTCTAGAGGCCTACGATATTGATCTGCCCAATGTCGGTGTCTGTCCTGCACAACTCGAAGTCGCTCTCTGATCAACTTGACTGTCTCCACTGTCTACGTGATAATCTCCGGTTCCAATAATTTTCGTTCTCCCACATCGTCCCATGCCAGAGGGGACTTGCATTTTTTTCCATATAATGCTTCAAACGGTGCTATCTGTATACTTGTCTGATAACTATTATTGTAACAGAACTCTACTAAATGAAGATGATCTTCTCAAGTTTTGCCAAAGTCTAAGGTACAAGCCCGTAACATATCTTCCAATGTCTGAATGGTTCTCTATGACTGTCCGTCCATCTGCGGGTGGTAGGCTGTACTGAACCTCAACTTGGTTCCCAAACTTTAATGCAAACTTCGCCAAAAGTGAGAGGTGAACCGTGTGTCTCGATATGATACTATGCTAACTAGAACACCATGCTGCCTCACAATATGCTTCATATACATTTCTGCCATCTGCTCAGTAGACTGCCCTACTCTGAAAGGAAGAAAATGAGCAACCTTCGTGAGCCGATCCACGATTATCCAAACTACGTTTCGATCGATCGGAGATCTAGGTAAACCGATCACAAAGTCCATTATGATGTGCTCCCACTTCCACTCTGGAATAGGAAGCAGTTGTAACAATCCTGTCGGTCTCTGCTGCTCTACCTTCACTTGCTGACATACCAAATATCTGGACACAAACCTCGCTATCTCCCTCTTCGTGCCATTCCACCAAAAGTGCTGCTTTATGTCTTGGTACATCTTTGTGCCTCCGGAATGAATGGAGTAAGGAGAACTATGAGCCTCTGACATAACTTCCTGTCGAAGGTCTCCACTTGGTACACAAAGACGGTTTTTGAACCGAAGCGTACCATCTTCGTGGATTACTAACTCCTTCCTGAGACCTGACTCACACTCCGATCGAAGCTTCTGGATTTGCAGATCCTCTGCCTGGGCTCTGATCCTCTCTACTAAAGTAGACTGAATCTGCAAACTGGCCATAACTTCCGTATCTTGTGGCAAGATCACTTCAATTCCCATTTTCTAAAGATCTTCCAAAATATACCTATGCGAGGTTAAAATGAATGTACCACCTCTCCTGCTCAAGGCATCTGCTACCACATTCATCTTGCCTGGATGATACGAAAGATTTATATCAAAGTCCTTCAGTAATTCCAACCATCTTCTCTGTCTCATGTTCAGGTCCCTCTGGGTGAATACACACTTTAAGCTCTTATGATCAGTGTAAATTTCCACTCGATCCTCATATAAATAATACCTCCATAACTTAAGCGAGAACACTACTGCTGCTTATTCCCGGTCATAAGTCGGATAGTTCTTCTCATGGTCCCGAAGCTGTTGAGATGCATATGCTATAACCTACCATGCTGCATCAATACACACCCAAGTCCCTTCCCGGATGCGTCACAATACACTGTAAAACCTTCCGATCCTACTGGAAGTGTAAAGATCGGGGCTGAGATTAATCTCTTCTTTAACTCTTCAAATGTTGTCTGACACTCTGCTGATCAAACAAACTCTACATCCTTATGCATCAAACACGTCAAGGGTGCCAAAATCCTGGCTAAGTCTGCCACGAACCTCTTGTAGTAACCTACCAATCCTACGAAACTATACACATCTGCTACTGTCTTCGGAACTGGCCAATTCTCTACTGCTTCAACCTTCTTCGGATCTACTGACACTCCTTCTCCAGAAATAATGTGTTCCAGGAACGAAATACGATCCAACCAAAACTCACGTTTACTATGCTTCACATAAAGTTGATGCTCCCTCAAGGTCTTCAAAACAATCCGAAGATGTTTCTCATGTTCTTCTTCACTACTGGAATGGACGAGGATGTCATCTATAAACACTACTACAAACTTATCCAAAAATGGCATGAAGATGAGATTTATCAAATCTATGAACACTGCTGGAGCATTAGTCAGTCCAAATGGCATCACCAGAAACTCATAATGCCCATACCGCGATCTAAATGCTATCTTGGGTATGTCCTACTCCCGGACCCTCACTTGATAATATCCAGATTGAAGATCAATCTTAGAGAAGAGGCAGGCCTTACTCAATTGATTAAACAAGTCATCAATCCTTGGTAACGGATACTTGTTCTTCACTGTTACTGCATTCAACTGCCGGTAATCAATGCACATTCGCGTCAATCCATCCTTATTGGGTACTAAAATCACCGGTGTTGCCCAGGGCGATTCACTATCTCGGATAAACTACTTTGTCTTCAGTTCTTCTTTATGCTGGTACAACTTGTCCAACTATGACCACGATATCCTGTAAACTCTGCCGACCATAGGCTCCGTCCCAGGATTCAACTCAATATAAAACTCCACACCTCTCACCGGTGGTAAACCTGGAAGCTCATCTGAAAATACATCAAGAAACTCTCTGACCACTCTTGGAATCTGCTCCTGCTCTGCCATTGTCGTTGCAACTATGTCCTGGGGTCGAACCTCCAATGATCGAACAAAGACGAACTCCTCAATGCCAGGTACAATAAATACTACCCTACCTCCTCGACAATCTATCGTCGCATGACTGTCTCTAACCCAGTCCATGCCTAGGACAACATCAAAGTTGCCCATAGGGAACTCAATCAAAGATACGGGCAATAAACGCCCACATACTACGACCAGACACGCTATGCACACTCTGTTAACTCCTACGAGCCCATTACCAGTGAGTATATTCATCCTCTCTGGCAATGCCTCAAACTCCAATCCAATATGTGTCACAAATCGTGCAGATATAAAAGAGTGGGTAGCCCCCGAATCAAACAATGCTACTGCAGAAAAAAGGTAATAGAAATATTACCTGCAACCACGTCGCCTGAAGCGAGTGCATCCTCCAGAGATAAGATGAAGGCCTGGCCCTGGCCTTGCTGAGCTCCCTGCTACTGTCTTCATTGACCATGCTATTGCTTCGGCCTCTGCTGGCCTCCCTGGTTCTACGCCTGGCGAAACATCTGAGCCTACGTCGGCAGATGCTGGGCTAGCGGCCTTACGGCCAATGCTGGTCCTCTGTTCGATGCTGCCCCCGGAGCTGGAAATGCCGAAAACTGCTGAACAGGGCCTTTGTATCATAGGATAATTGGCAATCCTGTGGTCTGGACTGTCACACCTCATGCACAACCCATTAGCTGAACGACACACACCCCGAGTGTGCCCTCCCTTACCGTAGTAAGTACATCTAATGGGTGCCCCCTGGCGCTGCTGCTGCTTCCTCGGCTGCTGATGCTGAACCGGTGTTGTTATCTCCGATATCGTCGTCCTCCGCAATGCTCCTGACTCATGAATATGGATGCCAGGTGTTGGCGCTGATGTTCGTGGCTCTGTTCCTCCGCCCCTACTATGGGGATGAGACCTCTTCTGGCCCCTATGTCTTGTCGCCAACCTTTGTTGGATGAGTTTATGCCTCCGAGCTGCCGTTAAAACGACGTCAAAATTCTGATAATCGTGCCCTTCTACTAGCTGTAGAATCTTCAAATGAAGTCCCTGCTGGAATCTCATAGCCTTCTCTGGCTCTATAGCCACCATCATCGGTGCAAACCGATTCAGTCTGTAGAACTCCGCTGCATATCCATCCACCGTCTTACCAGCCTGCTTGAGACTGATAAACCTCTGTTGTAGCTCATACCGTGCTACTATGCCAAAGTACTTGGCCTTGAATATGGTACTGAAGCTATCCTAATGAACAGGATGCCCCATTCCAAGCTCTTTCGATGCCCACCAGTTGCGGACGAGATCCTGAAGTAACAGTCTGACTTGGTTAACCTTCTCTTCTGCTGGAACCTTTGCTGCGGTCAATATGGCCTCAATATCTTGAAGCCAAGCATCCACCATGATGGCATCCTCCGTGCCATCAAAGTATCTCGGGTTAAGTCGACAAAACCTCCCCGACGCTCCCGAATCATTCCTAACACTTCTCTCAGGGGCTAATTGTAACCCCTGATTCAGTAGCACATTCTGTTCCTACTGCTGGGTCTGCTGTTGCTGATAGGCTGCCATCTGACGCTGCTAAGTGGCCAGGAATCCTCGGATGACCTCGAGGAGTGCTGCAGCATCATGTACTGTCGTCGATGTCGACACTGCTGGGGGTGCTGGAGTTTTTAGAACCTGCGGTTCTACTTGCTCTGATATCACTTCCACTCGGATCTGGTCAAGAGAAGGTATTTTTTTCTGCTGCTGCCCCATCGAGCCGTGCTCTACTAGACGTTCCTCTATGTTGGCCTCGCCATCTACTGAGAAAGAAGCACCCCTATAGGAAATGATACATGATATTAAATAACAGGACGAGAAAGATTCGATGATACAATTCAGGTTATTAATCAAGGTGAGGAAAAAGAAATCGATGCAAGAGATTCAAAGGAAACAAGTTTTGATTGAGACTCCTATAGTAATAACATCCCTCAAGTCTGAAAATCAGACCTACATGGGCCACCAATAAAACCTTGTCATGCCCCAGTACCAAAATACGAAGACGGACTAGGCCAGATACTCCATATGAGGTATGCAAACGTCATACGACGATTGTGGCTGTCAAGAGAAAAGGGGGTGTATGCTATAATCAAGTCTCCTATGGTCTCACAGATCTATGTCTCAATCATTAAAAGCAAGAAAATATCAATTAATGAACATATGAGATAAAGCAGTAAGGCGTCCCCGACGCTTCATCAAAATGATCATAGGGATCTAGCTTTATAAGTTAGCTAGCCCAGAGGGTCATAGGTACATAATTGTATTCAGCTGCAGTCTGATTTAATTATAATTATACAAAAGATAAAATATCCAGATTAACCTGCTAAACGGGTGCTGGTGGCTAAACTCCAGAACATAAGTGATGAAAACTAGAGTGGTGGAGAAGAAACCCACTCAAGTCCCCTGCCAGCCATGCTCCTAGTATGCACCATTGAAGTCAGGGAGGAAGGTCGGATCCTCAGGCTCTGCTACGTGATCTGGCCAAACAAAACCAGCGGGGTCAGCCCCGAATAGTAAGTACCACAAGAGAGCACAAAAGAGTGAGATAAAACCCAAGCATAAAATAATAATAATACTAGTAATAATAAAAGCTTTCGGTTGTAACCTCGGTCTACAGCCTGTCACAACACGATAGCTCAACCCAACAACCAAACAAGGACATGGGTTGGACCACACACCATGACAGTCCATGTCCTTCGGCTACTAACGGAAGTTACAAGGCACAATCAAGACGTTTTCAAGCGGCCATTCATTCCTGCGGCTCTTTATATTTGGCAGAGTTATCCTCGCGATACTGATTAAAAGGATCCTCAGATCGTGTCAACCTAGCAGGGCTAGCTAAACCATTAAACATATAGCACATTGATTATGCATCGGTCCTCCAGAGGGCTACCGTGCTAAAATATAAAACACATAGCTCATAGAAGTCGGATATAAGCCATCCGCTATAGGCAAATATAAACATATCTGTGGCGGCTAACCTGACACGTCCGGACTGGACCTGGTGTGGCTAGTATGGCACGATCTCAGGATTCTTCCCACCCAATGCTTCTACCAAGTTAGTTGCCTAGTTAATTCCTCGATTATCCTCGGAGTTCACATGTCGTGGTCACATGCTCACTTCTCTAGATGTCGTACATTATATGAGTACCCCAAGAAGGAAGGAAGATAAATGAGTTCACGTCTTTAAGTCCCATGATATCCTGTCTTTGAGTCCCAACTGGCTTAAAGATCATTAATAGAAAAATGAGTTCACGTCCACATTACCTCTGGATTCTATTTTCTATATCATCACAACAAATCAAATCATAAAGAATAGAAAAATTATTCTTTATTCTTTCTTTAAAAATATAGATACATCTTAATAGAAATCTATTACATCTCGGATTTTCATTCTAAATATAACAAATAAAGGTCTATTACATCTTTGGATCTTCTTGTTGGTGCCAGTTCCTTGTCGACTCGACCTGAAGAGCGAGCAAGGCAGCAGAATCAACTCTGGTCTTCTCTATCAAAAAGATGAGAGAAGAACGATAGAGTACAGCAGCTCGAAGAAAAATTGCTGTCAATACAAGTGGTGGAGAAAAGACGATCCATCGTGAGAAGTAGGAATGAGATCACCTTTGTGATACGATTCCTAATTCTGTGTCTCCACCGTCCAACTCTCATGTATAAAAGCCCTTCCTACCCTCTCGAGGAAGCCCTTTTAAGCATGAAGAGTTCTGAGCTCTCTGATGTGTGTGTCAAAGTGGTTCAACTTTATAGCATCCAAGATCATCGATACCGGTTCTGGGAATTTTCGTTAGCTGGTCTCCTGCAAACATCAGAAAGAAGAGAAGAATAAAGTAAATGTTTTTTTCTTCTCGTAACTATTTATATGCAATTGAAGTTGAAACGTTATACGCATCTATAGGCGTATATTTTGGAAAGAAACACCACGTGTTGTTCAGAAGTTGATATATCAAGACAGTGACACAACAAAGCTCGTATATGCCTAAAATTGAGACGTGTCAACACAGTTACGCGACAAAAGTTCAAATGTGCCAGGATCTATAAAGTTAAACTGTTTTTCATTTCATAATGAAAAGAAAAAAAAGAGACAGACACTACAAGGCACTATGGCCATTATATAAAAATGACGATATCATGACAGGTCATTTCTTCTTCCCACCGTCAGCCCGACGCAAAGCAGCACTCAACTCCTCTATATTGTGGATCCACGCACGATACATCAGACGGAGGAATCCTTCCCTCTGTTCCAGTACCCCACGATCTTCGAAAGACAATGGCCCACCTTGGGAACGAATGAAGACTACTAAGGTCAGTCCAAAGCAATACAGGAAGTTCTCCGCCGTCAGGGACGGGTGGGATTTCAGCAGATACGCTATAGGCACAGAATTCGACTTCTCTCCAGAAGCCTCGCCATCGACAATGAGGTTCTCCTTCTTTTTCATGCTCTCCTTGGGTGCCATGAGAGTGAATGAGGATAAAGGATTGCAACCTCATACCTATATATACAGTGAAGGTCGGCTCCCGCCGACTCTTCGTCTTCCCAATAAATGGGCGCGTAACACTTAACGAGGGAGAAAAAAATATGTTTCAAAAAAATACGACCCTTAAGTAGGTTCATCGTTGGGAATGAACCGAGTATTTAATGCTCTATTCAGTCAGCTTGCGCAACACTCACATTATGCCGCACTCAGCTTGTGCGACCATCAGGTTGCGTAACAATCATGTGTGTCGCATCTTGTTGTGCAACGCATCAAAATTGTGTCCAAAAGAGAGCACAACCTTCGAAATGTCACGCAACACAAATGGACAGCAACCCAAACCCTAAAGAGGGAGGCGCAAGTTATGGAGTGTGCCGAACTCTAAAAAAGCGGGCGTACGTTGTCAGAATAAGCCGAACCCTAAAGTGGGTGGTCAATGATCGGTTTATGGTCAGACACTTACCCTCCATAGTCGGGTTGGCCGTCTCTCAGCAAGACGAAGGCGGAGCTTGCGTGGATGGCTCGACCACAGTCTTTTCTTTTTCAGCAGCGGAGTACTTGGGTGCCATTGCTGTCGATCGAAGCTCTCAAAGATCGGGAAAAAGGAGAAGAAGACAGGGTTTCTCTTCAGCCATCCTAAATGATGTGAAGAATAAAAAAAACTCCAAAAGGGTACGACTATTTATAGCCCAAACAGTTATGCAATATGTGCTGAAGAATCGGGCTCAAGTTGACTGGCGCAATCCCGACAAAACTAGCATAATTCAAAGTATTCCAAAACTTTGAAGTATTTTCAAGTTTCAAAAACTTTACAGGGGGTCTTGTAGAGGCTAAAAATCAAGCTGTGCCACCCATTAAAGTGTTCGATCATCAGATGGTGCCAAATCATTATGTTGCGCCAAACCATCAAGTTGCGTAGCATCAGGTTGCGCCAACATCTGGTTGCACAGGAGATGGGTTGCACGAGCGCCACGTGGCACACTTCTGCGAGAAGCTATAACAGCATCATCATTGCCTGACAACTGACAGCATAGAGATTAAGGAAAATCTATTCGAATTACGCGCAACGTGGCGCTCGAGAAAATTTTGTCAGCATATAATTAATGTTAACAGCTGGTTCACGAAAGTCATTTTATGGCACGAAAATTAATCAGTACAGCACAGAAGACCCAGTCAAAGGCGCCAATTGTTGAGTTGTGCCCATGCGCAACCTGGCTAGTTAGTGCCACTCGATCAACTTTTTAGCAGAGTGACGTAGCACACAAGCCATCAACTTCGCAGAGCGTGTCCATTACACAGGCCATGACCACGCATCTCAATCAAATGATGCCACGCATCCATAGCAGTTGGTGCAACCGCTAGCACAAGTTGCTATATTACGCGCACGCACAAACTGATGAAGCTCGCGTAGGGTAATCAAATAGTGTTCAAAACAGAGTGACGTGGCACGCAAGCCATAACTTCAGAGAATGTGCCCACTACACTATCCACGACCAAGCACATCTCAATCAAACAATACCACGCATCCATAGCAGTTGGTGCAATCGCTCGCACAAGTGAACAAGAGGTGTGCAACCTGAAGTGCACGCAACCCAGAATAACTGCTAAATAGTTATTTCAAGAACTCTATAAATAGAGTTTCAAATCAATCTTAAAGTATCAAGAATGATCATAATCTCCTGCTAAAGTGCTGTTGCATTCTCCAGAGGCCGGGTCTTCGATATCACATCGTCCAAGGGATAAAGCGATCGTCTTCTAATCAGATTCCTATAGTTGTACTTCCCCAGAAATCAATTATACTCTTGTACTTTTTTTCTAAGTTTATAATAAAGACTTTTCTAAGTGTTTACGATTTTTAAATTCGTATTTTCTAATTTTGTGCGAATGTATATGTCAAAAGTAGTGCAACTTGAAATCACGCCCAACCTGAAGTGCGCGCAACCCAGAATAACTGCTAAACAATTATTTTAAGAACTCTATCAATAGAGTTTCAAATCAATCTCCAAGCATCAAGAATGATCATAATCTCCTGCCAAAGTGCTGTTGCATTGTCCAGAGGCTCGTGTCTTCGATATCACATCGTCCAAGGAATAAAGTGATCGTCTTCTGATCAGATTCCTATAGTTGTACTTTCCTAGAAATCAATTGTACTTTTGTACTCTTTTTTCTAAGTTTATAATAAAGATTTTTGTTCTTGTAAACAAAATGGCGACTCTGCTGGGGACGTCTTTCTCCTCCGACAAGAAAGTGACAACTCAATGTGATATCGCGTCAATCAGTAAGACGCAGAAGACCCTGGTCGTTCAAGTGGACTAGACAGCCTATGAGGCCATGATCAATGCTGGGGGTGCCAAGCGCACTGCTGCCGCTGTTAAGAGAAAGACACGCTCTGTTTGGACTCCTAAGTCCTTGAAGGCACATTCCCCTGCCTTTGCGCAACTTGCGCCCGTCACTGCCTTGGCACAATTTAAAGGAAACAGTCTTTTGGTTAATCCCTCCACTTCTTCGATTCGAAAATCGAAGGAGACTTCGTCTCGACACACTGCTGTACAAAACAAGGGAAATTGTCCTTTGGTATTTTCTTTCCTGGCGCAACCTGCACCTGTTCTTGCTTCTGCGTAACTTGCGCCCATCACTGCCTTGGCACAACCTAAGGGAAACAACCTTTTGGCTAACCCCTCTACTTCTTCGACTCTAAAATTGAAAAAGACTTCGTCTCAACACACTGCTAGGCAAAACAAAGAAAAGTGTCCTTTGGCCTTTTTCTCCCTAGCGTAACCTGTGCATGTTCCTGCTCTGGTGCAACTTGCGCTTGTTCATGCTCTGGCGCAACCTGTACATACTTCTGTTCTAGCGCAACGTAAATAGAAACACTGTTTAGTAGCTCCCTCTTTGCCACGAAACCAGAAGTTTGGTAAGAAATCATTAAATCAAGAAAAATGCTCTTTAGTTTTTCCTCATGCTGCTCGAGTCATTGACTGGATGGAGAGTACTGCTAATTCAGATAGGAATTCTATTCTCCTTAACAAAGATAACCAAATCTCTGTCAGGAAGATGGGTTCTATTCAGAATAAACTTTCCACACAAAAGGATATTATGCCTACTCCAAAGAGGTCAGGGCAGGATCTACCAACCCTACGTATCTCAAGATCCCGACAAGGCAAACTGCTAGTATCTCAAGTAGATGCATAAGTAGCTTCCCTATCAGACTTGCGCACCTATATCAACAGGTGCCAAATAGGGTCAACCTCGAGAAATCACAAGATGTATCAAGCACAACCTGTACCAGTTGCTAACTTACGCCAGGGAAAGAATTCTGAGGTAAAAAATCCTGAGACTTATGCTAACCTGCTTATCACGTCTTTGTACACTCAAGGTACGGGACACCTCAAGAACATGAACTATGTCCCGAATGTTGTCAAGGACTACATTCCTGTGACTTCTTCTCATCCTGTTAGTGACCTCCGTGAACTTTTAATACAGAAGCGAAAGGTTGCAAATCCATCCCGTACAACGGTGGACCAACAGTAAGAACATTATTGCAATCACCACCATAAAGTTGTCATCAAATGCTACTGTCAGTCAGCCAAGCGATCTGTCATTGACCGTTTGAATTATGTTCAGGCTCCTGAACCAATCCTAGTGGACGAAGATGAATTACTCTATGCTCCTATCAACATGGCATCTCGAAGCACTGGGGGTGGAAAACGTCCAAGATGTAATGCATCATACAATCCCAGTCAACAATACTTAGATCGGCTTCATGAATTCGGTGAAGGAGTATACCAATATACTAGATCAAGAAGCCAAAAAATAATCGGTTAAAGGAATCTTCTTTCCGACCAAGACACAAGCAGTCGAAAAAATCTTCTTGATTCTAACCAAGATTCTTTCAGTCAAATAGACATCCCTATCACTTATTCTGGAGGTAGTTCTTTATATGACTTTGATGCTGACGGTGAAAGTTCTGAAAGGACCATCCTTTCCACTAGCTCATCTTCAAGGGCTAGAGAAGTGACTGCTTATGTCGTCACAGAAGATCAAGATACTTCCAATTCTAACAGTCAAAAGCAGAGAATTGCTGCTTTGGAGGCTAGTTTGAAGAACATGGCTGAGATGATGACAGGCATGCATGCTGTGATTATGGCACAACATACAGTTTCACTTGTCGCACATCTGATTCCGACTCAGGAACCTGTAACAACATCAGCTCCCATCAATATTAACCTGGGGGTACATTCTTCTCACACCGCTTCCATTCCTGTGCAGGCTATTCCAAGTCAATCTGGTGCCAGGGGTGGTACTTATCATGCGGTACCCCCTCCTAATATATCAAATCAATCCACTCCTCTGCAATCACTATGAGATACCAATGATGCCGTAAAACTTTTACGTACTCAATTTGAAGCTTTCAAACAGAAAGATGGCCTGCAAAAACTTGGGATCAAACAGCCCTATCCCATATAATGGAAAGAAGTTTAATTTTCTCCTAAATACAAATCCCCTATTATTATCCTGTTTGATGGCAGAATGTCACCAAGTCAATACCTTAAACACTTTGAAGTAATGACTGATCAACTTCAACCAAATGATGCTCTTCTTATTAGAGTATTTATCGGCTATTTAGCTGGTACAGCATATGACTGGTATCGTAGTTTATCAGATGGTTGTATAACCTCTTTCGCTGGCTTTAAATAAATATTCTTGGAACGATTTTATGATGGAACCAACGACATGACTATGTCTGCTCTTATTAAAATCAAACAACGACATAATGAAACTACTGAACGTTTTATTGAACGATTTCGTCGTGAAGCACTCAAAATGCCTCTCGGAACTCCATATGCTTTGACTATAGACACTTAAAAATCAAACTTGTTGCCTATTATCAGCATGTGGCAGGATCAACACAATTCTAGGATTGGCCTTCCTTCATCGTGAATGCCAAAGCAGCAGAAGAGAGCGCTGACAAGTTTAAGCAATTATGTATTCAAATGCCTAATCTTGACAAAGATGAACATGCTACACCAAATAATAGTGGTCGTCAGAACAATCGCAAGAGCAAGAAGACTTTGGCCATTAATCTCAAAGGCAAAGAAGCCCTAGCTATCAATGTAAATTAGCTAACATCTACCCCAACAGCACCACCACAAAGGGCACCACGTCCAAAAGAAGAATACTCTTTTGATGAAGATGATATCATGAGTATCTTTGATTGTCTCATCAAGGGCAATAAACTTCAACTGCCAGAACTAACACGACCAGAGGAAGTTGTAAGACTGACCATCATAAATATTGTGTTTACCACAGATTTATTGGACATCTAACTCGAGCATGCTACGTGCTCAAGGGTAAAATTTATGAGATGGTCAATTTCGGTACAATCACTCTCCAACAAGACGAAAAAACTATAACAGCTAATGTCATCTCTTTACAGTTTAAAGATTTTCACGCTCAACTTGTGCAGGACAGTGTCATCCCCATCCCGAGAAATACTCTAGAGATTGTTAATCTTCCACCTATACGAACTGATGGTATTGTTCCTCTATCTACTGATAAAGGGGAAATTATATGGATCCATCTAGATTTAGTGGCGGACTTCGAAATACCATCTTTTTCCACCAAGTCTAAGAAGGCCACTAAAAATAAATCATGTCATATGATTTCATTTGGTAAACATTGTCTTCCACCTTTAACAACCTTCATCTCGGCAGCAGATAATCCTTCTTCTTTTTTCCCTGCTGAGACAACATGGTCAAAGTCAGAAGCTAAATACCAACCAACTTTCTATCTGTATAGTCCACTGTCTCGTGAACTAATGATAAAAATAGGATATGATCTACAAAAGGCCTCTGGTTTGAACCATGGAAAAGAATCTCTTGTACCTCTTTCCCTATGTCTTTCTCACAACCAATCTCGGGTTGGTTTGGGTTACTGGACAAACACTTCATCTTGCCAAAAAAAGCCTTCCAGAAATAAGATCCAGGCAAAGAGTTGCAATATGGTGTCCTTTGAACCTGTATCCGAAGAAGAAGTCTTAACTGGTACCAGGTCTGGGAAACCTTACCTAAGAGACTATTCAGAAGGTCAAAAAAACCCTGTTCCAGTTCTGGAGGCTCCTCAAGCACCATCTTCTCCTGCTGTCAATGGTCCATCAGCTTTATCACCTCCAATAGAGCTAAGTCTTCTCAAACTGACGACAGCCAACAAAGGAAAATAGCCTGTCTATTTTGATAAAGTATTAAAGAAGACTCCAACTTTGGGACTTGAGAAGCCGTATAACTTTGATATACTGGCTCAGCAGGCTAATATCCCAACAAGATTGTCAATTTTTGAGCTACTCCATTTTTTGAAGGAAACTCGAGAAACATTGAGTGAAGCTTTGACGCAAGTTGATACTTGTCTAGCACTTCTCAAGAAGCCAGAGGAAGAGCCTATAACATGCCTTCGTTGTCATAGTGTGGAGCTGATGCCAAATATCATATTTACACAAGATGATATGCTTTTCGAAGATAATCGTCATGACCGACCCCTCTACTTCACGGGATATGTCGATACCATGAAGGTTGATCGTATTATGATCGATCATGGGTCTGCACTTAGCATCATGCCAAAGACTCTACTAGATGCATTAAAGATTCATGTACACAATCTTTCAACAACCATTACGATAATTTTGGAATTCAATTCTGGAATAAGTGAACCTTTGGGAAAGATCCGCATGAAAGTTCAAATAGGCAATCTTCGTACAAAGTTACTTTCTACGTAATCGATAATCATGGCTCTTATAATGTGTCACCCTCATTTTTCTGTAATTCCCGTATTTCGTATTTATACTCGTATCTGGATTTTTGGCATGTATTTTTATTTTTCTCAACTTGTGAAATTTCAGTATTTCTCGTATTTAGGTTTGGCATGGCTCGGTTTTATTGGGGATGGTCCGGTTTGGTTCGATTTTATGTGTTGGGCCACCTTAGCTCTAAGCTCCACCCTCAAACACACCACAACACCCTCTTTATAACTCCACAACCTCTTCTCTCTCTTCATAACTACCATTAATTTCTTCTTCTTCTTCTCCTTCCTCCACACAACTCCCCAACCCTTAGGCAAGTGCATCTTGCCACTACATGAGAACGATATTTTTTTTGTCTAATTTTTAGACTAGGACATGGTGATCAACATTAGTTCTTGGCATTTTGTGATTTGGAGCCTCCATTGTCCTAGATCTAGTTATTCCTATTTTCAGATTTTTGCATGTTTTGATCTATTTCGGTTGGAGTTTTGTGGGTTCTGATATTTCTATGGGGAAGAGAGTTTAATTTCACCCAAGTTGGAACTTTAGAAATCCGGATTTGGAGTTCGGATGACCAAGTTATGTTGTTTTGAAGTTTTGGGTTCTGCCATGGTATTCTTGCTGTTTGGAGAAGACAGTGAGCAGTGTGCAGAGCTGTTTAACTCATGCACACTGAGCTACGTGCGCTTTTTAGCGCTGCGTACGCTGACTTGGGTACGCTCCCTGTTGGAAGCGTGTTCCCTTGAGCGTGCGTGACTTTGCACGCACACTGTTCCCTTGAGCGTGCGTGACTTTTCATGCACACTGCTCTGTAGCGTGCGTGACTTTCACCGACGCTGCTCCTTGAGCGTGCATGACTTTTCACGCATACTGCTCTGTAGCGTGCGTGACTTTCACCTACGCTGCTCCTTGAGCGTGCGTGACTTTTTGTACGCTGCTGCCCTGACCCCTTGTTTAACCCTTGACCCTTGGAGTTTTGGTTTTATTTTTTTAAGCTTGGCTTTTCTATGACCCTGTATAATGATATTTTATTAGATATTTTACGCTTATTTTATATCTTTATGCCTTTTGTCATGAACTTGATTTTACTTAATTTGTTTGGAATGACTATTGTACATGGTTTGGTATGGCAAGGAACTTACATAACACGATAGTGACCCGTAGTAGTGCACTCCTGACATGACCGACCTGACATGATAGTGGCCCATCGTGGCGCACTCCTGACAAGTACCCTGATATGATTTATTTTAATGCTGTTACTTGACCTGTCTTGACACCGTGGGTGGTTCTTTCTTGCTTGCTTGTTAAATCCACTTGTCCTGTCTTGCATCATGTCTAGGATGGGACTCCTGAGTACCACGGTCAGGAGTGCCTACTGAAATGGATTAAGGTTAATAACTAGAATAACTCAGTAGTTATAAAGAGATGACACAGCTACAGGCAATCCCGTTACCTGGGCGCTCTTGGGATCTGTAGCCTGCCGTCGAGTAGGGTACATTTCCAGTACACCGTCGCGTGTTGCACCCTCTAAGTCACCTAAGGGTACATGTGTCTCCTGGACGATGTACCCACCTGAATTCAACCCTAATCTTTCGTCCTGGGTAGCCTAGATGGTCTGTAGGGCTTGTGGCTGTGGAACAATCTCACTGCATCTTGTTAGTAATTAGGCCTGTGATAACCCTAGTTAGTTAAAGTAGTAAGCCGTAGGATCTGCTTGGCCGTGATTGATTGAATGAGGTATAACCAGTCTAGTCCTGTCTTGATCCCATGCAAGATTGCTTCCTGTCTTGATTACTTACATTACTTATCTTGCCGATAAATGGTGGGAAACCAAGCTCTGTTCAGACGAAGGGTTACAACCCCGGTCCTTGTTTGGTTTACGGGTTGTAACCTGGCTATCGGAATAGTTCTATGGTTATCTCATCGTATATCATCCTGACATATTTTCGTAATTTTAGTTTTAATATTAGATTTTTTGTGCTGATTGCTGGCTTTTGTTCTTATTTCGTGGCCCCCTTGTGGCACTTGCTCTTTCTGGGGTTGACCCAGCTGGTTTTGTATGGCCAGATTTCGGAGCAGCTCCCGAGGATCTACCCAGCTTCCAGCCCAATGGTGAACACTAGACGAAATTCGGGCCAAGAGTGGGTTTTCTATTTTGTTTTGCTCTATTGTAAAAATTATTCTTTTGAGGCGTTTAGCCGACGAGCACCTGTTAGCTCGGAGCACTTTTACTTACTGTCTGCCTACAGGCTGTAAACATGATTGACAAATCCTAGGGTTGATCATGTATGACTAAACTCTTGCTAGTCCTAACATTTTGTAACGACTAGCTTCATGATCAGCTGAATATGTAATATTTGGGACGCCTTATTATTGTATATTTAATGATCATACATCTTGCAACTTTACTTACTTGTGGTGATTGAGACACTAGGCTTGTTCATGACCATAAGAGACTGTTGGCTTGTAGAAAACCCTCACATATCTAGACAGCCATGACCGTATATCGAGGTGGTTTCCATTTCAATATACGTAGCTGGCTATGTCTGCCCCCGCTCTCCAGTATTCTGGTTCTGGGACGTGACATGGTTTAAGTGGTGGCCCATGCAGGTCTTGTAAATCAAGATGTGTGGGGGTTTACCAGATAGATGTCTCAATCAGTACTCGTCCTTGATCTCTGTTCGTATCCTCTGAATCCCTGGATTCTTGTCCTGATCCTGTGCTTATATCGTTGATCTGTCCTGGTCCTTTCCTTATTGTTCCCTGTGTCGTCTTCTTCAGCGGCGCTGTACCTGGTCCTACCGATCGACGAGGTGGAGCACTTCCCGCAGATCAGCAGTAACCCGGAGATCAAGCCCAGCATTCCGGGGTAGCCTCCCGAGTTGTGCCTACGGGAGGAGAGTCACCAGTTCGGCCCGTCCAGCCCGCAGAGCCAGATGATGGTACCTTAGTAGGCCTCATCAGAACCTTGATAGCTTCCCAGGATCGTCGAAGCGACGCCCTGCACCAGACAGTTCAAGATGCTTTGAACCGAGGCGGACATCCAGGGAACCAGGCGGCCAACAGTTTCAAGCGATTGAACCCTCCTTTCTTCGACGGCAGCGAGGATACGATTGCCGCGGATGTATGGCTTCAGGATACCGAGGTGATTCTGGAAGCAGCCAGGACACCCGAGAATGAGAAGGTGGCGGTGGTACGCCTACAGTTGTTGGATTTAGCTCGCAATTGGTGGGCGACACAGGCGATGGGATTAGTGGCACCCATTGCTTGGGCCGTATTTAGAGAGAGATTCCAGACGAAGTATTTCGATGCTGTGGCTCGGTACGACCTGCAGACCAGATTTACCAACTTGAAGCAAGGAGGCAGAACAGTTGACAGTTATACATCGGAGTTTTCTAGACTCAGTAGGTTTGCCCCTACCTTGGTGGCGACCGAGTTTGATAGGGCCCAGCGGTTCCAGCAGGGACTGCATTTGGAGATCTTATTGGCGGTTAAGCAGTTCGAGCACCAGACGTTCGATGCAGTCTTGAGAGCAGCTAGGAGGCATGAGTACACCTCTCTGAGGATCGTGGATAGGACCGGAGGCAGGAAGCGGTCCCATAGTCAGATGCATCAATCATCAGCTCCAGCCCCGGCAGCTAGGGGATTGACCATTGGAACTCCGAGGCGGGCGGCCTCAGTAACGTCGGTTTAGCATTCGACCCCGACGTACCCGCAGCAGCAGAAGCAGAAGCAGACTTCCGCGATGGGATGTTCTCATTGCGGGAAACCAGGACATGTGGTAGCAGACTGTCGCAGGGCACAGGGGTTGTGCCTGGCTTGTGGAGCAGCAGATCATAGGGTTGGGGCTTGCCCGAATAGAGGTGGTTCGTCAGCATCCAACCCTTCTAGCTCTTCGGTGAGAGGACCGGCTCCAGCACCAGTTCAGCAGTAGCAGTATCAGTCTTTGAGGCCCTTGCCGCCTCAGTCTCTGGCATTCCAGCAACAGCATCTCCAGCAGTATGCACAAGCCCAAGCTCAGACCCAGAATAGGCAGAGAGGTTTCCAGCAGAGGGGACCAGCAGCCAGAGGACAAGGTCAGGCCATGATAATGGCTATGGAAGAAGAAGTTGCACCAGGTGAGGTAGTGGCAGGTACTATTCTCGTCAACTCCTTTCCAGCTTCGGTATTGTTTGATTCTGGTGCATCGTATTCATTCATGTCTGCACGATTCGCAACACGGATAGGATTGGAGCCTGAGTCATTATCAGTGAGGCTCAATATACTTACTGGTAATGGTCTTGTGGGAGTAGGTCGAGTGTTTTCCTCGTGTCGGATCGTAGTTAGCGATAGGGAGTTCTCCGCTAGATTCATAGAGTTTCCTATGGCAGACTATGATGTAGTCCTAGGCATAGATTGGTTGAGGAACCAGTATGCTAGGATAGACTGCCATATTGGCAGAGTCGTCTTTAGTGTCCCCGGCGAGCCAGAGTTTTCATTTTCCAGAGGCGTAGTGGAGCCATCTTCCCCAGCATTGCGGATGGCAGTAGTAGCAGTGCAGTTACCCCGGATAGTTGAAGAGTTCTAGATGTCTTTCTAGAGGAGCTTCCAGGGATACCGCCAGAGCGGGAGATTGAGTTCACTATAGACTTGATTCCCGGGACAGCACCAGTGTCAGAGCGAGTCTACAAAATGGCGCCTTCAGAATTGGAGATTTTATACAAGATGATTGAAGAACTGAGGACCAAGGGATTCATCCGTGCAAGTGGATCGCCTTGGGGAGGCCCGATGCTTCTTGTGAAAAAGAAGGATGGTACGTCCAGGCTATGTGTAGATTATCATACCTTGAATTCGGTGACAATCAAGAACAGATACCCTCTTCTGAGGATAGATGACTTGTTTGATCAGCTCAGAGGGGCTTCAGTGTTCTCGAAGATCGACTTGCGGTCAGGATACCACCAGATCAGAGTCAGAGAGCAGGACATCCCGAAGACAGCATTCAGATCGAGGTATGGGCATTGGGAGTTCCTTGTTATGCCCTTTGGAGCGACCAATACGCCGGCCGTATTCATGGACCTCATGAATCGCATTTTCATGCCTTACTTGGACCAATTTGTGATCGTGTTCCTAGATGACATCCTGGTCTACAGCAAGAGTGAAGCAGAGCATGAGCAGCATCTCAGAGTCGTCCTCCAGACGCTTAGGGAGCATCAGTTGTACGCCAAGTTCAGTAAATACGAGTTCTGGCTCGATCGTATTTCGTACTTGGGTCACATCATTACCCGAGGAGGAGTGGAAGTGGATCCCAAGAAGATTGTGGCTATCGAGTCATGGCCGGTACCCAGCTCAGTGGCAGAGGTTCGCAGCTTCCTTGGATTGGCCGGCTACTACCGGCGGTTCGTTTCAGATTTCGCAAGGATTTCAGCACCGATGACCCAGTTGACCCGCAAAGATGTGCCGTTTGTTTGGACAGCAGAGTGTCAGGAATCTTGAGAAGTTGAAGCGAGGTTTGATAACGGCTCCCATTCTCACCCTTCCAGATGGGACCGGAGGATTCACAGTTTATTGCGACGCTTCAGGCAGAGGATTGGGGTTTGTCTTGATGCAGCATGGGAAGGTAATATCTTATGCGTCACGTCAACTACGTGATCATGAGAAGAATTATCCGACCACGACTTGGAATTAGCGGCGGTAGTATTTGCTTTGAAGTTGTGGAGACACTACTTATACGGAGATAGAGTGGAGATCTTTACTGATCATAAGAGCCTGAAGTATGTTTTCACCCAGAAAGACCTTAATATGCGGCAGAGAAGATGTCTCGAGCTATTGGTGGATTATGATGTGGATTTGCAGTATCATCCCGGGAAGGCCAACGTTGTAGCAGATGCATTGAGTAGGAGAGCCGGAGTTTATTTCCTGACGGCGCAACCAGAATTATTGGCAGATCTTCAGAAGATGGGAATTGAAGTGGTTCTTCCTACCAGTATGGCATTGATGGCCAGTCTGCAGGTTCAGTCCAGCATAGTTGAGAGAATCTGGGTGGCACAATTAACAGATTCCAAGTTTTAGCGACTCAGAGCAGAGTGTGAAGCAGGAAGAAGGCCAGAGTTATGTATTCATGAAGATGGTACGCTTCGGCACGGCACTCGTCTTTGTGTACCTAGTGGAGATATCAGACAGAAAGTCATGGCAGAAGCCCACAGTTGACAATATTCTATTCATCCGGGTGGTACGAAGATGTACCGTGATATTCGTCAGCATTTTTGGTGAAATGGCATGAAGAGGGAGATAGTCCGGTTTGTCTCTCGGTGTTTAGTTTGCCAACAGGTTAAAGCTGAACATCAGAGGCCCGCTGGACTTCTTCAACCCTTACCGATCCCAGAATGGAAATGGGAGCATATAACCATAGATTTCGTGATCGGATTGCCCAGATCTCCGGCCGGCAGAGATGCTATTTGGGTAATTGTGGACAGGCTTACCAAGGTGGCACACTTTCTCCCATTCAGAGTTGGACAGTCGACGACGCAGCTAGCAGAGATGTACCTCAGGCAGATCGTCAGGCTTCACGGTGTGCCAGTCAGCATCACCTCAGACAGGGATTCAAGATTCACATCACACTTTTGGCGCAGCTTGCAGAAGAGTTTGGGGACTCGTCTTCAGTTCAGCTCAGCTTATCACCTGCAGACGGATGGTCAATCAGAGCGCACAATCCAGACTCTTGAAGATATGTTGAGATCTTGCACCCTTGACTTCGGTGGTTCATGGGAGAATCATCTGCACCTGGTGGAATTCTCGTACAACAACAGTTATCAGGCCAGTATCCAGATGGCATCTTTCGAGGCTCTCTATGACAGGAAGTACAGATCCCCGCTAGCATGGGATGATGTCGGAGAGAGGCAGATGCTTGGACCCGAGTTGATTTCCCAGACGGTTGAAGTGGTCAGGAAGGTCAGAGATCACCTCCGAGTTGCCCAGGACCACCAGCGCCATTGGGCCGATGCTCATCGGCGTTCCTTAGAATTTGCTGTCGGCGACCATGTATTCTTTAGGATCTCGCCTAACCACGGCGTCATTCGCTTCGGCGTGCGGGGAAAGCTTAGTCCTAGGTATATAGGGCCATTCAATATTCTAGAGCGAGTAGGAGATGTATCCTATCGTCTCGCTCTTCCGCCGTCGCTAAGTGAGGTGCATGATGTATTCTATGTGTCCCAATTACGACGGTATATTCCGGACCCGAGCCACATCCTAGACCATTCGGAATTGGTTGTTGGTACCAACCTTTCGTATGAGGAGAGGCCCGTGTCTATTTTGGACCGGAGGGAAAAGATACTCAAGAACAAGACTATTAAATTAGTCCGTATTGCTTGGGGTCATCACTCTCTGGGTGTGTCAACGTGGGAGCGTGAGGACGGCATCCGATCGCGATATCCCTACCTGTTTGACTCGTGAGGTATAATATCTTTCTTATGCCTTACATTTTCCCTTCCTTGGTTGCATTGTATGATTATATGATTGGACTGCTTAGTGTAGCTTGCCTGTGCTTAGTGTAGCTTGTCGTGGCAATCTCTTGCTCCTTGATTAAATTCCGAGGACAGAATTCTTTTAAGGTGGATAGAGTTGTCACCCTCATTTTTCCGTAATTCCCGTATTTCGTATTTATACTCGTATCTGGATCTTTGGCATGTATTTTTATTTTTCTCAACTTGTAGAATTTCAGTATTTCTCGTATTTGGGTTTGGCATGGCTCGAGTTTATTGGGGATGGTCCGGTTTGGTTCAGTTTTATGTGTTGGGCCACCTTAGCTCTAAGCTCCACCCTCAAACACACCACAACACCCTCTTTATAACTCCACTAACCTCTTCTCTCTCTTCATAACTACCATTAATTTCTTCTTCTTTTTCTCCTTCGTCCACACAACTCCCCAACCCTTAGGCAAGTGCATCTTGCCACTACATGAGAACCATATTTTCTTTGTCCAATTTCTAGACTAGGACATGGTGATCAACATTAGTTCTTGGCATTTTATGATTTGGAGCCTCCATTGTCCTAGATCTAGTTATTCCTATTTTCGGATTTTTGCATGTTTTGATCTATTTCGGTTGGAGTTTTGTGGGTTCTGATGTTTCTATGTGGAAGAGAGTTCAATTTCACCCAAGTTGGAACTTTGGAAATCCGGATTTGGAGTTCGGATGACCAAGTTATGTTGTTTTGAAGTTTTGGGTTCTGCCATGGTATTCTTGCTGTTTGGAGAAGACAGTGAGCAGTATGCAGAGCTGTTTAACTCACGCACACAAAGCTACGCGCGCTCTTTAGCGCTGCGTACGCTGACTTGGGTACGCTTCCTGTTGGAAGCGTGTTCCCTTGAGCGTGCGTGACTTTTCATGCACACTGTTCCCTTGAGCGTGCGTGACTTTTCACGCACACTGCTCTGTAGCGTGCGTGACTTTCACCTACGCTACTCCTTGAGCGTGCATGACTTTTTACGTACACTGCTCTGTAGCGTGCGTGACTTTTACCTACGCTGCTCCTTGAGCGTGCGTGACTTTTCGTACGCTGCTGCCCTGACCCCTTGTTTAACCCTTGACCCTTGGAGTTTTGGTTTTATTTCTTTAAGCTTGGCTTTTCTATGACCCTGTATATTGATATTTTATTAGATATTTTACGCTCATTTTATATCCTTACGCCTTTTGTCATGAACTTGATTTTACTTAATTTGTTTGGAATGACTATTGTACATGGTTTGGTATGGCAAGGAACTTACATAACACGACAGTGACCCGTAGTAGTGCACTCCTGACATGACCGACCTGACATGATAGTGGCCCGTCGTGGCGCACTCCTGACAAGTACCCTGACATGATTTATTTTAATGCTGTTACTTGACCTGTCTTGACACCGTGGGTGGTTCTTTCTTGCTTGCTTGTTAAATCCACTTGTCCTGTCTTGCATCATGTCTAGGATGGGACTCCTGAGTACCACGGTCAGGAGTGCCTACTGAAATGGATTAAGGTTAATAACTAGAATAACTCAGTAGTCATGAAGAGATGACACAGCTACAGGCAATCCCGTTACCTGGGCGCTCTTGGGATCTGTAGCCTGCCGTCGAGTAGGGCATATTTCCAGCACACCGTCGCGTGTTGCACCCTCTAAGTCACCTAAGGGTACATGTGTCTCCTGAACGATGTACCCACCTGAATTCAACCCTAATCTTTCGTCCTGGATAGCCTGGATGGTCTGCAGGGCTTGTGGCTGTGGAACAATCTCACTGCATCTTGTTAGTAATTAGGCCTGTGATAACCCTAGTTAGTTAAAGTAGTAAGCCGTAGGATCTGCTTGGCCGTGATTGATTGAATGAGGAATAACCAGTCTAGTCCTGTCTTGATCCTATACAAGATTGCTTCCTGTCTTGATTACTTACATTACTTATTTTGCCGATAAATGGTGGGAAACCAAGCTCTGTTCAGACGAAGGGTTACAACCCCGGTCCTTGTTTGGTTTACGGGTTGTAACCTGGCTATCGGAATAGTTTCATGGTTATCTCGTCGTATATCATCCTGACATGTTTTCGTAATTTTAGTTTTAATATTAGATTTTCTGTGCTGATTGCTGGCTTTTGTTCTTATTTCATGGCCCCCTTGTGGCACTTGCTCTTTCTGGGGTTAACCCAGCTGGTTTTGTGTGGCCAGATTTCGGAGCAGCTCCCGAGGATCTACCCAGCTTCCAGCCCAATGGTGAACACTAGACGAAATCCGGGCCAAGAGTGGGTTTTCTATTTTGTTTCGCTCACTCTATTGTAAAAATTATTCTTTTGAGGCGTTTAGCCGACGAGCACCTGTTAGCTCGAAGCACTTTTACTTACTGTCTGCCTACGGGCTGTAAACATGATTGACAAATCCTAAGGTTGATCATGTATGACTAAACTCTTGCTAGTCCTAACATTTTGTAACGACTAGCTTCATGATCAGCTGAATATGTAATATTTGGAATACCTTATTATTGTATATTTAATGATCATACATCTTGCGACTTTACTTACTTGTGGTGATTGAGACACTAGGCTTGTTCATGACCATAAGAGACTGTTGGCTTGTAGAAAACCCTCACATATCTAGACAGCCGTGACCGTATATCGAGGTGGTTTCCATTTCAATATACGTAGCTGGCTATGTCTGCCCCCGACTCTCCAGTATTCTGGTTCTGGGGCGTGACATAATGCTTTGCTGGAAAGACCTTTTCTACATGAGCATAACATTGTACCATCCACTTTACATCAATGCTTCAAATATGTGGACGTCAATGGAGAAGTCCAAAAGGAAGTAGCCAACTTAAATCCTTTCAGGGGCATTAAAGCGTATTATATGGACTCTCGGATGTACAAGGAGGAGTTCATGAAAGTTGTATTGGCGATGAATAGTGAGGAAGATCAGAAAGATACTTCAAAAGATGTTCTCATGATCCCCGTTAAAGGACGTACAACTCCTCCATTTTCTTCTCAGACATTGACTATACATCTTTCCTCTCATAACAAACAGCCTCCTGCTATAGAAATGGAACAAAGGGACCTCACCTCTTCTGAGCCTCTTGTTTTTGACCTTCGCCGTAACAAACCACCTTCTCCTCATCTGGTTATGAACCTTACTAAGCCTTCTGTTAAGGCTAAGAATTATGTTGTAAATGATGATGTACAAATCAATAAAGTAGCATCTCCTTTATATTATACTGATGTTCTTTATTATACTCGATGTTATTTAAAAATGTTAGATAACTTCGAACCACTTACCATAGGGGCAGTTGAAACTTCTCAAAACAAAGTATTGCTCGAGCCAATGCAGGACTCCTTCTTCTTAGTTTCTTCCAGGAAGAAAGGTGAACTTCCTATACTTTTTAGTAAAGGAACATAATAGAAGATTACGTCCGATAGTGAAGAAGAAAATCACGATAACAGAAGACTTCAACTAAGTCGTTATAGTCAACAATCAAAAGATATCATTCAAAAAATGGGCTATAATTTTAAATCTGGTCTCAATGACGACAAAGGAAGGCGAACTCCTATTCGAATTCCTACTCCAAAAGGAAAATCACAACAATACTATAGCAAAATGAAGCGGGGATTAGGTTATACTTCACCAATTCCGACTCCAGAAGCTCTCGAATCCGATGAAGAAGAACGATCTAACTCTTCTGATTCTATCTCATGGAATTCAGACACCAGTGTAGGACACGTCCATCGAGTGACTCTATCTTCCAATATGGTAACTGCCGAGTTCTCGGAAGATGACGAAGGCTTTACCGAAGCCTTTGAATTTGATCCTTGGGCACAAAGGATGGATACTCAATGAGAGCTTTGCTTTGAGCAACGTAAGCCACCTAATGAAGATCTGTTGGTTCAAGTTAATGTTGGAGATAAAACTTCCCCAAAACTGATATTTGTCAGCAAAAGTCTCCTTGAAGCAGATAAACAAGAGCTCTGGTATCTCCAGAGTCAGGAATACCCTTCCTCTAAAAATCCCCAGTGGAGTCTATACGAATCGTCAATTTTGTCTTTTGAAACCCAGTTGTTTTAAAAGATGTCTTTTCTTTATGATAAATCTGTATTATCATACATATAATCTTCTTTCCTGTCTTTAAGTCTTAACCAATTTGAAGATCATTAATAGAAAAAATGAGTTCACGTCCACATTACCTCTGAATTCTATTTTCTATATCAACAGATTCACATCAACATAACCTCTGAATTCTATCATCTATATCAACGACTTATTACGTCCACATTACCTCTGATTAAGTCGTCTTTTGAAATGATAATATTCTGAGCTATATTGTGTCACGTCCATATTACCTCTGAACAGATATAATTAATATTGTTATTTTTTTAGGGGATATGTCATGTTTGGTACCTCTGAACATATTTTTCTATCCTTATCTATTACTTGTATCTACTATAGGTATATAATAAGTAATAGAATCACAAAAAGAGCATTATTTTATTGCCATAATGTTCAAAATGTCAAAAAAAGTATATCATTTGAAAGGCAAGAAGATAAAAAGATCCTATAGACTGCTTCATTGGGGAGGCTGAGTGCTGAGATCAATGATCATTCTTTTCAAATTCTCATCCCTCTCTACTCTGGAGTCAAGTATCCTTTGTCTTGCAAGAGCTCTCCCGGATTCTGGATCAAAAGGTTGCAGCATTTCTGCTCGACGTTCCAGTACTACACCTTCGATTTGGAAAAGTGCATCCCGCTGCCTCTTCAAGTCATCTAATTGACTTACAGCAATTTAATGCATCTCGAATACTTCTTCTTCGCGTTGTCGAGCTTCTTTAGCTGCTTCTTGAAGCCGAGCCATCTCAATTTCTAGTTCTTGGAGACGAACTTGATATTCAGCTACTTTTTTTTCCTTCTCTGCAGCTTCAGTCTTATAACATTCAACAGAAGAAGTTGTCTCGACAATACGAGTTTCCAACTCTACAGAACATTGTGAGAAAGCTACCACAGAAGCTTCAAACTCTACTTTTCGTATTGCAGCTTCGCGAGCCATCACCTCGCAATCAGCATCTACAAGTTTCTGGATGTTTTCTCTTGTTAGATCTTTGTAAGACTTGATCGATTCTTCAAGTTCATTCAAAATATTATCTAAATAATTGACTCTATCCAGATCTCCAATCATGCAGATGGCTCCAATGATAAAGGAGGAAGGGCCCCTTACTGATTCGTATGGTTGGTCCTTTTCCATAACCATTTGAACTAAAGGCTTCAGAGAAGTGAAGAAAGCATTAGTATGAGATTCAACAACAACTCAGTTCATTGCTGAGATCCCCGGGATAGCCACTTCCATTGGAATTCTTATTTCTGAAGTAACTGGAGGAACTGTAGATTGTACACCAGGAGATCCGAGTACTGGCATCATAAAAAAACTCTCTTCCCCAGTTTGGGTCCCCATATCCAGATGAGCCATGGTCGAGCTGAAACTGAAAGTGGTCGATGCGGCTTTTGTAAGTGTCCCCACAGGTCCCACTGTAATCAAGATACACAGTCGTTACATATAAATTACAGTAATTAAGGTAAATTCCCAGTGGAGTCTATAGGAATCGTCAATTTTGTCTTTTGAAACCCAGCTGTTTTAAAAGATGTCTTTGATTTATGATAGATCTGTATTATCACACATATAATCTTCTTTCCTGTCTTTAAGTCTTAACAGATTTGAAGATCATTAAAGAAAAAATGAGTTCACGTCTACATTACCTCTGAATTCTATTTTCTATATCAATTGATTCACGTCCACATAACCTCTGAATTCTATCATCTATATCAGCGACTTATTACGTCCACATTACCTCTGATTAAGTCGTCTTTTGAAATGATAATATTCTGAGCTATATTGTGTCACGTCTATATTACCTCTGAACAGATATAATTAATATTGTTATTTTTTTAGGGGATATGTCATGTCCGATACCTCTGAACATATTTTTCTATCCTTATCTATTACTTGTATCTACTATAGGTATACAATAAGTAATAGAATCACAAAAAGAGCATTATTTTATTGCCATAATGTTCAAAATGTCCAAAAAAAAGTATATCATTTGAAAGACAAGAAGATAAAAAGATCCTATAGACTGCTTCATTGGGGAGGCTGGGTGCTGAGATCAATGATCAGTCTTTTCAAATTCTCAGCCCTCTCTACTCTGGAGTCAAGTATCCTTTGTCTTGCAAGAGCTCTCCCAGATTCTGGATCAAAAGGTTGCAGCATTTCTGCTCGACATTCCAGTACTACACCTTCGATTTGGATAAGTGCATCCCGCTGCCTCTTCAAGTCATCTAATTGACTTACAACAATTTAATGCATCTTCAATACTTCTTCTTCGCATTGTCGAGCTGCTTTAGCTGCTTCTTGAAGCCGAGCCATCTCAATTTCTAGTTCTTGGAGACGAACTTGATATTCAGCTACTTTTTTTCCTTCTCTGCAGCTTCAGTCTTCTAACATTCAACAGAAGAAGTTACCTCGACAATACGAGATTCTAACTCTGCAGAACGTTGTAAGAAAGCTACCATAGAAGCTTCAAACTCTACTTTTTGTATTACAGCTTCGCGAGCCATCACCTCGCAATCAGCATCTACAAGTTTCTGGATGTTTCCTCTTGTTAGATCTTTGTAAGACTTGATCGATTCTTCAAGTTCATTCAAAATATGATCTAAATAATTGACTCTATCCAGATCTCCAATCTTACAGATGGCTCCAATGATAAAGGAGGAAGGGCCCTTTACTAATTCGTATGGTTGGTCCTTTTCCATGACCATTTGAATTAAAGGCTTCAGAGAAGTGAAGAAAGCATTAGTATAAGATTCGACAACAACTCTGTTCATTGCTGAGATCCCTGGGATAGCCACTTCTATTGGAATTCTTGTTTCTGAAGTAACTGGAGGAACTATAGATTGTACACCAGGAGATCCGAGTACTGGTATCATAGAAAAACTCTCTTCTCCAGTTTGGGTCCCCATATCCAGAGGAGCCATGGTCGAGCTGAAACTGAAAGTGGTCGATGCAGCTTTTGTAAGTGTCCCTACAGGTCCCACTATAATCAAGATACACAGTCGTTACATATAAATTACAGGAATTAATATAAATAAAAGTCAAAATTTTACCTGATCCTGGCAATACATATAGGGTTTCACAGGGTATGTTCAGATCAGAATGAAGTCTGGCCATGGTAGTTTCAGACACAGCTGCCTGACTACTCCCAACTTCGGAACCGCCTGATAAGAAACGGCTGCTTTCGGCCCCTGATTATGCCTGATTAACTGGGGGAATCTCTTCTGGATCCCTAGCTTCAAGGATTTGTTCAGTAAGGGTCTGAATCTCTGCAACCACAGTGTTGGGCTCTTCATCATTCCCAACATCTTCAAGAGTCGTAGTTTGTTCTTCTTTATCTTCAGGCTCACTAGTTTTCGGGATCAGATGTCTCTCCTCAACAATTGGATTTTCTTCAACCTCAACAGTTATATGGCATTTTTCAGTTGATACCAGTGGGGAATCTACTGGAACTGGTTCTTCTTCGGCTATACTTGCAGAATTATCTCTCATTGATACATCACCATAGTCACAATCCAGGAGGGCGTCTATCATCTCTCGATCTTCTTGAGAACGAGTAGGAGTTTGGGTGGCCGGAAGATCGGTAGCTCCAGCTTGATATTCTATAGGAGGCAACTCTTCTCTAGAGGGCTCTGGGACATTTTGAGTAGGGGATGACAATGTGACTTCTGCCGCAGCCAGGGCAGTTATGGAAACAGTTGTCCGTACAACTCGATATCTTGGAATTGCCTTGGTAGTAATTGAGATTGGTATATCAGTTGCGGTAGTCTCTGCAGATGAAAGAGAATAAAATCAAATTTTTGCTTAAGAGCATAGAAATTACCTTTTTGAGAGGGTAGATCCTCTTTTGAGGGTAAGGATATGTCAAATTCCTTTTAGAGAGAAGAAGCGTCAATGGATCGACGTTCTGCTTGAGTCACCAATAATTGTCTTCTAGTCTTCCGTAGCAGAGGTGCTACAGGTTCTTCTTCGACCTCATCAAGGTCATCTGGTATTCTGTGCACTTCTTCTTGGGCGACTCCACTCTGTTTCAGAACTGAAAAAGGAGTTATTTCTCCTTCTCCAAGAGAGGTCCCAATATGTATCTGCTTCGACTAGGACTGAGTCGTCCTAATAGAAGGCTGTTCATTAATGATCAAAGTAGTCTTCATCTTTTTCCTTCTCCGATGCTTTAGGAGAAGAAGGAAGATCATCATGATGCGAAGGAGCAGATGAATCTCCAGTCTTCCTTTTTTAAGCCCCTTGGCAGGAGACTTTTCTTTCTGGACTTTTAATGATACATCCAACGGCTCATTTACTTCATCTAGGAAGCCTACAAGAGAAGCTTCTAGAGGATCATCGGCAGGGTCGCGATCTTTTGCATCTCTGAACACCTCTGTAGTATAAACTCCAGCCCTCGATCGCTTATCACTGGCAAAACTGTGGGCCAGATGAAAGTTTTTGGCAAGTGTTTGTCGAAGTACAGAAATTCGCATATGTGTATATCATACATGGACCCTGAGCAAGGTTATGGGGCATCGAGAATATAGCCTTAGTTCCTTTGGCGTTATAATATCTCCAAGCCCTCACACCATCAATTAAGAAACCCTTGGCTTGAAGGCAAGTGGTGGCATTTCCCACATGCAGCTGATCAAAACCAAAATCCTGAGCAAATTAACTTGGCAAATATGGTTCTAGAAAACACTCATCCTCAAATCGATATCCTAGATGAGACGGACGGATTGTCTTCAACCATACAAAAATAGGTGGGGATAGACGGAGAGATGCTGCTTCTAGGTCCATTAGTTGTGGAGGAAGATTCTCATATCCTGGAGAAGGGGGAACACATTGAAATCTCCAACCAGATCCTCGATTCAAAGCTCGTCTGTATTCTGAAAGTGCGTTTATATTCCAACGAGCATTGGAATAATGCCTGATGAAGTTACCCCCAACTTCACCCATATCAGGGTCCATCAAACTGGGGTGGTGTAGCAATAACCACCCGAACAAATAAGTATATGGCATTTTAGTACGGGGAAAATCCAATCGAGCAGCCTTATCGTGCAGCATAGTGTCTACAAAAGAATGCAGTCATACGTTCAGGCGACAAGTTATAGCTGAAAGAATGTCCATTTTGTGGCCAAACACTAGATGCACAACAGCAAATAATATGCCTCTGTGAAACCTATCGACGGTACTGGCCCCTGGAACTACAAACAGTCGTAGCCATAAAGCAAGAAAACCCGCCAATTATGCTTCCTTTGACATGGGTCTGCCACCATGTCTGAAATAACTCTCAATAGTAGCACCAGCCTTGAAAGGGCGCCAGTCCACATCCAAGATGTTATCTGTATGCTTGTACTTTTCCGTCAATTTTTCTATGACACTACGATTGAGCGGTTGGAATAAACAAGGATCGCAAGCTTGACTCTCGATTATCTTGTCTTCAAAGATATGCCTAAAAACAAATACGGCAACCACTTAGTTGTATAACAAGTCCCTGCAGAAGCGCTTTTGTATTAAAGGGAGCATATCTTATAATGACAAAAAGCTCCTCGAACACAGCCACCATCTGAGGGTTTTCTGTAGAAAGGATATCCAGTTCCTCATTAGTTGGTACATACACTTCATATGGGTTGTTACCCATTGGAAGATGTGAGAGATATTTCATCTCATGAAGTGTAAAACCAATTTCCTTATGAGGGGACATGGAGGTACCAGTTTTGTTATTGTATCTTTCAATCAGAGCCAAGAACATATGAGCATTTGGGCGAAAGCCGTGAACAGTAGTCCAGATGGCCTCATAAAGTTCTAGTTCAAGAAGTTTATCCTTGAACTGATCTAGAATCCAGATCACTAAGCTGCTCCAACGTTTCATGTTTGGATTGACTAGTATGTTAAACACATGGCCTGATCTGTGTATCTTTCTTCAACTTTAGCAAATGTGTTTGCAAAGATGGGCACACTGATGGGAAGAAGCATCGATGAATCTTCTGGAGGTATACAACTCGGCTACAAACCCCTTAGATGAGAACTGTACCTGTCTGAGGTACTATAAAATAGATCCTTGTTTTGCAGACCCAATTTGTAGCTTATTCTTTCAAATCTGACTTGCTGAATCGGAGTCATGTCCCAGGCCATCCGTCGAGGGAAACTGTAAAATTCATATCGGGGAAAGGATAAATGTTTTGACATCTCAGTCAGATATGTAATTCTGTCCTTACATTGATAAATCCTTTCTTCTTTGGTTGAAATATTTTCTTCTCTGCATCTCTAAATAGAAAAGCTGGTTTCTTATAAATCATATTATCTACACTTTCTAAAGGTTTACCATTTATCAGACATAACAAAGTGCTGCTTTCTTGAGCAGTGAGAATGGCCCTTCTGGATTCCGGTGCATCATATTGAGGATATGAGACATGAGATAAGTCTTCTTTATATTATGATACATTGAAAGCTGAAGCATATTTCTCAGCATCAAGGTCTTCTCTGAGATCAACTACAAAAAAGTAGAAGAACAATAAAAAGTTAATCTCAAAAAGATGGAGCAGAATACACAAAGAAAAGATCTATGTTGTGCGATATCTATGTTGCGCGACATCTGGTTGCACAGTATCTGAGTTGTGCGACTTCTGTGTTGCGTAACATCGATGGTGCGCGATATCTATGTGGAGCGATTTCTACATTGCGCGCAGTATTTGTGTTGCATTGCGTAGTATCTGCGTTGCACAACATTTGTATTGTGCGTGATTTCAAGTTGTACTACTTTTGACATATGCATTCGCACAAAATTAGAAAATACAAATTTAAAAATTGCGCAACACAGTTCGTAAAGATGAACAGTATGTGAACAACAACCAAACTCTAAAAAGAGAAGGTGCAAGTTGTAAAGTATGACTACACTCTAAAAAGAGGTAGCGCATATTGTGAGATGTACAAATCGGCCAAAACCCTAAAAGAGTCAGTTTATCCAGTCAACGTTCACCTTCGAGTGTCGGGTTGGCTCTTTCAGTTCTTGATGATGGTGGCGCGTATTGAGGCGCTCTCATTGGTGGTGCACAGGATGAAGACCCAGCAAAGGCCTTTTCCTTGGCAGTGGCAGACTTCTTTGGGGCCATTGACGATCG
Source organism: Iris pallida (assembly GCA_029216955.1). Taxonomy (NCBI): domain Eukaryota; kingdom Viridiplantae; phylum Streptophyta; class Magnoliopsida; order Asparagales; family Iridaceae; genus Iris; species Iris pallida. The sequence goes on from JANAVB010042618.1 coordinate 30,240,800, forward strand.
TCGGGGGAGCTTCGGAAGTTTGGAAGAAGAAGATGAAAGGGTTCAAGAGGATTAACTTTCAATAAAAGTTAAAAGTTCTCTTTAGTCATCTATTTATAGCTTAAAAACTCTTTTCAAAATTGTTGCGCAACTGGCGCTTAAAGTTTGGGGTTTTGTGGATTGGCGCAATCCAAACAAAACTAGCATGATTCAAAGTATTTCAAAACATTGAAGTATTTTTATGTTTCAAAAACTTTGAAGGGGGTCTTGTAGAGGCTAAAAATCAAGCTGTACTACCCATTAAAGTGTACGATCATCAGATGACGCCAAATCATTATGTTGCGCCAAACCATCAAGTTGTGCAGCATCAAGTTGCGCCAACATCTGGTTGCGCAGGAGTCAGGTTGCACGAGCGCCACGTGGTATATTTCCTCGAGAAGCTATAATGGCATCATCATTGCCTGACAAACTGACAGCACGAAGATTAAGGAAAATCTATTCGAATTCCGCACAACGCGGCTCTCGAGAAGATTTTGTCAGCATGTAATTAATGCTGACACCTGGTTCACGCAAGTCATTGTGTGGTACGAGAATTAATCAGTACAATACAGAAGACCTAGTCAAAGGCAACAGTTGTTGAGTTGCGCCCATGTGCAGCCTGGCTAGTTGGTGCCACCTCATCAACTCTTATTTTAAAGCAGGGTGACGTGTAGCACAAGCCACCAACTTTGCAGAGCATGCTCACTGCACTGTCTACGACCACCCGCATCTTAATTAAATGATGCCATGCGTCCATAGCAGTTGGTGCAATCGCTCGCACAAGTTGCTACATTGCGCCCACATGCAACCTGATGACGCTCGCACAAGGTGATTAAAATAGTGTTCAGAACAGAGTGACGTGTTGCACAAGCCACTAACTTTACAGAATGTGCCCACTACACTGCCCACGACCAAGCGCATATCAATCAAATGATGCCATGAATCCACAGTAGTTGGTGCAATCGCTCGTGCAAGTGAACATGAGGCACGCAACCTGAAGTTCGCGCAACCCAGAATAACCGCTAAACAGTTATTTCAAGAACTCTATAAATAGAGTTTCAAATTAATCTTAAAGCATCAAGATGATCATAATCTCCTGCTAAAGTGTTGTTGTATTCTCCAGAGGCTCGGGTCTTCGATATCACATCGTCCAAGGGATAAAGTGATCGTCTTTTGATCAGATTCCTATAGTTGTACTTTTCCAGAAATTATTTGTACTCTTGTACTCTTTTTTTTTAAGTTTGTAACAGAGACTTTTGTTCTTGCAAACATGTACGAGTACAACTCAGAGTCCAGCTACCTCAGCTATTTTGCAGAGAACCTGGTGAACAATCTAGAGGAGAGAGCCCGAAGATTTAAGAAAAGACTTGCCTGAGAGCTTCGCCAGCGGTCACCATTAGCAGGATGACGATGTATATAGACATCCTCAAGGTTGTTTAGGAAGTCGAGAAGGACATGGACCTGAGGCCCAAGAAGGACAAAGATGATGGCACCAACAGCTACCAGTCCCCACTGAAGAGGACCAACATTCAGGCGAGGCCATCTCAGCATCCAGCACTCCAACAGCAACAACATCCTTCTACCCATGCTCCGGCATCACCGAGACAACAGAGGCAGATTTAGACCCACCTTCTTTATGTGTTCTATAAGATACCAAGTTGATGAATGTCGCAAGAGATTGGGACAATGCTTAGTTTGTGGATCTGCCACCCATCAAGTGAATGACTGCCCCATAACCTTTACTCTCCAGGGACCAGCCCCAGAACTGCAACAAGGGGACCCACCTCTCTAGACTCAGCAACCATATGGAGCACAGCCGGAGAGACGAGTCTGTTGGTCCATTGCCTAAATGGTCACACTTGATTTTGATAATCAACGGCAACTTAAGTCGATAGGCAAAATATACGATATGTTACAGGTGTTACAGGTTACTGAAATCAATATCAAAGAATGAACTATGTCTATATCCTGTATCTATAAAAAGTAGTCAAATCATCATCCAAAAGGTATTGCATTGGAATTCAGATCGAGTCTTTTTATATTTTCTTCTGTAATTTTTACATGATTGAGTCTAGGAAATATAAACTGTGAGATCGATCGGGATATTACTAGCTTAGTTTTTCGTAGTCCACAAAATCCAAAAAGCCTAACCAATCCCACAAAATTCCACATATTCAAATAACCAAAAACCTTATACAATTTGGACCCCAAAAATCTCATTATGCCTAGACAAAATTCGGCAAGAACTCTGACCGAGTTCGGTCCAAGTTCGGTCATAGGATTTTCTAAATTCTGTTCCTTCCAAACTGTAGGCAACGTTCGTTTGTGAGATCTTAGCATCCGAACTCAGCTTGAGTTCGGTCAAAAAAAACTATAAATAGTGAAAGATTTTCATATTTCTAATCACTCATTCATTCTTCTTTCTTTCTCTTCCTAAGTGTTTTTCATCGTTCTAAAGCTTTCATATTTTGCCTATACCACTCTTAGCCAAATCCAATAACTTTCTTTTCGATTTAGAGACTTTGGTCTACAGAGTTGTAAAGAGGTCGCAAGTCAGAAAACGTCTCAGTTTTTGTACTCAAGTTTGTTGGAGTTGGTCGTGCTCTCGTCACCAAGCACGGTGTTGTGAAGTCAGTCGTACACTTGTCGCCATGTATGGTGTTGTAAAGAGACGACAAGCTCTCATTTAGTTTGCAAATAGTGGATTAACAACATGCAAGAGTACTCGTGAATGGATTAGTCCTTTCAGAGGAAAAATAGTATATATCGTGGAGTTCACTGAGTTTGATCTTCTATTTCTTGATTACTGCATTTAATTTACTTACATCTACCGTAGTTTATAATCTGTTAATTTTTAAATGGTGATTATTTTTACTGCACACACACACACACTCTATTCACCCCCCTCTAGAGGTGCTCAACGTTCCTATAATTGGTATCAGAGGGGGTTATATTCTTATATAACACTCTAGAGAGTTATATGGCAGCCATGAAATCAATATTCAACGGTGAAGGGCAATCCACAAATAGAGCCCCATATTTGATGGAATGAACTACATATATTGGAAAACACAGATGAGTTTCTTCCTAAAGTCTCTTGACTTTAATCTTTGGTATATAGTAGTTGACGGTTATAAGAAACCAGTACCTATAGTGATTGAGGGTGTACTTGTAGATAAGCCACACGATAAATACACAGATGAAGAAAAGACAAAAGCTAGTCTAAATGCACGTGCCATCAATGTACTATTCTATACAATTGATAAAAGAGAGTTTAATCATGTTTCTACCTGTACCACGTCTCATGATATTTGGAAACTTCTTGAGGTAACTCATGATGGTACCTCCCAAGTAAAAGAATCCAAAATCAGCAGACTAACACAGGAATATGAATCATTTAAGATAAAATTCGATGAGTCAATTACACACACTACCAAATTACAGTACTTTAGCGACGGTCATTTAGCGACGGACATTTTCCGTCGCTATCACCGTCGGATCCCCGACGAATTTGTGACGGAATACCGATGGAAAGCAGTGGACATTTTTTTTAATTTTTTTATGTCCATATCCGTCGCTATGCCGTCGATAGGTAGTCGGCCATGTAGTGACGGTTTTATATCCGTCGCTAGAACGTCGCATATTTTGGCGGCAAAAGCCTAAAATATTGGCGCGAGATTTACTGACGACTTAGCGACGGAATAATCCGTCGCTACCCGCGCGAGATTTACTGACGCATTAGCGACGGAATAATCCGTCGCTACTCCGTCGCTAAATTTACGTTCCAGACTTAAGTTGAAACGACGGGGAAAACTTTTTCATTCCCCCCAAATTTTACTCTCTCTCCTCTCTCTCTCTCTCTCCCGCGGTGATCGATCGGCGACCCCCTCTCCTCTCTCTCCCGCGGCGGTGATCGGCGACCCCCTCTCCTCTCTCTCTCCCAAAGGTATTCCCCTCTCCCTCTCTCTCTCTCTCTCTCTCTCTCTCTCTCTCTTTCTCGCTCTCTCTCTCTCTCGCGCGCGCGCGATGGTCGTGGGTGCAGCGGGCCGGGGGCGTCGGGGGCTGCGGGAGCGGCGTCGACTGCGGGGGGCGGCGGTGGCGGCGGTGGCGGAGGGTGTGGAGGGGGCGATGGGAGGGGGCGGGAAGCGTTGGAGGGATAGGGGCGCGCGGGGGCTGGCCGCGGGGTACGGGGGGTTGCGGAGGGGGGCTGGCCGTGCGCGGGGGGCGGGGGGTGTGGAGGGGGCGGTGGGATCGAGGGGGCGGGCAGCGTTGGGGGGGTACGATGGGGGCGGGGGCTGGCCGTAGGGTGCGGAGGGGGGTATGTGTGGAGGGGGGCTGGCCGGACACACACACACACGGACACACGGACACACACACACAGACACACACACACAGACACACACACACACACAGACACACACACACACGGACACAGACACACGGATACACACACACAGACATATATATATATATATATATATATATATATATATATATATATATATATATATATATATATATATATATAGGCATAATTTTAAGATGCTTAATTAGTTTACCTTATATATATAAGGTAAACTAATTATGGTAAACTAATTATGCCTATATATATATCTATATATAGGCATAATTAGTTTACCTTATTTTAGAGTATGACTACGTAGCTAGTGTATAGAGTAGTATATGGTTACTAGATCCTATTGTAGAGTAGTATGTAGAGGAGTATGGCTACTAGTGATATATAGATATGTAGGTCCATGTGTATCTGTATCGGACTATCGCTATCGGTATCGAACTATCGCTATCGGTATCGGACTATCGCTATCAGTATCGACCGTATATACTTAGTATCGGGCGTAGCAGATTAGTATCGATCAGTATATGAGTATATTCCAATGCCATAGAGGAAGGTCAACAAACTGATGGCTTCTATGGCATTGGAATCTACTCATATAGGAATGAACTTGAACTGATGGGTGTTGTAGTCGATTTCAGCGAAGGATCGTCCTTTGTAGCATCTGGACTTCAGTTGCCAGCAGAGCCAGGAGATGTTACGGCGGAAACTGCTCTCATGTTACTTCTCCTCCTCCACCATGGCTCTGGACACATCTGCTCCTCCTTTCTTCCCTTCTTCTCGACTATCTCGGCCTCCTATTCGGCCTACTATTCCGATATGCGTTTGATACGGTCTACCTAACCTATATACTGATACTAATCTGTTACTCTCTGATATTAAGTACATCCGGCTTACTAGCTAGCGGATCCACCAGTTACATGATTGTATACTAATTATGTTAGATTGTGATACTAAGTAGCCTCGTCGTAGGCCTAGCGTGTTATCCACAAGTTTAGTTTTTCTTACGATATGAGTATCGGTATCGGGCTATTAATTCTTATGTTTAGTTTGTCTTACGATACAGATATTCACATCAAATCGAGCATGAATCGTTACTTTGTTGATCGTACATGGATGTACAAACGACAACACGAGAGCAGAATTGGTGTGAGTGACGATTTTCAGGCAGGTGTGGAAGTATTTCTTAAGTATGCCATGAGCAAAACTCAGTACATGGACGATAACAAAATCAAGTGTCCATGTGTTAATTGTCACAATAGACGTTTCGAAGAAGTGATGACTGTGAGAGATCATTTGACCCGTAAGGGTTTCGTACGTGATTACGGCCTGTAGTCATCGCAAGGTGAATTATATTCAGAAAGACAGGCTGCAGAAGCTGGTACTTATGCTTTTGATGATAATGCTGCAACGGATGTCCTCGAAGACGACGGATGCTCTGTGGATTATGGAGACATGCAGAACCTTGCACGAGATATGGTGTATGCTGCGGCAGGGCCTAATTTTGATCCGGAGGATCCTAATCCCGAGGCAAAAGAGTTCTATGATATGTTTAAGGACGCAGATACTCCTCTATATCCTGGTTGTGAGACTCATTCCGCACTATCAGTGACGATACGGTTGTTGAACATAAAGTCTGATTTTAACTTGCCACAAGCTTGCTATGATCGGATCACACAATTAACTAATGAGGTGTTACCGAAGGAATCAAAAGAGCTCCCAAGAAACTTCTACAAGTCAAAGATGATGGTCCGACAACTGGGACTGGGGTACGAGAAGATAGATTGCTGTCGCAACGGATGCATGTTGTATTACAAAGAGAATTGCGTATTAGAAAGTTGTTGGTTCTGTAATGCGGATCGTTACAAGATAGTACAGGAAAAAGGAAAGTCAACTAGAAAACGACGTCCTTACAAGTATATGCATTACTTGTCGATCACGAAGCGCTTACAGAGGATGTATATGTCTCTGAATACAGCAGAACACATGACGTGGCACAGTGAAGATCGCATAAAGGACGAAGGAGAATTGTCACATCCTTCGGATGGGGAGGCGTGGAAATATTTTGATTTGTGTCATCCAGATTTTGCTGCAGAGCCTAGAAATGTAAGCCTGGCGCTATGTTCTGATGGCTTCGCCCCTTTCGGACAGTCGGGATCTCAATACTTATGCTGGCCGGTCATTCTTACCCCTTACAATCTGCCACCATGGATGTGTATGAAGACTCCTTATATGTTCTTGACAGCTATCATACCCGGTCCGAAAAATCCGACAAAGAACATCGATATATATTTACAGCCGTTGGTGGATGAGCTGAAACAGTTGTGGGAGATCGACGTCACGACCTATGATATTTCCAGAAAACAAAACTTTCAGATGAGAGCTTCACTCATGTGGACAATCAATAATTTTCCAGCATACGGTATGCTGTCGGGATGGAGTACGCCCGGCAACATGTCTTGTCCGATATGTATGAAAAATAGTAAAGCGTTCCGCCTTAGACATGGAGGAAAAACTTCTTTCTTTGACTGTCACCGTCAATTTCTGCCAACGAGACATCCTTGGCGAAAGAACAAGGACGCGTTCAGATATGGAAAACAAGAATTTTCTGAACCTCCTGCCAGATTGTCGGGATACGATATTTGGGAAGATGTAAAGGAATTGCCCACCGCAATGGAAGATCCATCGAACAATCGTGTCGAGGGGTTCGGACAAAGCCATAACTGGACCAAACGGAGTATCTTCTGGGACTTGCCTTATTGGAAAGATAATCTTATTAGGCATAATCTTGATGTCATGCATATCGAAAAGAATGTGTTCGATAATGTCTTCAATGCCGTTATGGATATTAAAGGAAAGACGAAGGACAATCCAAAAGCAAGACAAGACATGGCCGAGATATGCAAACGTCATAATCTAAACTTGATACAAAGGGGAGCTGGTGGACAAGTAACTAAGCCGATAGCGCCATACGCATTGAGCAAGGAAGATAGATTAATAATCTGCAAGTGGATATCTACTTTAAGATTTTCCGACGGCTATGTGTCAAATTTGTCTAGATGCGTTGATCTCAATGAACGCAAGCTAACAGGAATGAAGAGTCACGACTGCCACGTGTTTATGGAAAGATTACTGTCCATTGCGTTGAGAGAGTTGTTGCCTTCTGCTGTATGGGTTCCGTTGGCCGAGCTGTCTACATTCTTCAGGGATATCTGTTCAACTAAGCTCACGCTGCAACATATGATACAACTTGAGGAGAAGATTGTCTTAACAATTTGCAAGTTAGAGAAAATATTTCTACCGGGTTTCTTCGACAGTATGGAGCATCTACCGATTCATCTAGCATACGAAGCCCGTGTCGGTGTATCTGTTCATTATCGATGGATGTACCCCTTTGAAAGGTAAATAAAAATCGATATAATTTAAGTAGATTTTACAATTCATTGTTAATTCTCAAGATAATTTGTCTCTCTAGGTATCTACATCATCTAAAGAAGAAAGTTGGCAACAAGGCTCATATAGAGGCTTCGATATGCGAAGCATATCTTATCGAGGAGGTGTCAAACTTTTGCTCCATTTATTTCGATACTCATGTTGAGACAAATCGAAATAGACCTCAAAGGAATGACGAAGACGTTGAGGAATGAGGTATATTCAATTTAAGGGGCAAGCCTATTAGGGCTAGTAAGAAACGGTGGTTGAGTGACGATGAGTATGATGCCGCTCACCGATATGTCTTGTTAAATTGTGACATACAAGAAGTGAGAGATTTGGAGAAGTAAGTGACTACACCTCGTTATAATCTCTAATTTGGTGAGGTAAGTGACTACACTAATTTTTATTCTCTCTAACAGTGTATTTAGAGATGAAGTCAAAATAAGGACACCCGATATTACCGATGAGGGACTTCAAAGAGAGGTTGATTTTACCTTTCCGTCATGGTTTCGAGATTACGTAAGTAACTGAGATAATATGTTATGCGGCTACCATTTAAATATATATATGCCACTAATACATTTAAAGTTTACAGGTTTTATTAGCTGAACCAAGTACACTCACAAATGAGAGCATCCGTTATTTGTCATTGGGACCGAAGAAGCATGCAAAGACTTGGCCCGGCTATGTCGTTAATGGCTTCAAGTTTAAGACAACTCAACATCCTATAAATGCAGAATTTCTCAATGACGACTTCAGTACGAAGCATTCTGGTGTTTGCATAAGAGGCACAATCTATGACGACGAGCCGGACTTTGACTATTATGGAGTGCTTCGGGATATTGTAGAATTACATTATAGTGCCCCATTTGATATGCATATTGTTATGTTCAAATGTGAGTGGTTCGATACGACACCAAATATCGGTTGGAGAATCGATAAACAATTTGGATTCGTCGATATAAATCATCGCAGGAGGTATAGAGGGTCCGACACGTTTGCGATAGCAAGTCAGGCTGTTCAAGTCTACTATACAAGCTACCCAAGGCGTCGTAGAGATCGCTTTGACTGGTGGGCAGTATGCAAGATTAAATCTAGAAATACATTCAACGTTGGAGACCCAGCATACCAAGAGGACCAGATCGAAAAGCCCCAATATTTGGGACAACAGTCTTGTGACATGGATGTTGAATTAGAGGTTGATATACCTCTTGCTGATGAAAATAGAGGGGAGGAAGAGGTTGATATACAAGACTTAGATGTCAACCAGGGGAGAAAGAGGCGTCTTGTCCCAAGTATTGAGACTAAAGAAGAAGAAGAAGAAGAAGAAGAAGAAGAACTTTATGAGGATGAGGATGAGGATACAGATGAATTCGACGATGAGGTTGATGATGATGATGAGGCCGAGGCCGAGGCCGAGGAAGAGGACGACGACGATGATTAAATATCGCTATATTTCAGTTGTATCTTGAAGCACCCAATATCTAGTCTCGAATCCTAAATTACCCTATTACATTTGGATTTACAATTACAAGTCTAGTGGAACACAAGATGCCCTTTCATCAAAAGTTACAAGAATTGTACTTTGTTGTATTGGTGCATGATTTTATCAGATTTTGTGTATCTAGCTTTTATTCGTACTTCACTTCTGATTGTAATATTTATTTCAGTTTGGGATATTTGCGTATTATTGTATGAGTTTCTTTTTGCAGATGGCACTCCTAGGCCTACTCGTCTGGGTGGCACTCATCGCCCTGCTGCTGGTATGGATATGTTTAGGTTTATATTCATTTATAAATCTATGTTGTCGGTATTTTATTTATGTGTTTTATTTACAGGGCATGGTTGCGAGCACCCGTACTGGTGGTGCTGGCCGTGGTCGTGGCGGTGGCGGCGGCGGCGGCGGTGGTGGTGGTGGTCGTGGGCGTGGGCGTGGGCGTGGTGGTAGCGGTCGTGGTCGCCAGCCGCATTCCCCGGATGTGACCTCCGAGCCCGACTTGGAGAGCCCGATCACAGGCTCTTCCCGCCGTCATTCTTCCTCGGTGCCACCGACATCGTCGTCGAGGCCTGTGACTCCATCCGCTAGCGGATCCGTTCCGCCACCGGATGTACCAGCGGATGCAGCAGCAGATGCAGCAGGGGGCCCAGCAGTTACTGCAGGGTGGGCCTCGAAGTACCCCGGGATTCAGTTTCATCCTGATACCGGGGAGTACATTCGCGGACCCGCGGATCCCCCGACGCCACCAGAGAGGCTGGTGGGCGAGTTCCGACGAGAGCTATGGCCCGCTGGTGAATCGTAAGTAAATTTAAGTTAATTTATTAAATTTGTTTCATTTATTCAAGTTAATAATCCAGTCGTTGTTTCTTTATAGGTTTTTCCCGTAGGATACTGCCCGGATTCTAGGGCGCATTATCCGGGATAACTACCATGGCCCCTACATCAATTTTTCTGAGGTGCCTCAGGACATGAAGTACGTCTGGCTCGACAAGATGAGGGTATAAATCCGTCGGTGAATTATTAATTATTCTTTAAATCATTAAATTTTTTATTACGTGATATTTGAATTTGTATGTCAGAGGACATTCTGGTGGCCCCCCATCGCGAGGAGGCGATCTGCAGGACCTACAAAGCCGCCGCCGGAAAGAAGATACGGGATGCGGTGTACGACCTTCGTACGGCGCATACGAGAAAGGACTGGATCCGGGCGGAGTACTATGAGCAGATGTTGGAGAAGATGGATACTCCGCAGTTCAAGCTGAAATCGGAGAAAGCTAAGGCTAATCGACAGGGCGCGGGTCTGCATACGGGGGGATCAAGGCCCTACGCATCGACGCGTACAGATTTGGTGAGATAGTACAAATTCAAATTCATTCTATTATTTAATTTCGTACTCTTAATATGCGAAGTTAATTAAATTCTACGTATGCAGGTCCGACGGGTGGTGAAGCAGGAGAAAGAGGCGGAGACGGTCACCGCTCACGATGTATTCGTGCATACGCACAAGAGGCGGAAGGACGGGAGCTTCGTCGATGCGAGGGCCGAGGAGACTGATGTAAGTACTTACGTTTATGAGATTTATGTTAGAAATATAATTATTGTTAAGTTAATTAGATAAACTTAGGATTCAGACTATAACTTAGGGAAACATAGGATTTATATTATAACTTAGGAAAACTTATAGTACAAACACATTCATTGGATAGGCTGCGTATCGTGAGGCACTTAGTCGGTTTGAGATCGAGCCCCCTTCCGAGAATGTCGGCGAAACGACGCCCACCCAGACGCACTCTTCTATGGCCGCTAGCTACGACGACGTGTTCGTAGAATCCGTCGGCGGCGTTAGGAAAGGGCGCGTCTACGGCTTAGGTTCCATGGCGCCCTCGTTGCAGCCGTCCCCGAGATATCCACCGCCTCCGCCTCCCCCAGCGCCCCCGGTTGACGATGTGAGGGCGCAGCTTGAGACTCTGACCTCCGCGGTGTCAGATTTGCGGGCGATAGTGTTGGGGCGCTATCCGTCTGCTCCCGGTCCGTCTGCTCCCGGTCCGTCTACTGCTGCTGCCGGTGCTTCGGATCGACCTGGTCCTTCTTCCCCCGGACGGCTTTCGTTTAACCGCTCTACGGACGCCCGCATCGTATCGGATAACACCATCTTGACGTTCCTTGACATGTTGTCGCCACAGCAGCTACGCACGCTTCCAGACCATGTCTTATCCCAAGTGTCGGCACACACGGTGGAGGAGTACATACGCAAAGCGGATGCGGCAGCACGAGCACGAGACGATCCGACGGACGGGGTTTGATTTTGTTTATGTTGTTGGTTTTGTAGACATTTGGATACATTGTATGATCGGATATTTTTTTTATGTTTGGATAATTTAATGTTGGATATTGGATGTATTGTGTTGGTAATATTTTGTTGGATATTGGATACGTTGGATATTGGTGTCGGATATGGATATTTTGCATATGGATATATGGTGTTCGATATTGGCTACGTTGGATATTCGTGTTGGATATGGATATATGGTGTTGTATATGGATATTTGGCATGTTTGATATTGTGTTGGATGTGTTGTATAAACAGGAAAGAGTCTGTTTGCTGTATTTTTTTTCAAAAATTAGAAGTTAGCGACGGACAGGCGACCCCTCAGCGACGGATAGCCCGTCGCTAACTGGAGAAACTGAGGTTAGCGACGGATTGGCGACGTAAAAACCGTCGCTAACTGGAGAATTTTACATTGAGCGACGGTTTAGCGACGGAATATCCGTCGACCTGGTTCTGTTTGATATCAATAAATTTTGCAGTTAGCGACGGATTGGCGACTAACTTACGGCGGACCGGCGACAAAGTCCCGACGGACTATCCGTCGCTAACTGTAGGAATTCAATTTTTTGACGGATTGGCGACGGAATGTCCGTCGCTACCTGGAGAATTTTACCTTGAGCGACGGTTTAGCGACGAAATATCCGTCGACCTGGTTCTGTTTTGATGTCCATAAATTTTGTAGTTAGCGACGGATTGGGGACTAACTTACGACGGAATGGCGACAACGTCCCGACGGACTATCCGTCGCTAACTGTAGGAATTCAATTTTTCGACGGATTGGCGACGGAATATCCGTCGCTACCTGGAGAATTTTAAAGTTAGCGACGGTTTAGCGATGGAATATTCGTCGACATGGTTCTGTTTGATGTCCATAAATTTTGCAGTTAGCGACGGATGCTTTGTCGCTAATACGACGCTAATCCGTCGTACACCTCGGCGGATTAGCGACGGCATAACGACGACCTGCCGTATGGAAAAATCTCTGATACGCTTTTACCGACAAATTTACGACGGATTAGCGACGGAAATTGCGTATCAGAAAATCACTGATACGGTTTTGCCGACTCTTTAGCGACGGAGTTTTCCGTCGCTAACCCTATATCCTGATACATGTTTCGACGAAAGCTAGTCGGTAATCCGTCGCTATATATATTTAAATGCGCCGACGGTATTCCGTCGCTAAGTCATCGCTGAGCGACGGAGTAGCGACGGATATATTTTAGCGACGAGGTTATTCCCGACGGCTGTTTTACCAAAATATCCGTCGATAATCCGTCGGTATTTATTTTTGGCGACGGAATACCGACGGATAAGGCCGTCGGTAAATCCATGTATTTTGGTAGTGATATGTTTACTCGTTTCTTAGATATTACTAATCCTTTGCAATCTCTTGGTAAGGATTACAGTAACCATGAGAAGATCAGAAAGGTGCTACGGTCTCTAACCAAGAATTGGAACCCAAAGGCAATATCGAACATTGAAGGAAACGATCTCACCATAATGACTCTGGAGACACTTATGGGGAAGCTGATGACCCATGAGTTAGACTTGCAAGAATTTAAAGAAGCAACCCCCAAGGAAAAATCTATCATCTTCAAAGCACATGCCAAAAGAGTTGCATATAATGATTCTGACGAAGAATCATCCAGTGGTGATGAGCAAGCCCTGCTAGTAAAGAACTTCAGAAATTTTTTAAAGTTTGAGAGATCAAATTGAAAGAAGAAAGACGTCCATGAAAGCAATAGAGAAGAAACTATATGCTTTGGATGCAAGAAGTTAGGGAATTTGAAGAAGGACTATCCATTGTCAAAGAAAAGTAGTCCATATGATAGATCAAGATCAAGAAAGAAAGCTAAAACAGGTCAAAAATATGCGAATACAAGCATCTGGCATAAAAGTGATACCAGTAAATCAGAGGAAGAAGACAGACCCTGCAGTACTGCCAATGTTTGTCTTATGGCATTTGATAAGGTATCTTCTAACCCTCTGTATGATGACTTTACTTTCGATGAATTAGAGACATCCTTTAGCGAACTAGTTGAAGAACACAAAAATGTGTTAGACAAGTACAAGCAATCTCACAAAGAGGTTAAGGCATGCACAACAGAAGTGGCAAGATTGGCTAATCTTTTCGAAGACATTAAAGAGACATCTGCTATCGGTAATACAGATGAGATAGCCAAGCTCTAGACTATCATGAGGCTAGCTCACCATCGAAAAAAAAGAAATAGACTGTCAAAATACAAGAACTTTATGACATAGAGAAGAAGAGACACTTAATCACAGAACAAAGACTCGTTGATATGACTACCAAATATGAGGAGTCTTATGCGGTCTCTAAAAAGTTAGAGATCAAGTTAGGCAAAAAGACCATTCTTGTGACACAACCTAAGGTTAGTCCTAATGCTAAGCATATGACTAAGAGGACTAAACCACAGAAAGCACACAAGCAACTCGTTAATCATAATTATGCTTTCATATATAGGTTTTCAAAGAAGACACAAATGCATGTCAACACAGAAACAAAGAGCACTTTTTCAAAACTTACTTGCACGAACTGTGGTACTCACGGGCACATATCACAGTATTGTGTAGCAAGAAAGCTTGTTGACAATCAGATACTTGTTTGGATACCTAAAACTAATTAAAATGGACCTTTCAAAAAATGGGTACCAAAGGATTCATCTACTCATTTTGTAGGTAGACCCTCAACCCTCTCATATTAGAAGCAAGTGGATCCTCGATAGCAGATGTTTACGGCTCATGACTGATGATGCATCTTTGTTTACTACGCTATCGATGAAGAAAGAAAGATAGTTTCCTTCAGAAATAACTTGAGAGGTGGTATAATTGGAAATGGCACTGTTGGTATGTCTCCTTACCTAGTAATAAAAGATGTTTGTCTAGTTACGGAGTTGAAATATAACCTACTGAGCATCATAATGGTTATGGTATCAACTTTGTAAAAGACAAATGCTCTAAATATAAAATGTTATCTGGTAATCCCATATTTGAAGGGATTAGGGAAGACAACATTTATGTTTTCTTTTTAGAAAGTAATAACAACGCATGAAGGTGCCTAGTAGCAAATCAAGATGAAAGCTGACTATGGCATATGAGGCTAGGACATGCCAATATGGATACTATCTCACGGCTATACACCAAAAAGTTAGTAAAAGGACTCACCAAAATCACATTCAAGAGAGACCGGGTATGTGCTGACTGTGAAAAGAACAAGGCAACTAGGTCAACTTTTAAATCCATCAACGCTATAAGTACTTCTAGACCCTTGCAGTTAATTTACATAGATTTATTTAGTCCTAGTAGAGTTGTTAGACTTGGCAGTAAGCTCCACGCCTTTGTAATTGTTGACGATTTCTTTCGTTATACATGGTTTACTTTTTATCAAATAAAAGTGATACTATTTTTATATTTCAGATATTTTATAAAAAGGTACAAAATAAAAAAGGCTTCATGATTACTCGTATCTGAAATGATCATGGTGGCGAATTCGTAAATGCTGATTTCAAAAAGTTTTGTGATGATAGTAGATATTACCACGAGTTTTTTTGTCATAGAACTCTCCAATAGAACGGTGTTGTGGAGCAGAAGAATCGTACTCTAAGCAGATGGCTAGAGTCATGCTAAATCAGCATAATCTTCCTAAATATTTTTGGACAGAAGCTGTTAGTATAGCCTGCCATGTTTTAAATAGGGTGTTAATTTGACATATCTTGAAGAAAATACCATATGAGCTATGGTTTGAAAGGATTCCAAACATTTCATACTTTAAAGTTTTTGGATGTCGCTATTTTATCCTGAACACCAAGGACAACTTGGGTAAGTTTAACTATAAAGCAGATAAAGAGATATTTCTCAGATATACTGCTAAGAGTAAGGGATATAAAGTTTTCAATAAAAGATCTATGATTGTTGAAGAATCTATTAACGTCACCTTTAATGAGCTCAATAGTCACAGATCTAGCAACAGTGATAATGAAGATGCATAGATTAAATCCAAGTCATGTAAAGATACTGCTACCAGAGAGATCCCTGTGGAAGGTCTAACAAAGATGTTCAAATCTTGGAAGTTCTTGCCAGATCATCGAGAGACGCTTATCATAGGTGATGTATCAAAATGTGTAAGTACACGTTCTTTTATTAAAGACACTGATATAGTAGCTAATGTAGCTTTTATGTCTCAAGTAAAACCTAAGACAGTAACAGATGCATTTAATGATGAATTTTGGATTCATTCCATGTAAGCGTAACTTAATCAATTTGAGATTAACCAAGTTTGGAAAATTGTTCCTGAACCTATTGGTCAATCGATAATTGGTACCAAATGGGTGTTTCGAAATAAGTTAAGTGAGGATGGGCAAGTTCTACGCAACAAAGCACGTCTAATTGCATAAGGTTATAATCAAGAAGAAGGTATTGATTATGACGAGACATATGCTCTTATTGCTAAACTAGAAGCTATCCGCATGTTTTATGCATGTTCATGTTTTCATAATTTTAAACTATTTCAAATGGACGTGAAATGTGCTTTTTGAATAGATTTTTGAAAGAAGAAGTTTTTGTGAAACAACCTCCTCGATTTGAAGATTTTCAAAAACCCATTCACGTCTTCAAACTTAGAAAAGCACTCTATGGACTCAAACAAGCACCTCGTGCTTGATGTGAACGCCTAAGTGCCTTTCTACTTGAAAATAGATTTTTAAAAGAAAGAGTTGATACTACTTTATTTATCAAGTCTTCAGATGATGATATTCTTCTTGTGCAAATTTATGTAGACGATATCATTTTTGGTTCTACTAACGAAAAACTTTGTCTGCTAAGTGTATGCAGAGTAAGTTTGAAATGAGTATGATGGGAGAGCTAAACTACTTCCTAGGACTCTAGATCAAACAACACTCACAAGAAACATTTATCAACCAAGCTAAGTATACGAAGGATTTACTGAAGAAATATGACTTCGACAACGTAAAGCCTATCGGCATCAACCCGGCTTGACATTGATGTAATTGGCAAACCAGTCGACCAGCGTAAGTATCAATGTATGATTGGTAGTTTATTATATTTAACTGATAGTCACCCTGATATCATGTTTAGCGTTTGCATCTGTGCTAGATATCAAGCTAATCCTAAGGAATCACACTTATGCGCCGTTAAGCATATCTTTCGATACCTTAAGGGAACTTCTACAGTCGGCTTGTGGTATCCCAAAACTACATCTTTTGACCTAATCGGTTATTCAGATACAAATTTTGTAGGATGCAAAGTAGACTGTAAAATTACCAGCGGTACGTGTCATTTCCTAGGAAAAGCTTTAGTCTCCTGATTTAGCAAAAAAATAAAATTTTGTAGCGCTATCAACAACTGAGGCTGAGTATATCACAGCATGACACTGTTGTGCTCAAATTTTATGGATGAAGCAACCCTAGAAGAATATAATCTGTACTACTTTAATATTTTCATATATTATGATAACACTAGCACGATTAATTTGACTAAGAACCCTTTTTGTCATTCACTCACGAAGCACATAAAGATCTGTCATCACTTTTTACGTGGTCACCAACAACATGAGGATATTTGCTTAGAATTCATTGACACAGATCATTAATTAGCAGATATTTTCATAAAATCGCTGGCTGAAGACTATTTCAATTATTTGCAACGTGAACTAGGCATACTTGATTTTTCAGATTCATAATGCTATATGTTTAACAAAATTCTTACAACTTGAGATTTTGATATTTATTAATTGAAGTTATTTTGGGTACAAGCCAAAATGTCCCTTCTGTCAAAAAGACAAAGAGACACGGTGCCAAGTGTCTTCGGAATACCGCTAGTAGGGATCCGCCCCTACAACTAATTCAAAGTAATGAATATTATTAAATTGAAGAATTAAAGGTTATTAAGTCTATCTATTATTCATTAAGCATAAAATGAAATAGAAATACAAGTGGCCAAACTCTGTCGAAACTCGGACCGTGTTTGGTTGGCGTTGGTTCAAATTTCTAGAATAGCACAGCCGACCCTAGCCCCTTTATAAACCCTTCTTCTTCCTCTTATTTCTTCCATCCGAGCACCAAAAACTCCACAAAAACTCCATCCTTCATATCCTCCAAGCTTCCTTCCTCCTTTCTTCTTAGGTCTACGAAGCCCAAGAAGGTGACATTCTCTATTTTTTCCATTCTCTTTAAGGTATATCTTCTTTCTTCTCCTTTGTCAATAATATGGCTCCTAAAATTTTCAAAAGAAAGAAAGTAGATTCTGCGATGGGTTCATCTTCGACCTCTGAATATGAACCCGTCAACGTGTTCAGTCCTGCTCGCCCTACTGGCGAAGAGGAATATGATGCGACTTTATTTCTATGTTTGGGAATAGTGGATTTTGGTTTGATGCTTTTTGCTATCGAGAAATTTGCCCCGGGCGATGTGCCAACTTTACTATTTTCTCGGAGTACGCGTCGACTTTTAAAAACTTAAGTCTCCGAGATTTCTTTGAAACTTTTGATAATATCTATGGTAATGCCGTTCATATGTTTTACTACAACATATGAATAAAACCCGATGGTAGCATCTATTCTTACGTCGGTAGAAAAGAACTTGAATTCAACTCGACTGACATTAGTGAATATTTTCATATGCTTGACGTCGGCGAAACTTTAGTTGAAATTCACAAATTTTAATTTCCCAAAGAAGTTACTCTTGATTCTATTAAGGCTGTAGTATGTCATCCTAACCCAGTCCCTCGGGGCGGTAGGTTGTATGCAAAATTCATTAATCAAAACTTTTATGAGTTGCATCATTTTATCTATTCGGTTTTGCTCCCTAAACAGGGATCTACTGATGAGATTACCTTTCTTGAGATGTCTGCCATGTGCCACATTCAATTCGGTGTTCCTTTCTCTATCTCCAAGACATTTATGGCTTGGATGATTGGTTCTAGGGGCTGATCCAGACGCTCCTGCCTCTGCCCCTGCTGCTCCTGCTCCAGGATTTGATCCTTAGTTCTATCAACGCTTTGATAATTTTGTCACTCTTTCTGGACAACGTCATCAAAGTTACGTCGATGATGAGTTCTGCCATACCTCACAGGCTCAGGTCTTAAGGAACATCATTGCCGATCTATACTGGAGTTTGGCGTATCACCCTTCATCTCATATATCGATGATCCATCGTCCTGGCTTCGATGGAATGAGGTTTGATGATCCGACCACTTTCAGATACTTAGATCAGACTACTGCTTACTTTGATCCTCAGCCGCCTGCTCATCCAGCCGATATTGATGCTTAGATGTGATATAAGCTTTCAGTTTAGAGTTTTGAGATTTTATTTTGCTAGTGATGGTCTATGTAGTTGCACTTTGTAGCAGTCCAAACTTTCACAGTTGGACTTTTTATATAGTAATTTTAGCAGTCATAAAATCTGTTAGTTATGACTTTATGCTTTTTGGACTTTAGTTGTATCTCCTTAATATTCTAGTTGATCCAATATGAGTTTAGTTCATTTACACTGCTACTAATTATACTGTATTATGACTTGCTTACTGTGGATATTACTATTTTTCTTTTCTTGCCTGTATAAAATTGTTGGCTTCACATATTGCGGGAGAGCTACTCATTTGACAAAGGGGGAGAAGAGCTATACACAAAATCAAAAAGACAAAAATTCAAATTCCATATTTCTGCAACAAGTCAGGTATATCATTTTAAAGTTATACTGTAGTTATATTTTGGTATATACTCCAATTTGTCAATTATCAAAACGGGGGAGAGTTGGCCCATTGCCTACACACCTGATTTTGATAATCGACGACAACTTAAGTCGATACGCAAAATATATGATATGCTACAGGTGTTACAGGTTACTGAAACCAATATCAAAGAATGAACTATGTCTACATCCTGCATCTACAAAGAGCAATCAAATCATCATCCAAAAGAAATTGCACTAGAATCCAGATCGAGTCTTTTTATATTTTCTTCTGTAATTTTTACTTTATTGAGTCTAGGAAATATAAAATGTGAGATTGATTGGGATATTACTGGCTTAGGTTTTCTTAGTCCACAAAATCCAAAAAGCCTACCCAATCCCACAAAATTTTACATATTCAAATAACCAAAAATTCTATGCAATTTGGACCCCAAAAATTCCATTCTACCTAGACAGAATTCGGCTAAAACTCCAACCGAGTTCGGTCCGAGTTCGGTCATGGGATTTTTGAAATTCCGTTTCCTCCAAATCTGCAGGCAACCTTCGTTTGCGAGATCTTAGCATCCGAACTCAGCCCGAACTCTGCCCGAGTTCGGTTAGGAAAAATAATAAAGAAGAATTTTCATATTTTTAATCACTCATTCACTCTTCTCTCTATCTCTTCCTAAGTGTTTTTCATCATCCTAAAGCTTTCATATTTTGCCTATACCACTCTTAGCCAAAGCCAGTAACATTCTGTTCGATTTAGAGTACAGAGTTGTAAAGAGGTCACAAGTCAGAAAACATTTCAGTTTTCGTACTCAAGTTTGTTGGAGTTGATCGTGCGCTCGTCACCAAGCACGGTGTTGTGAAGTCGGTCATGCACTTGCCGTCAAGTACGATGTTGTATAGAGACGACAAGCTCTCATTTAGCTTGCAAATAGTAGATTAACATCGGGCAAGAGTACTCGCGATTGGATTAGTTCTCTCAGAGAAAAATTAGTATATATCGTGGTTTTTACTAAGTTTGATCTTCTATCTCTTGATTACTGCATTTAATTTATTGTCTCTTACATTTGCCTTAGTTTCTAATCTGTTATTTTTTAAGTGGTGATTATTTTTGCTACACACACACACTCTCTATTTACCCCTCCTAGAGGTGCTCAACAGTCCTTCAGAGTCTACCTCATGACAGTGGTAGAAGTGGAGACTATTTTGATTCCGGAGGAGTACCAAAGACCGGAGGCATTCTTGAATGGTTCGAGAAGACCATGGATCGTTATATTCCTTTATATTTTCTTTTGCATCTAGACTTCTCTAAGACTTGTTTGTTTCCTATTCGGGACTTGTTTCTATAATTCTCATCATAGTACCAAATAAAATCCTTGTTCAATCTTTTGTTGCCTCTTAGTATCTAATAAAATTTCTAGGATGAAAATTTTCTAAGATGGGTAGATTTATAACACCCTTGAAACAAATTTTTTGAGTTTTAGAAATTTTTTCTAAAAATTTCATTTGAGGTTATAATATTATTTCATATATAAAATATAGTTTTATTTAACTAAGCTATTCTTTTAAATTAATTTTCGTATTATAATTCTCTTTGGGAAAATCATGATTTCTTTTATAAACCTAATTTATGAAGTTATTTTTGGTTAATTCTGTTCTAGCCAACTGTAGTTATTAGTTATAATTATTAAGTTCTAATTATTGTCATTATTGAACTTTAGTGGTATTAATTTTGATTTTATTATTCTGTTAATTAAAACTATTTTATTAAGTTTAATTATGATTCAAAATTCTGTTAATTAGCAGTCATTACTAACTATTTGCTAACTTACTAAAGTTATTTACTAAGGAATTCTACTCACAGCTACTAAGGGAGGGATTAGTTATGATTATTAATCAGTTATTAACTAATTATGTAATTAGTTGGTAATTAACTAAGCAGTTAGGAACCAGTTACAGGTTTATTCTTGTGCCCCCAGATCTGTCGAAAATTACGATCAGTGCCACTCAGTTGACTTGGAGAACACTCCAGTTATTTTATTATAAATAACAGTCCTAGCTATTATTTTACTAATTTTTTTAATACTGTTCCCAATAATTCTGACACAACCATAATCTACTATTCTTTGGCCGAACTACCATGAGCTCCCCCGCGACTTCACCGGAATATACAGGAGCACCGGAGCTCCGCCACCGCATTAAGCCGCCAAGATTGAAGCTCCGCCACCGGATCTCGAAGTCGACTATGCCGACCTAGACGAGCCAGATAGCCACCACTTAGTCATCGCCCGTCGTCGATTCCCGAGCTCGGATCTGTTCGCAACCATCCGTTTTATCACATCACCGGAGCGCCATTACCTCGTGACTCGTGTCGCCACCCTAACTGCTGTGCTCCATTCAAAGACCGAGCATGCCTCCTCGAGCTCCGAACGTCTCTTCGAGAGATGTGCCGCCTTGAAGACAGCGTCGAGCTCATATTGACAGTCGTACCAGGTTGAAGCTCACCTCGACCGTTGACGACAGCCTCACCGCCACCCACCGATGCTCCAGATCTGCTGGAGTCCGACGCCACACCAGATCCACCGTCGTGAACTCCGAAGACTGTCGCCGAGGTAGTCTCGCCTCGATCTACTTAATCCTTTTTCTTTTCTTGCTCTCTAGAAATTAGGGTTTGTATTTGGGAGTTAGGGTTTTACTTTGAAAAACTGAGGAAGAAGAGACTGAGATTAGGGTTTACCAGCTATTGCGACTGAGAATGGGAAGAAGAGTGAGAAAGATGAGATGGTGCTAGGTTTTCAAGCTTGTGGCTAGGGAAGAAGACTAAAGTTAGGGTTTACTCTTAATAGGCGCTGGACTGAGAGATGGGGGGAAGATGAAGTTGGGTGGAGGAGGAGCTAGAGTTCCCGAAGGAATGCTGTGTAAAAGAGAAGAAGTCTTTAGGTGTTAGGGTTTTTCCCCTTATTGTCGGCTGGGAGCAATAGTGAAGAAGAAGGGAGTTCAAAGGGGAAGATGGTGTGAGACTGAGAGAGAAAGAAAATGAAAGGAAGAGAGGAAGTCTAACGGGTGATGTATAGTAGGGTTAAAGTTTTGAAACAGTTGGGCCTGGTTGGTTTAGTAAGGCAATTTCTATGGGCACCACAAGATTTACTGGGGGCGTCATTTTACTAGGGTACAGCCCAGGTTTGAGGAACTTTTACTGGGGACGTCCCAAAAATTACTTGGGGCTATCCCACCCCCTCCAAACCCTCTCTTTTATTTCATTTTCATTTTAAAATTCTCTCTCTTCAAAACCCTCTCACTCAAAACCCTCTCTCCAAAACCCTAACACTCTCTAAAACCCTAACACTCTCTCCATTATCCACTCTCCAAAACCCTCTCTCAAGAACCCTAAGTCTTCGAAGATCGTCAATGGCACCGAAGAAGAACTCGTCATCACAAGCTAGGTATGTTTCCTAATTATTGTATAATTTATTTTACATTTCAAAGTACATTTCGATTCTTTGAGAAATCTCTTAAATGTTATTATAAATTAGGTTAGAATAATTCAAAGTACATTTCGAAATAGAAAATATCATATTTTATCGTTTAAATGCAACCTAACTGTTCGTCTGGTCGTCGTCCCTAAGGACTGCAGTCGACGGGGCAGT
The DNA here is from genome assembly GCA_029216955.1 of Iris pallida. NCBI lineage: Eukaryota > Viridiplantae > Streptophyta > Magnoliopsida > Asparagales > Iridaceae > Iris > Iris pallida. The sequence continues at coordinate 30,263,796 of JANAVB010042618.1, forward strand.
CCTACTGTCAAAGTGGACTGCCAAGAAGTCGGCAGTCCTGTTATAAAACAGGACTGCAGGCACACTTGCAGTCCTTTTATAAAATAGGACTGCCATCTCTATGGCAGTCCTGGTAGAATGATGGACTGCCAGGAGCATGGCAGTCCTAAAGGTCAACTTCATAATTTGTTTTACATCATTTATTTAATACTAACCCTATATTGTCCTTAGTCCTGTGGCCTCTCCCAAAAGAAAGCGATCCCCCCCACCGCATCCTTGCGCAGGGAACGTAGTGAGGGGCCTCGTCCTCTTGAGAGACCAATCAAAATTTCAGAACCACAGGGACTGGCACCACAACCACACCCCCATTCTCGTTCAAAGCAACGAGGTCCTCCTAGTCCTCCGTCTTCTTCCGATGACGATGACGTACCTATCTGCCAAATTCTAGGACGAGGTGGTTCTGGTGCCGGTCCTTCTGAGGATCATGTCCGTACGTCTGGTGCCGGTCCTTCTGAGGATCCTGTTCGTTCGGCCGATGTCGATCCTTCTGAAGAGGAGGAGGATGTCCGTCCCCTGGGTTGCTCAATGTTGTTGTCGTTCGACAACCACATTGCTTATGATATATGGAAGAATTCGGTATGTATATTATGTTTGTAAGTTTCTGTTTATATATATATATATATATGTTTGTAAGTTTCCCTTCATAATCATTTTTTTATTATCTTGTACGACATACAGGAGAGCTCTCATATTCTTAGGGCTGTGAGTCACGGGCGAAAGTGTGTTGCTTGGTCTCTTAACCATTTATCCGAGGACGTCCAGAACAAAATATTTCCTACCGGTCTATAAAATTTGGCTAGATATGCCTACAAGACGCAGGACAGTGCTCTCATATCGACCTTTGTGGAGAGATGGCATCCGGAGACCAACATATTTCATCTCCCAGCTGGGGAGATGACCATTACCCTGGATGACGTCTATCAGATACTTGAGTTTCCGGTGGAGGGCCACGCCATGACAAATGAATCTTTATGTACTGAGAAGGATCTCGAGTGGTATGATCGTATAGTTGATTTTGTAGAAGCGAACCTTGGGGTGGAGGCAACTACCTTTCTAACCCTGCCGGGCTTCAAGAAGTCGTACGACATTCCTTTGTCATGGTTAGTGGAGAATTTCAAAGGCCCGCAGGATTGGGATGATGAAACTGTTGAGAGGGTGGCCCGGGCATACATGCTCTTTATACTTGGATCGGTTGCCATTCCAGACAAGTCGGGAACTTCTATACATGCTAGGTATCTCGCGAACCTATCTGTTATAGACGACGTAGGAGACATATCCTGGGGCAGCGGTATACTTGCTTACCTTTACCGCGAGCTTGGTATAGCATCCCGTGTCGAAACCAAGACCATGGCGGGATGCCAGACTCTACTCCATGTAAGAAAATTTCTAACATTTTAAACTAATATACTAGCTAGATTTTATTGTTAATTTACTGACTACTCATTTACAAATTGTATAGGCATGGATATACAAGCACTTCCCGATGCTCAGGAGGGGTGAGCTGAACCCACGCTATGAGGAGCACCATCCTAGAGTGTGTCAATGGAAGCCAACTCAGCTAGAAACTAAAAATCATGAAACGCTGGTTTCCATTCGCGATGCTCTAGAAAATTTGGTGCCAGAAGAGGTTAGTTGATAGCGCGTAGATAGCGTAGACTATTTATGGTATATTTATTTGTTGACTATTTTCTTTTAACTTTTGTCCTACAGATAGTTTGGTACCCATAACTGGATCTCCGGCAACAAAATCGCCATCTGCAACCAGTATCTCTATTTTATGGTATGATCACATGTTATGATATTACAGAGCCTTACATGCCTGATAGAGTACTGTGTCAGTTTGGCCTCGTACAAACCGTGCCGCAGCGTACATTAAGGTTATTGGAGCCTCCGTGTGGGACCCAACCTTTGAACTACAAGCCGCCCTATTTCGACTGGGTGACCGACTGCTACTCCGAGTGGCAACGACATTTGCTGAGGGAAGAACTTCGACAACCGGTGCAGGAGATGCACGACTGCAGCGACGACTACATGCCATACTACTTGGCAGTCGGACATCCTAGGTTGTCGAACCCTAGAAATCCAGGGCCCGTTGCCGTTGCCGCTCTAGGACCTCTGCCTTCAAAAAATGTCCTGTATGCTTCATTGGTTAGGATGGTAAGTTTATAAATTATTGTTTGTAACTAATTTCAAAGTGAACTCTCTTCATTGATGTTTTGTTATAATTGACAAGCTACTCGGGTGAAGGCTTTGGCAAAATCCATCCGATCGGGCTGCCAGAACGATGAATGTGTTAATATCGTGCACCAGTTGGAGCATATCGATGATACTGTCGATTTTCCTTTCATGCAAAATCGGAAGGCGCGTACGAAGGTCCGACATGATCACTGATTTGATTTTGATGTTTAACTTGTATTTTGGAAATTGTAATGTTTAATTTGTTGGATATTGTGATGTTTAACTCTATTATTTTGGAAGTTGTCATGACTATGGAATTGAGAAAATTGTAATGTTTAACTTGTTGGATATTGTGATGTTTAAGATGTTTAACTGTCATGTACATTCATAACTGTGATATTGCCATGTTTAACTCTCTTTTAATTCTACATACATTTATATTGATTATGAAAACTCACACACAGTGAGTTTTTACTAGGACTGCCAGACCACTGGCAGTCCTAATGTGAGTGAGGACTGCCAGTGCTCTGGCAATCCTGATGAAAACTCACTGTCTGTGAGTTTGAACTCACACACAGTGAGTTTTCACTAGGACTGCCAAACCACTGGCAGTCCTAATATGAGTGAGGACTGCCAATGCTTTGGCAGTCCTGATGAAAACTTACTGTGTGTGAGTTCAAAGTCACACACAGTAAGTTTTCACTAGGACTGCCAGACCACTGGCAGTCCTAATGTGAGTGAGGACTGCCAGTGCTCTGGCAGTCCTGATGAAAACTCACTGTCTGTGAGTTTGAACTCACACACAGTGAGTTTTCACTAGGACTGCCAGACTACTGGTAGTCCTAATGTGAGTGAGGACTGCCAGTGCTCTGGCAGTCCTGATAAAAACTCACTGTCTGTGAGTTTGAACTCACACACAGTGAGTTTTCACTAGGACTGCCAGACCACTGGCAGTCCTATTGTGAGTGAGGACTGCCAGTGCTCTGGCAGTCCTGATGAAAACTCACTGTCTGTGAGTTTGAACTCAAACACAGTGATGTTTCACTAGGACTGCCAGACCACTGGCAGTCCTAATGTGAGTGAGGACTGCCAGTGATCTGGCAGTCCTGATTCAAACTCACTGTCTGTGAGTTTAAACTCACACACAGTAAGTTTTTACTAGGACTGCCAGACTACTGGCAGTCCTAATGTGAGTGAGGACTGCCAGTTCAACTCACATACAGTGAGTTTTTACTAGGACTGCCAGACCACTGGCAGTCCTAATGTGAGTGTGGACTGCCAGTGCTCTGGCAGTCCTGATGAAAACTCACTGTGTGTGAGTTCAAAGTCACACACAGTGAGTTTGAACTCACACACAGTGAGTTTTCACAGTGAGTTTTCACACAAGCGCTTCACATATATTTGACACAAGTAGGATATTTTACACAAGTATGATATTTTACACAAGTAGGATATTTCAATAGCAGACAGGAAAAAGTTAAAAATAAAAAACATATATTTGGCTTCACATTTCAAAATGATATACTTTAATGTTTACAAAATGGGTCATCCTCTGCCTTCAAAATGTGAAAACTTCATTCAGTCGATTTCGAAGTCGTAGTGGCCAACCGGTAAGTCTCTTGGCTCCTCCATCTGCAACAGTCTTCTATAATGATTGATTTGCTGATCAAAAGGCCCGGTCCAGGACTTCGCTTCTGCCGGTGCTAGTTTGTACCAAACTGTTGTAGGTGGAGGAATCAGAAAATGACCGATTATCCTTAGCATGACAAAGTGATCTTTGATTTGACCTATAGTACATAGATTAGATTGTCTGTGCTCCGCCGGAGGAGCGCACATCAGGAAAAAAGTATTGCGAATCCTCGCCGAAAAAAGTACAATAGGGATCCGGTACCGATTAGCAAATAAATACAAGGCAGACGGGACGGACATGTAGTGGTCTGGCCCGGTAACACTGGCAGTACAAGGAATACTTGCCAACAAACTTGTAACTGTTTCTTTGCTTAGGATGCGGGAGTATAATGGAAGACGACTCTCTAATTCCTCGTACAACTCCTGCCTCACTTGCCTCCATCCGTCTTTGTCAGAATAACCGAGATGTATTGCAAGTACATGAAATCCGCAATGGCCATCCCCCGCGATATCAACAATAGACCAGATGTAACTGCGAATCTCAGGATGAAAATTGTGGATATACAAACGCATCGTTTGACTTTCCACAGTATCTTCGTTTGCAATATCTGTTTTCTCCTTTTTTCGGCGAATGACAAGCTTGCACTTCCGTGCAGGCGGAGCTTGCTCTAAGCTTCGTTCAATATGCTCAAAGGATGATGGATCTCTCTTGGTTGACTCAAGCCTTCTCTTCTGTGAACTACTCATTCTTGTTTGAGGCCTGCCCTTAGGATTGGAAATAATAGACGGCTCGTGCATTCTTGTAGTCATCGGACATACAAGTTCTTGGATTTTAACCTCAAGGCACTCCCGCTCTGCTCCTTCTGAGGCACACCACCGTGCGTGGAGAAGTTTCACTTGTGGCAAGGAGAAGAAATCACCGTGTGTCTTCACCACGGGCATTGTAGACAACTGCCTCCAACGTTCATCGACAGCAAGAACTGGAATAGGAATGGACTGACGACGATATTCATTAATCTTATGGCCACAAGGGAGGCCGAGTGTATGTCGATGTACACACCCGCAAACCTGAGGATCAAAGCCGACAAACTTTGACCTGTCAATCTCTTCAAATATGAAATCCAACGCCTTGTGAGAAATGACACGCATTAAAGAATCCAAGAGGACTTCCTTTCTTGTCGGAACTTGAACTTCTTCTATTGCTGTTATTACTCCCTGTTCTTGCTGAGTTGCCTCTGATCTAACTAAGGTGAATCGCTCCATGCCTGGAATATCAAAAGATACACTCCCACTACGACAATCTATTGTCACATGACTGTCTTTCAGCCAGTCCATGTCTAAGATAACGTCGAAATTTCCAACAGGAAATTCTATCAACGGGGCGGGTAAGGAATGCCCGCAAACTACAACACTACACGCTAGAATAACTCTACTAACTCCTACGAGCCCATTACCGGTGAGTATATTCAACCTCCCTGGCAATGTCTCGAACTCCATTCCTAGCCGTGTCGCAAATCGTGCAGATATAAATGAGTGCGATGCTCCCGAATCAAACAATGCTACTGCGGGATATGAGGCGACGAGAATGTTACCTGCCACAACATCTTCCGCTGCTAATGCCTCCTCCAAGGACAGTGTGAATGCCTGTCCTCGACCTCCTTGCTGGTTCCCATGTTGCGGCATAGCCTGGTGCTGCTGCTGGCCCCTTCCTTGATGATGCTGGGGTGGTCAATGCTGGTGTTGCTGCATCGACGGTCCCTGCTGCCGAAACATCTGAGCCTGCGGCATTAACGGACGTTGGGCCAATGGTCTCACTGCCATTGCTGGTCCTCGATACTGCCCTGCCCCTGGTGCTAGCAGAGCAGGAAACTGCTGCACTGGTCCTCCTGACCTCGAATTCATGGGACATGTGGTAACCCGATGGTCTGGATTTCCACATATCAGACATAGTCCATTCAATGTCCGACACACATCTCTAGTGTGCCCCATCTTCCCACAATAAGTGCAGCCCGCTGGGGGTCACTGGTTCTTCCTCTGTTGCTGTTGCTGCTGCCTGGGTGGTGGTGCTGGCCCTCGCATCGCCACATCGTGGATACGAATGCCAGGGGATGGTGCTGTCGTTCGGGGAGCTGCTCCCCCTCCTCCTTCAATCTGACTGTGGGATCTCTTCTGACCCCCAGTCCTTACTGCAAGCCTCTGAATGGTGATCTCATGCCTTCGAGTCGTCGTCAATATCTCATCAAAAGTCTGGTAATTGTGCCCTTCTATCAACTGCAAGAGCTCAAGATGAAACCCTTGCTGAAACCTCATAGCCCTCTGGCGCTCCGTCGCTACCATCTCTGGGGCAAACCTACTCAATCTGCAGAACTTTGCTGCATAAGCATCTACAGTCTTGCCAGCCTGCCTGAGGCTGATAAACTTCTGTTGTAGCTCAAACTGTGCCACAACTCCATAGTACTTCGTCTTGAACCTTGCTGTAAAATCGTCCCAAGCCACAGGACGTCTGATACCTACTTTCTCTGATTCCCACCAATCACGTGCGAGATCCTGAAGTAACAACTTCACCTGATCCACACGTTCTTCTGCCGGCACCTTAGCGGCTGTCAGAATAGCTTCAATGTCCTTAAGCCATGCATCTGCTGAGATGGCATCCTCCGTGCCCTCGAAACGGCGGGGGTTGTACTTGCAAAACCGGGCTGACGCTCCTGAATCTGTCCTCGCCCCTCTTTCCAATGCCGTCTGCAATCCTTGGTTGAGTAGAACGTTCTGCTCTTGCAACTGAGCGTGCATGCGCTGCTGGGCCAACATCTGGTGTTACTGAGTAGCCATCATTCCTCTCATGATCTCCAGAAGGGCTGGTGTGTCCATCTCCACAGGGGTAGGTAGAACTGTTGGTGGAGGTGGAACATCCGGATACTGCGATCCAGCTGCTGCTTCCACGATCACTTCTTTCTGAGTAGCCTCCTGAGTTAGTACCGGCTCTTGTTGCTGACCAATATGGTCAGGTTGTCCATGCTGCTGTCCATGTTGTTGTTGTCCAGCTCTGACAGATACGGACGAGGTGCCCCTAAGAAAAGGGACAAGAGAATAATCAAACGACCGGACATGAAGGATCAATGAAGTCAAGGGATACTGGAATGTCAAGCTGGAGTTGAGAATCAACAAATCATGAGATCAAAGGGGAACATGTGTGATTGAGACATCCTATAAATCAAAATATCCCACAAGTCTGAAATCAGACCTGCATGGGCCACCACTAAAACCTTGTCACGCCCCAGAACCAGAACACTGGAGAGCGGGGGAATGACTCAGCCAGCTACGTATTACGGGTAGATGAATACCGTATAATACGATCAATGCTGTCTAACCAGACGAGGGGGTACATACTACATAAAAGTCTTACTATGGTCATTACACATCTATTGTCTCAATCATTCAAACAAGAAACAGTAATAGAGAACATGTAAGATAAAGCAGTAAGGCGTCCCAAACGCTCTGTCAAATGTTCTTGATATCTGGCTTTACAAAACATAGCCAGATTGATGTAGCAAAAGTATACACAATTGTTATCAGCTGCAGTCTGACTTTAATTACAATTATGTAAAAGTAAGTACAAGACAATCCGACTAACATGTCGGTGCCAAACGGCCAAGTATAAAGTAAGTGACAAAACGAGCGGTGAAGTAAGAAACCCACTCGAGTCCTCCTGCGATCATCCCTCTAGTGTTGACCATCTTGGAGGTAGAAGTAAGCTGGATCCTCGGGGTCTGGCTCTAAATCTGGCCATGCAAAACCAGAGAGGTTAGACCTCTAATAGCAAGTACCACAAGGAAGCACGACATGAGAACTAAAACCAGTAAGTAAGAGAATATAATAATAGATCTCTGCTTTCCACTAGGATTCACATCACATCACGACACTTCGAACCAACCTCCCAACCAAACAAGGACAGAAGTTGGCCCGTCATGTCCTGACATTCTGATCATCCCAGTTAGGTAACAGAGTAGGTACAGTGCACACACAAATCAATTTAAACGGCCATTCAACTACTACGGCTTGCTATTGTGAGTCCCAAGTTATCCTGGAATTATACAATTAGGGATTCCTCAGTTCTTACTATGTGCGAGCAAGGCTAGTCTATCCAGTCAATCATGTGCGCCATGCATGAATTAGACGAGTCCTAGCAGGACGCCCGTCAATATACAATATACAATAATAATAAAAGCAGATACTGTTCCCTGCCCGTGTGGCAGTTTTACAGTATCTGTGGAAACCAGCCGGCCCGTCGGGTATTACTTGTCCCAAGGGGGCTGCCATGTAAGAACTCGGGAATCCATTCTCTCCATGCCATCATTATTTTATTTAACTTAATAGTCCCTACGTTGAGTGAAATCCCATGCCGTGGAACATGATCATTTAAATGAGTACTTTCGTACGGGGTACGATATGCGCAACTCTACAACGATACCCGTGCGGCTAGGTTGTAGGTTTTACATAGCGTGATGCAACAATCAAATCTGACCACAGGGTAATCATGCCTTGACCATAAAGTACACATGCTTCTTTTGTAGAAAATAAATAAGTAAATAAATAAATAAATAGATTGAAGCCTGCATGTGCATGTAAGTCAATATTCGGGATCAGCCAGTCGATTACAATAGTCCATAACATGAACGTGTCTCATTCATTTCATTCAATAAGACGACTAGCCAGTCTCTTAGTTCCAACTAGGAACGTATGATCAATTTTAGTCAAGATAACCATTATCATCAATGGTGACAAGGCATGAAAGTCAATTAGCATTAAAAGGGGGTCGAGTCTATAACTCTCATGGTCAAGTCCCAGTCATACTGGGTATTCCAAAAAAATCAATCGGGACACAAGGCACATTCCACATAACAATTGATATTAACAATATTATCATATCATGATTTATCGAGTTTATGTCAAAAGGCGTAAGGATATAAAATGGACGTTAAACATCTAATAAGATATCAATATGCAGGGCTATAGAAGATCCAGGGTAAGCAGGCTACTCTAATGTCAGCCTACGCTCATGTCAAGCTAGCGTATGAACTCCATACGACTCCTCACCATCCAAGTGAGCGTATGCAAGTCATACGCTCCCCAAAGGCAGCGTATGGACTCCATACGACTCCTGACCATTCAAGTCAGCGTATGCAAGTCATATGCTCCCAAAAGGTAGCGTATGATCTCCATACGACTCCTGACTATCCAAGTCAGCGCATGCATGTCATACGCTCCCAAAAGGTAGCGTATGAACTCCATACGACTCCTGACCATCCAAGTCAGCGTATGCATGTCATACGCTCCCAAAAGGTAGCGTATGAACTCCATACGACTCCTGACCATTCAAGTCAGCGTATGCAAGTCATACGCTCCCAAAAGGTAGCGTATGAACTCCATACGACTCCTGACTATTCAAATCAGCGTATGCAAGTCATACGCTCCCAAAAGGCAGCGTATGGACTCCATATGACATACGCTTCCAAAAGGTAGCGTATGCAAGACACACGCTTCCTAAAAAGGTAGCGTATGGACTCCAGACTGCACTGTGCTAAAGAGCGCACACAGCTCAGTGACGCAAGCTAAAAAGCTAGCATACACTGCTCACTGTCTTCTCCAAACAGCAAGAACTCCATGGTTGCACCCCAAAGCTTCAAAGGTCCATAACTTGGTCAAAACAAGTCCAAATCCAACTTTCCAAAGGTCAAAATTGGGTAGAATAAAACTCTCTACAACATAGAATCATCAAAACTTGAAAACAAAGAAGTTTGATAGATCAAACCACCAAACTCCGAAAATAACTTATTTCTAGATCTACAAAAATTAAGACTTCGAAATAAAAAATGCCAAGTTCTAAACTCTCTTAGGATCTTGCGAGGAAGATAAATGAACCATAAAAATATGGGTTCTCATGTGGAGCAAGTTGTACTTGCCTACGGTTTGGTAGGTGGAGAGAGTAATGAAGAAGAAGAAGAAGAGTAATGGTGAGAATGTGAGTTTATGAGGAGAGAGAAAGAGATGGTGGCTTTAAATAGAAAAAGGGTGGTAGGTGGGAGTTGGGCCGGGTCCAATGGGTCCAATGGGTCGGGTTGTAGGGGATCCAACCAAAGCCAACCCGAACCCAAAGCCTAGCTAAAGCAGAGAATAAAAATAGGAAATAAAGTACAGAAATAAAATTGCAGAAATATAATTGCAGGAAATAAATTAACATAAAAATTTAAAGAGCAGATTAATTGATTAACATGAAATTAAAAGAATTTAAATACAGGATAATACATGATAAATATTAAATAAATACTCATGAGTTGTACATGTATAAAAATACGCATTCTGAGAACGGGGAGTGACACCAGTCATGGTTGAATTCGTCAAAAACTTGCATGTCATGTTTACCATCCACTTTTCCGAACTTCAACTTATATTGGGATTGTATATTACGATTTACATGAAATATGCATAGCAATGTATCCGCTTGAGGAAACACAATCCGAATAGCATTCATTAGAGCATACTCTCTGTCGGAAACAAAAACCGAGGGCTCTCTCTGACCGGTGTAAAGGGTTTTCAGTTTATCCAACGCCCATGTGTAGTCTTCAACTTTCTCACTCTTTATGAAGCAAAAAGCAACTGAAAATGTTTTCCATGTAGAGGTGAAGCCGAAAACATGAAAAAAAGGCATCTCGAACTTATTGGTCTTGTACGTGCAATCAAGAACTAACACGTCGGCGAAAGACTGAGCCAAATGTGTACAATCGGAATGAGCCCAAAAGAGTGAAATAACTTCATTGCTCTGGGGATGTCTTCTATGGTGCTCAACATAATGATTATCTCCAAGCAACTTCATCACTTCTTGCATCGCCATTCTCGATTTCGACCGAATGGCGTTAGAAGAAGATAGGGCGTTGTATATTGACTTCATTGTAGACTTGTTCTTCTCATCTTCATGTCGTATGACGAAATATATTTGTCTCGATGCAACTCCAAAATTGGACAAGTCTTCCACTATCTTCTTCTCCGTAATGTTCAACTGTCCGACATACGGATGACCCAATAGTGTTTCGGCAATCTCGTGGTTGTGGATTCCATTCATGACTTTGACTGTCCACTTTGCTTCTTCATCCTTTCTAATATAGATTTTGAATGGACAACCATATTTTCTCGTTCCAATATTTCTCTTTGAAACTTTACTTTCGAAAACTTGTTCTTTCTTATGGCTTCTAAACACACCACCTCGTTCACATGAAACCACAGTGGTTTGTTGTCCCAGACGGTTTCGGGCCGATCTTGATATCATAAGAACTATGTTGTTTACCTGTCCCACTTCTCGGCACCAATTTAGCGCACCTTCGTATGATTCAAAACGCATATCGGTCCTGAATAAATGGCCTACATCGACGCCAATTGGAGCAGCTACCTCGATACCGAAAGATGATAAGTCCTATAATATAACTTAAAGTTAATAAAAAAATAACACAACACAAAAAATGTCCTGCCAAAATGAAGGACTGCAGAAGGCAAAACAGTCCTTTCAATAATCAGGACTGCCAATGCACTGGCAGTCCTATCAACGATCAGGACTGCCACGTCTCTGGCAGTCCTGATTATTGAAAGGACTGCCACAGTTTGGGCAGTCCTATATGTAGAGATGGACTGCCCGCGTATTGGCAGTCCTGTACCTAACAGCCCTGAATTACACCCGACGTGAATGTTACAATTATCTTACCAAGAGTGCATCCGAAGTAAGAATGTGTTCTTCGGACATATCGGGACGAGAGTCTGCTACATTCGATGACCCGGGTTCTTCCATGTTCATTTTTTCTAAATTAAACACATATAAATCATTATTTACATGTAAAATTATTGTGAGAGTCTACAAATATATTAATTAGATGACATACCCATTAACGGATGAATTCGATGACACTGTAACGAAAATTTGAAACCTAAATCTTCACAATGTCTTGGTTAGGAGACAATTTGGGTTAGGGTTTAGAAAACTATGACCTAGAAATTCTTCTTAGGGTTGGAGAAAATAGTGGAGGAGAAGGAAAGAGTAGAGAGAGAGAAGGAAAATAAAATTAGGTTGGTATTTATATGAAAACTTGGGCTAGCCCTAAGCAAAATTTTTTGATGGCAAACTTGTAATTTTTTCCAAAAATTTTGGGATAGCCCCAAGTAAATCTTGTGATGCCCATAGAAATTGCCTTAAGTAAAGAGCTTGCTGGGCTCTGAATACGAGTTGAAGACAAATATAATATTTTTAATAAACGACAATAACAATAGAGTAGGCGGGGTGTACATGAGTTGGGCCAAGGCTGTGAGGATTTACAAAAAAATTAAAAGAAAACAAATAAAGAACCATCAGCAGTAGTAACAATGTTGGGCTATGGGCCAGGGCTAGTATGCAAAGGTAGTATCTGGGCTAAGAACTTGTGGACTAGGTACTATTTACTGATTTAATGTTAATAATTATTCTTAGTTCTTCAGTTATAATTTGGGAATAAATATTCTAAAAATTATATAATTGTTATTTTGCTTGTATAAATATATTAGGTTAATAATTAGTAGTCACATTTTTAATTTAATTTAATTGTTAAGATTCTATATAAATATTTTGTACATATTTCCTAATATATATATTTTACTTTAAAGCTAACTAGAACATGAGTATAGCTAGTAGTATTTAGTTATAATCAGTTAGTATTATTTTAACTAATTAGTTAGTTAGAGTAGAACTAAATACTTAGCTTGTTAGCAATATTAGTTAATTGTCATTATTTAGAACCTAACAAACTTGTACAAATGCTAAGTGGACATAGAGATTTATGTCTTTCTATTCTCGATCTTCTAGAGGAAGGCAAGTACACCGACTTAAAATTTTACTTTGTAATTTTGTCATACTTTTTGTTCTCATATTGGACACAAGATTTACACGATTGTATTGTGTCTTGTTGTTCATATTGTGTCTCATTGTTTTCCTTACAGGGATTGGGTAAATATTGCGTTGTGTGTGACCACACCCCTTAGGTAGGTTATTGTGATAGCCTAATCGTACACCTCACGTACGATTGGGCCACACCTTATTATAATATTGTGATTTCCAGCTGGTCACACATTAGTTTAATATTTCAAATTTACTTTTGTATTGATTGTTTTATTCATTGTTCCAGTTCTTATACCATTGTTTCATATTGTAGTTTAGCCCATATTATTACTTGTGTATTTCAGATTACTTTGTAGATTGTCTCTTATCGAGGTTGTACTTTTCACCTTTTATGACTGTATACGTTGCAGGTGAGCTTGAGGCCATAGTTGAGCATGAAGACACCAGGATTCAGGACTTAGAAGCTATACAGATTTAGTTTAGTTTTATTGCATGACTTGTTTAGTGACTTTATTATGGATATTGTATTGTCAGGATTTTTTAGTTGTCACTTTTACCGAATTTGTCTCCGGATGATTTTTTGTAAATATTGTATTAAAATGACTTAGTGGATTGTGGTGATCTATTTTGGAAACGTTATAATGTTGTGATGTTTATTTTATCATGATTGCTTGGAGATTTCCTTAGACTTGTACAGCTTATTTCGTTGTGTCTACCAACAAAGGCTAGATGTATCCGAATCGTATTCGATTATTCGGGATCGGATCATGACATTGGCAATCTGGGAACAACCCAGGTTTGGTTAGGCTAACCGTAACAAGTACTAGAAAGGAAGGCTCAAGGACAGGCGAAAAAAACCAGCAGGATAAAATATATACAGGAAAACATATAGAAATATTAAATGAGGATAAGGATCGTGCGATACCGACGACGATAATTGTAATGTCCCGTCCCGCTCAGTTCAACTGGAGGAATCGAAACACAACGGCGTTTGGACTTAGCTTTGCAACTGCTTGCTCGAAGTCCAGTTCGGCCGAGGCAACTCCTTGCTCAGGTGGTTGGCTTCGGTGAACTTGCCTCAGCTTGGCCTTTACTCTAATTAAATGAAAGTTTTTATTGCACTGACTAGTCTTGATAATAAAAGAGACGAACCCACCTAGCTAAGGGAATAATCCCTCTCTAAGTCGGATTGAGTTAGAACATGGAAATATCCTACGGTTGGCTCAAAAATGTGCACGACGTACTTTCAAAATTAAAACTCGGTCCTTCTTCGTCCCGGGGCTTGGGAGAAGGAAAAGTATATGCTGCCACAAGATTATGAACTTAGCATAGTCATAGGCGTCACATGATATAATAATTGATAAAGCATGCACTGTTTCATCGTCCAATTCTTGGCAGAGCATAATTATCCCACAAGTCTCAATACACGTTTCCATGGTGCAAGGCTTGGCATATCCTTTGCTCGTCCTACGGGTTAAGTTGTACCGCATAATTTATGGCATAAGCCAATACACCCGAAGAACTTGGTTGTTGAAGTTGAATACGTACACGATTCCACGGTCTCGAGGCTTTTCATATAAAATATGACTTGGGCGGCAGTGTTGCACGAAACATAGTTGGGTTAAGGCACGGTACACGGCTGATTCAAGTGATATATCCCACGATTCCATATTTTGTCATATAGAGTATGCCATGTTCTATGACATAGATGGAACACATCTTGTTCAAGTCAGGTAAGAAGGCTATGCAACAACCATTTTTTAGGTTTCATGAATGGAAAAGTTCACGCGACCGTTTATCGCTGAGGCGGTCCCTCATTTGGGAGTCTCCAATAGAAAATATAAAGCATGGTTTACGAGTAAAGAAGAACATGGTTTGAGTTATATGGTGAGTTAGGTAGGCACCATTGCATGGTCATTGACAACTTGTGCACAAGGCGTAGTCTTTCTCGAATGAATCGTTGGGGCACCGGGATCATATCGGCCTAGGAGGAAGCAAGTTGGCAAAGTAGGATGCTGGATATATTGCATAGGAGATTCGAGGCTTCCATGGGCTAATTATCCTAGATGATGGTCGTCTATCCTAAGCGTACCACATAGGAGATTTGAGGCTTTTATGGGCTAGCTACCCGCATTGGATGATCGTCGTTTATCCTAAGCCAAGTCCAAGATAGTTTAACATTGCTAGTGACCTTTCATATAGATGAGTCGACATAATAGCGACGATCCACATGCATGCCTTAGATTGAGTAAAGAATTATATGCATGGGGTTGGTTAAGTCGAAAGGAGTGTAATAACGACATAAATGAGTCAAAGAAATACGTACAAGGTTTTTAGTACAAATATGAAGCCTAATATTTGGCTATAGCAAAGACACGGGCTTCGGCACGAGGGGTGGCATCGTTTGTTGAGTCATTGACACAAGTCTATGAGAATGGGTTAAGTCGGATTTATGTTAAAATGGGAAAGACCATAAGGTAAGTATGAATAGATTGTACTATGTTGCGAGGCACGTCCTCGATGTTTGTCACACAAATGGGTTTTGGTAGCACGGTTTTAAAGTAATTGATAGTATAATCATGTTGGTTGCAACACGAATAGGCCAAGAGTCTATGTCCTAAAATCGATCCTAAGGTAACAATAGAAAGACAATCGAAAGAATAGTTTACACAAACTAAAATGAACGTGTTGATTTTGTATGGGTGGGCGAGGAGCTTACACCACCAGTACGGTTGTGTACTGACACCCCACAAGTTTCATATGCATGTTATAGGTACCTGCTCGTTCGAGGTGGAGCTCGCTTAGACGCGCTGAGGTATGGAGTTTCTTAGCATTTCGAGGCGTACGGCCGCATTGGAGTCTTCACCTATATGGGACATAATGTATGGACATCGCCTTCTGAAGCATCCGAAAGTTGCAGCCTTGAGCCATTTATTGAGAGATGAGAGAGAGCTGGGTGATTGTATTCAAAGTGATTGTGAGCTCGAGAGATTTTAATCTTGGCCACGTGCCCCATTTGTAATTTTGCTAATTATAAATCAAAAAATTTGATTTTTTTTGTAACACTTGTGTTCGAATAATTGTGTTTCCTTTATGTTATTCAACTTTTTGCTTCAAATTTCTGTGTGATGACCCCGTCGCAAGCTGCTGTATTCGGTCGTTATGGAACCCGTGTTGCGTGAGCTCAACCTAGGCTCATACGACATCACGTCTTAGCGAGGATGATCGCTCCTCCTGGAGCAGGGCATAACATAATGGTATCAGAGTACGACTTTACGTCCTTGAAATTTTGATTGAATTATTTAGCTCAAATGTCTTCGTGCTAAATGTTGTTTCAACTATCAATATCGTTTGTGCGCTCTCTCTTAATTTTTCCTGGGATGTTCCACACAATAATTCTATATATTTTGAAAAATTACACGAGAAAATTTTTTGGTCGAACAAAAGATGGTTTTACGTAAGGAACGGTTGGCTAATTCGGGCTGGGCATATACACCAAGAATTGTGTCGACCTTAGCAAAGTCGTGTACGGGATTTAATTTATTTCGGATGAGAATGGGTGGGACTCGGTTGAGTATGTGGGATAACTATCGATTGAGGTACTACCGAGAAGATGATTGTCAATGCGATATAGATGAACGTGCTTGAAATTTGAGGAATAGTTCAAACGAAGATTCAAAGAAATCAATTGTGATTCGAAATTTGCTTTACATATTTGTTGAATGACTTCAACCCTGGGTGGTGTATGTGATAGTGTTTGCCATTAAACGAGAACAACAGGCTTGTACTAAAATTTGTGTTTAATTACAAAAAAATAGAGTACAATGTAGGAGTTTGACGTAGTCCTAGGAGTACTCTTGTTTTTGTCTGGGAACTGTGTCGATGAAGCGAATGGTAATACGTTAACTATGTTGACGATCTTACGACGATTTCGAACTCTCTGAAGGTCTGGGTTGCTCTGGATGCCAGAGCGTTTGACGAATGCTCGAAAGTAGAAGCTTTAGGCCTTTTTAATTGTAGGATTGAACCTTTTTGTCTTCGTGTGTGTGGATGAAGGAATGATCCTTCTATTTATTGGCAGCATAATGATCTGCTTATGCACGCATATGTGATATGCGCCTGGAGAGCTTGCACGTAGGGATGCCACATGGCTGATGCTGTAGGGCGCATGGATGATGCGCCCCAAAGTTGGTGCTAAATTTGTTTGAGCTGCACTGTTGGCCTGCAGTAGAGTTGACACGTGGCGGTTGGAGATTCGACTGTTGCTAAGATCTTGGGTGGTTAGCACCCATTCATAGGAAGAACTGAGTCAAAATGACACGTGGCATGTGTCTATGGCTCAAAGATCTCGAATTTGGTGGAGAGTGATTTGTCAGGATACCTAGGATCTGGTGCATGGGGAGACTTGGTCTATGACTTTTAGGAGTCACAAGCAAGTCTGGACGCATGGCTTCTGAGGTGCATATAGAGCTTCGGGCGCAAGGTGGTGGAGGCACATGCAGGGACTTGACTTATGTCTTTTAGGATCAGGAGCAAGCCTGGGCGTATGACTTTTGAGGCGCATACAGATCTTTGGGTGCATGGATATGGAGGCTTATGCGAGTGATCAGTCGGCCACATGTCGGGGCACAGCTGTAACCGATAGAATAAAAAATAATGAAGCTGATGTCGGTGGCTCTTCGTTTTCTATAAAAGCTGTCGACTATTCAGTCTTTGGAATGCATGATGCCAACTATGTCACATAATATTAAATACTTAATGGGTGACGAGCCTGACTGGGTGCATCATTTCGTGCTCCCCTGGGCGCATTGTTTTGTGCTCCTCTGGGTGCATTGTTTTGTGCTCCACTGGGCGCATTGATACAGGACGCATGGTGCTGACGAGCGCATCCACCGCGTGGCACATACTCATTGGTCAGTCTTTGTTGGTTTTTTCGAGGCATTAATGACTTCTTTGATGCTGAATTCAATGGGGCAAATTCATCACCATAAATGTAAGTTCATTGCATTAACTTCATGAAACTTACTACTGGGCGCATGGGTTTGATTTGCCCTGGCCTACAAATAGAGCGTGAAGAGAAGTTTGTTTCTCATTTCACTTTCCTTTCCGAATGGAGATGAACGCGACCGTTCCTCCTCCTTGGTGTGACGTTGTGCTGTGGGTTGCAGATCTTTTCATTCAAAGAAGCTTTGAGGATGAACTCCTTCAGAAGATTGAGATGTGCCGAGTCTATTATGGACACAACAGCTTATGTTGGAACCCCTTATCGGCAGTGTTCTTCTATAATATGATATTGGCTGCCTGTTGCATCCAAAGATCAGGATCGTCGTGTCCATATTTTCGTTATGCTGGAAGAGCCACTGGGCTCGGGTTGACTGCTAACATGCGTTCTGCTCAATAAATGCTTCATTGGCCGAAGCACTCGAAGAAGTGATTCGCTTTGACTAAGAATAGTGGTACGCCTATACTGAGACGTCAGGGTGATGCGCCTAGATGTAGTTTAGGCTTTCTTCTTTGTAGTAGAGTTTTCTTTGTAACAAAGAGTTTGGACATGTAATAGACTCTCATATGCAGTAAAAGTCTAATTTTTATATCTCTCTTTCCTTTGCTGTGTCGATTTTTCTATTTTGAATTCCTCTGCACGTAACATTATGTGGCACATGACACTTTAGGACGCATGCCATTTTGGAGGGTATAAGGATTTCAGTCCTTGATGCGTCCATAATTTTCATGCTTCTACAAGATCCCCTTCAAAGTTTTTAAAACTTTCTGTCAAGTTTTGGAATACTTTGATCAAGAAGCATGGGTAGTAGATGTCCTAGGCGTATACCACATTTTGGCGCATGGCCGATTAGCGCATATGCGTATTGGCGCATATTCTTCTTGATTTTAAATGTCCAAAAGATAATGCCTTATTTTGCAAAGTGATAATAATGATCTTTTTGGAAGATATAGAGCCGTCGGTTTCACGAGACCCAAAGCGGCTGATACTGAAGTCACGTCTCATCGGTTCACGTACGTGGCAAAGCCTATAAATAGGTGATGATAAAAGAGAGAGTTTTCTACTTTCTTTCTTCCTCCTTAGAACTTTTCTCTTCTTCGAAAAAGCCCTAGCTTTTGAGAGATGGTCCCCAAGACTCCCCGTAGCGGTGCTGGCCGAGGCAAGGGCAAGAAGTCCGTTGATGCCAACATTGAGGAGTCCCCAGCCGTAGAGATGATACACACCGACGTGCGGTCGAAAGTGATCGGTGTGTGGTGTGCTGCTTTAGGAGTTTGTACAGACACTTCTTTGCACGGTTTAAATAACCCCGCTAAAGCGCATGAGTGCGGTTGTATGAAGCTCATCCTGAAGATGTGCCTAGGTTCTTGGAGTTGACGCATATGGACTTAGGTCCTGATGATACGCTGAAGCCTCCTCTGCTGACACGCATGGACTTAGTCTTGATGATGCGCTGAAGCCTCCTCTGCTGACACACATGGACTTAGGTCCTGATGATGCGCCGAAGCTTTCTGCTACTGACGCGCATGGACTTAGGTTCTGATGATGATGTGCCGAAGCTTTCTGCTGCTGACGCGTATGGACTTAGGTCCTGATGATGCGTCGAAACTTTTTGTTGCTTGAGGGATTGATTTCTCTTACCGACTCCCTTTTTCTGTTTTTATCTGCAGTATTAATGACTTTGCCCCTGCTGAATGAAGTCCTCATCGACCCAACTCTTTGTCAAATGGGTCTGGACTTTAATGAAGAAGTGGTCAACTCGGCTAAAGTTGCGATCATGTTGGGCCAGCTGCTAGAGAGGATGACCCAGATCCTTGACCAGTCTTACACTTTTCTCCAAGGCATGATGGAGAGTGGCAGGCTCAAGTCTGCTGAATCTGATGGTGTGTCTTTCTTAAGACCCGAGTTTCTGTTCGGTGATCGCCTGATCTCAACTGAAGCGAAGGTGTTAAAGGTCAGAGAGGATTGTTTCGTCAAAGCCAAGGATGTGAATATGCATATTCGGCAAGTAGAGCGTCAATTTTCTTTGACAGCCTTCCGCAGCCTTGCTTCCAAGAGGAGAATGAAATGGGAGCTTACTTCATCTCAGGGAGGGGTTATGGCAGAAACTATCCGTATTAACACTACCTCCAATCAGAGGGATACCTTAGCCTCTTCCCGGGCCGGACCTTTTATCATTGGCAAACCTTGCGTCCTGGGAGCATATATAGCGACATTCCTCCCAATACCTTCGCCTTTAGTGCCTTGCCTTTTGTTAATCGCATGCCGGCGGCTAAGATTTTGTACCCGAAAGGAGAGTTTCGGGTTGAAGGTTGGTGCCACTATGTGCAAAAGTGGGATGAGTTGACACTCTGGATTTTGTCGAAGTTTAAAAGTGAAATCAAGGACATCGGTTTGACTGCTGCTCTCCGTGCCACTCAGACGGGCATAGAGATAAACCGGCCCATGTTCCTTGCTCTTATGGAGCTGTACAATTCTCATGCCGGCACCTTTTACATGCCTGGAGGGGAGTTAGGATTGGAACTTCATGAGATGTATGAGGTCTCAAAGCTACCTTGGGGATCTGAACCCTATGAGGGGTATTTTTCCGACGATTGAGGAACTCCTTACTTTGGAAGAGAAGGATCCGAATTGATGGCGGTCTTCAGAAAGGTGGTGAGTCACCATTACTTGAACCAACAGAGGGATAAAGGTAAGGCACAACCTCATGTGATTGCTTGGAGAGACTAAGTCTTCAATCAAGACGAAAGGGACCCATCAAAGGTTCGGTTTATTACTCCACCACGACTTACTTATGCGGAGGTACTTGCAGAGATAACCAGGCTTGGTGAGTGGAATCCTTATAAAAATGAGGACAACGAGCCATCCGACCATATTTGTAACTGTTTCTGGCATTATGTCCATAGAATGTCTCCAAAGGCAATATTAACGACCTATCTGATGATATGGCTTCGAGACTACATGTTTTCCGGTGGATTCGGTTCTGTGGAGAGGGTGACCAGAAACCTCATCTTGCCTGCTATGAAGTTGGTCTTCGGTCGGCCTTTGGCTTTGCTTTCCGCGATGGTGTGCAACCTGATGCGGGGTTTGAGGGAGTTTGCAGATGATGTGGTTCACTCGAGGAGAAGAAAGGATAAATTCCCTCGTACGGAGATGCCTTTTCATTATTTGATGGGACAGTTGATCTTGCATCATCCCAATATGATGAGCCCCGGCACAGAAGAGGGACATGTTGCCGACGATGCCTTTATCCGCCGTTACTATAGAAGGAAGTGATGCATACGGGCGTTCCCGTTTGTAGGAATGTTTATCCCACCTCCAGCGGTGGGATATCACCAAATTTGGTCCAAGTTTCTTGGGTTTTAAAGCAGATGAAGAGCTGGAGGACTCTTGCGAGGATGCCATTACTCTGTCAGTGTGGGTTTTCTGCTGGTTGTTGAGTATCCGGCCTTCATAGTTGGTGTACCGAAATAGGAATCATTATTTGCTAGAGTCGTACCTGCCGAGCCATTTTGTACGCTAATTCAGCTACACCCAGCTGATGTTGAGAAACCCAAGTAATTGCTTGGGGTTTGTTAGATGGAGCCCGGGGTTGGCAGTATTACAACGCTAGGTGTACTGGAGTGTGCTTTACGATACGAGTTCACAATCTTCGGTCGTACATCTTATTTTATGCTGTCAAGCTCTATTGTCTTATGAGTGCTGTATCTCTTGGGTATGATAGGGAGACCAGTTTCATCATTGGGACACAACTCGAGGCATCAGAAAATATGCTTGCGAAGGCTCAGACGTATCGTCCGCCAGACATTGCAGCTTTTAAGACTGCCCCCGTAGTACAGACAGAGGGTTCAAAGGAGGAACCTGCGGTTAGCCAACTGAAAAGGCGTGCTTCGACAGAGGCAAAATTTTCTGCGCCCAAGAAGCCCAGGAAGGCATTGGCAACTAAGTCGGGAACCACGGTATTGCCTTCGGCAGTGCCAATAGAGCTCGTTCATGCTGTGGTAAGTAGATTAATACCATTCCGACTCGATCTTTCTTTTTGTGCTTATTCATCTTCCCTTTGCAGGAAGTGTTGAAGAAGAAACCCCGATCTTTGAGGCTGGGTTCGGGTAGACCAAAGGAAGTGGCAAGCTCGTCTGATGAGCGTATTCTTCCAATTATGCCATCTCATGTGGAGGAGACTTCAGGTGATGATGTTCAAGTGGAAGTTCCGGCCACTTTGGACCATGCTGAAGGTGACACCGTTGATGTAGTGGCATCCGAGAACATTGAGCCATCCCCATTGACTATTCGGCAGGATAAAGTAGAGTCTTCACAGACAGTGAAGCAGACAACCGTGGAAGCACCAAAGATTGTTATGGAGGCCCCGAAGGAAGTTACCATGCAAGATCCTCCGGGTAAGGAGGGTAAGTGGGACTCGTCTTCTACGGATGATGTCCCCAAAGAAGATGTTGAAAATGCTGAAGAAGACTCCGTGATGGGCGAAAAAGAAGAGACTGGGGAGTTGGCGGCTGAGTCTTCTCCTAATCGAGATATAGAGGAATCGGCTTTACAGGAAACTTCGTTGCCGAGCCCTACTCATAGGGACTGTGGTGGAAGGGATAACTCGTATGCCGAGCCCTACTCCAGTTCTGGAGACAGGTGCTGACGAGGGAGAAACGACTCACTTGCCGAGTCTTACTCTTGTCTTAATTGAAAAAGAGACGGAAGCATCCATTCTGCCCTCTAATTACAACCTTGTCCTTCCGTCAGGGGTGGAAGGATTTGCCTCAGCTGTCGATGTTGCTTCTGGGTCTGTTACAGTAGACCCGGATGTTGGTGGTCCCTCCGAGATCGTTTTTGTCACGACCCGCACCCACTGTGAGGGTACGAGAACGTAACAACGCCCAGCCTACGCCGCAGTGTCGGCGGTAGAACGCTGTCCTAGGTCAATCATCTAACAATATAAAGGTACCTGTACAGTATATACACTTCGAATGGAGGTGACATAACAATATACAGTCTCAATCACATCTAAGGCAGACTGATGAAAATAAAAGATAGATAGATACTGAAATAAGAAGATCCACATGATACAATCAGAAAGAAAGAGTCTAAGTGTCTACTGCCATACAAAACAGAACATCCAACTCAAACAAGTCTCTAATACTGAAATGAAATAATATATACAATCAGATCTCAGAAGACAGAAATAGTAAAACCTAGACTAAGGAGCCTCAGTCTCTAAGCTAGTGGATCAGGCTGGAAATCTGGGTCACACATGTCATCTACAGCTGTCCCATAGTAGGTGTCTACGCAGGCCTCCTCCTCATCCTCTGTAATATTTTCAACAGGTCCAGTCAGGACGGGAGCGAGCATAAAACATCTCACACAGTTCATATCGAGTTAGAAAATATAAAGCATGCAATAGAGTAAAGTACATGAAATGCTGAAAGAAGAAGATATAGAAAAATAGTAGAGATTTGATAACAGAAAATATCTAATATGATAAGTAAGAACTGTAAGGAACATGTGATTTTAGAGTACAATCTGGTTATGTAAACGGGCTAGGAAAATACAATGGTAACTCCATTGTACGTGGGTGTACAATAGACATATACAATAGTTATACAATGTTGTACAATAGGATTTGAGTACATAACCAATTCTACTCTCCCTCCCCAATCAATACACAAGGATCTACTCCAGTTATGTTATCTTATACAATAGTGTACAATGTTATACAATGGATGTACAATGTTATACAATAGTGTACAATGGTCTCTCCATGGGGCTCATGTGATAATGAGAGTACAATATGCACAATGAGTATACAAGGATATGGGTATTCAATAAATACAATATGGAAGTGAAACGCACATCACAATATGTATTTAGTGAATACGAGGAGATAACATCTCAAAAGAAGATCCATATAGTACCAATCCGTGATAACAGTTGTGTCAGCATCAAGTACAGTAATCTAGAGCAAGAATATAAATCCATACAAGTATGAAACGGTCAGAGAATATACTCGCCTGATAGCCTGAGTGTCTGAAGAGAATATACTGTCCGAGGAGGGGTGTCTGTCTCCTATAGAACAGTACAAGTCACAACAAGTCTAAAATGATAAAATGAAGCTCTAGTATGCATTCTACATGAAACTAGGTCAATCTAGGCCAAAGTCAACTCTTGGTCAACTCTGGAAGTCAAACTAGGTCAGTTCTAGTCTAAATAAGTCAAACTAGGTCAAGCGAGGTTAAACTAGCCAAACTAGGTCAAAATAAGTCCACACTAGGTCAAACTAGTCTACATTAGTCTAGTAAGTCTATTCTAGGTCTAATAAAGCTGTACAAGCCTAATCTAGGCCTGTTAGTCAAACAGGCATACACAGGCCATAGGCTATTCTATCTAGGCCAAACCAAACACATACACCATGCCAATTCCATCTCTAAGCAATACACTATTGATATGTATATTGTAATCTAGCCATAACCCATATATATATGTGATACATATATATAGTGCACTCACACAAGCCACAAATACTTGAGACCTATCTATACTACATAACCTATAACCCATTGCAAAATAGTTATATTAGATACCCATAAGATACACCCAACCATATAATATCACATATCGCATATTACATAATATATATATATATATATATATATATATATATATATATATATATATATATATATATATATATATATATACTACATTATGTATATATACATTACATTATATGTATATACAATAGGATATATGTAGAGAGGGATAGAAGTAGAGAGTGAGTGAGAGCTATCCTAGTGAGTGTGACAGGATAAGGGTGTGTGTGGAGCCTATAGATACCTGTGTGTGTGTAACAAGTGAATAGGAAAAACATAACATGCAAAAGAGTATGGTGTATGTAAATCTGGAAAACAGGATATGGCAATGTGTGTATAGGAATGTATGGGATGCACATGGACTGGTTTGTGGCTGCCTAGATGGGCTGTCCTAAGGCTTGAACATGGCTGAAAGTATGGACTGGTATTGGAGGGATTTAGGGACTGAACTATGGGGCAAAATGACAAGCTTTTAGAGGGTTGTTTAGGACAGCATGTGGGGCTGAACCATGCGTGAAACATGGCGCTGTTTAAGGCTATGTGTGTGTGAACAAGGCTTGGTGTTAGGGGCACATGTGAAAGTGAATGCATGAATACAATGTGTGTGTGTGCAATGAAGGCTGTGGGGGGGTGATACTTAACAAGTGTGTGTATGTGGGTGAATAACACAAGAGAGGGATGTGTATGTGAAAGTCTGTGTTGGACTGAACAGGAAAAAAAGATGCAAAGCACAGAACAGTAAGGAAGGGAAAAGAAATCAGTCACTACAAATCATAACTGAAACCATTTTCACAAAATTCAGAAGAACTGAATCCAGTTCAGCCTACATGCAAACCAACCCATTTTTAAATGAAATAAACCACCAATTTATACCCAATTCGACACACAACTAGATATCCTATAGAGGAATCAATACGAGGTCTTAAACCACTCTATTAACAGTGTTAAATGGGTTTAATAGAGTGACAAAACTCAATTTTGAAATCTGGACAGAAAATAGGAATGGCCTGATACCTGTTTTTTTTTCAGAAAATGGGAAATGAGAAATTCATTTAGGAAATCAATTAAAAGTGAGAAATTAATGGTTGGTAATAGATATACATATTGTACACATGCTATACAAATGGTTTGTGTCCACAAAACTGGACACAAACGTGTCCAATAATTTAAAAACACAAAAACAGTAAACTGAACACAGCAGTGCACAATCATCGTGCACGTGTGCACGCGTGTCATGCACAAGGCACAAGACACGACGTGTCTCAAGGCCACTAACCTAGGTTCGCCTAGGATAGGTCCTCGTGTCTAGGTGTTTGCACTGGGTCCTAGTGTTCGCGTGTCTGACTTACACACGCGTATCAGTGACACCCAAATCGACTGAACCTGTCAGTCTCGAATCAGTACAGAGCCTCATGCTCACTCGACACGACACGGGGACACGTGATACTTGACACACGTGGTGTCAGTCATTGCCCCCCAGTGTGTGTCGAGTTTCACGTGTCCTTGTGCTGTGTCCGAAGAGAAAACGCCCCCGCACAGCAGGACACGCGCACAGTCCCCCGCGCGCGCGCGCACACGCGTGTGCACGTGTCGAATAGGACACGATTCGACACAGGGACACCCCCAGTCAAGAAGAATCATGTAAGCGACAACAAAAACTAAATTCCTATTCAAAAAGATTTCGAAAATAACACAAAAAGATTCACTGTGGCATATCAACAAACATTATAAAAACGATACTGATATGTGTCCAAAATAGACACGAAAGGACACGAAATTATGGGGATTCCTATTCCTACGGTTAGGCTAGGTATAGGGCTCCCTAATGATGTAAAAATAACAGGATTCTATGGTGAGGAATTGAAATTACCTATGTGTTGCAAAAGCTCCAAAAAGCTCCACAAAGAGGTGCTCCTCTTGATGGCCAAATTCCTCCAATGAGCTCCAAAGCCAAGAATACTTGGTACCAACAGAAAGTAGAGGAAATTTAGGACTCAATGCAATTTGTTTGGGTTAAAAAGGAATAAAAATGAATTTACTAGGATTTATGGAAGATGGAAAATACCTCTTTCCAAAACTTGGCAAGAAAACCTAATGGAGGCTAGCCCTAACTTTGAGAGGCATTAAATAGGGTGGGAAACCCTATGTTGGATGCCATGGGCTGATTAGGATTAGGGTTGGCTACATGGTGTGGGCCTATGGGCTTTAAGTCTCAAGTCATTAATCATGACTTATGAAGTCATAAACCATTATAGCCTAATCAACTCCAAAACTCTCCAAACAAGTTCTAATGACTTAAACCTCACTAAATTAGGTCTAACCAAGTTTACTTAACCTAACCAAGTGGTCTTAACCTAGGTTTGTCACTAGGTTAGTCTCCTAGTCAACACTAGTCAACCCTCAACCAAACAATTCAAAAAATAAATTCTAAAAATTCCTATCAATTCAAATAAATTATAATAAAATCAAATAACCCTAAAAATTTCAAAAATACCCTAATCACATGGCTAGGCTCTAGGTCAACAGTCTCCAAGGTTACACTAGTCAAACACCAAAATCATAAGTCATGATTTAAATAGTTTAAAAATAATTAAAAATTACCAAAAATCATATTATTAATTAAATATCATAACTAAATAACTTAAAATACAAAATTTCAAAAATTACCCTCATTTTAGAAAACTGGGTGTTACAGTTTTAGATAAGGGCAAGGGCCCAATGGTGGAGGAATCCCCCTCTGTTCCTCCTATTTGGGGGACGATATTGGGTTCCTTAATAGACTTAGCTCCGACGTTTAGCGGTCCTGTCGATATCGTCGATGGGACGGAGGCTGCAAATATTGAGGCCCCGGTCTTAAACCTTAAAGGCACAGCAGCTGAAGGTTCTACGAGCCATGTAGTGGCTACATTGTCAGGCCAGGGCGTGACAACCTCTGCAGATTTAACTGCTTTCCTGGCTCACGTGGTGACTTAAATAGCGCCTGCTATGATACCTCAAGTATTGGCTGACACAAATGAATACGTAAATTTTAGCATTGAGGCTGTGTACAAGATGTTGAAGAGTGCCTGTTGTACTAGATCAAGTCGAGAGTTTTGCGACTACGAAGGCGATGGCGATCCCGTACATTGGGTTGATCCGATCTCATCATGGCCATGACCATATGGTTGATATCGTGGAGGCTTCTATTGCTGAGCTCGATCATCACCTTACTGAGCTCCAGAACATTCGACAGAATAATTTTTCCGCTTTGATAGAGGAGGAACATAATAAGCAAGTGGCTGAGGTTGAATCAGCCTACTCCGACATCATGGCTATCTGGAAACGAAAGCTGGCCGATGCTGAGGCCAAGGAGCAGATATTATCGTCGTCTATGGAAGAGAAGGCCGATCTGCAGGAATCCTTGAATGCTAGTATAGCAGAAGTTGACGCTAAGATTCTCCTTCTTCAGGAACAGCGGGCTCAACTTCTATTTGATTCTGAATGGGCGCAGGATGAACATATCCAGCTTAAGGAAGAAACGACAAATTTTACTCGCCATGTGGCCTTCTTGCTCTGTCAGAAGAAGGAATTAGACGCCAAACATGAAGCTGATCTCGCTCTGAGGCCAGGAAGACGATGCGTCATGAAGTTGACCGTCGTGATTTGGCGATTATGGAGACCAGGGCTTAAGCTTTGAAGCGTCTTATTGATGAGTTGTCCGTTGATACTTAGTTCCTTCGTCCTTTTTGTTGCCTTTAGTTTGAGACGCAGTTGTCTCTCTTTTCTTTTCTTTTGCAAATGTAGTCCCTTACTCCTTATTAGATGAAGAAATAAAGAACTTCTGCTTTGTTCACTTTTGTGATGAACTTGTGATTTTTGTGGACCTATTATCTTTTATGTACCTTAGTTTCTAGATGCAGATAATAAGTTAAGAGGGGGAACCGACATATTTACTCAGAGGTGATATGGACATGGTAAATATGGGGTTAACGGTGGAGTTTTTCTACTCATCGGTGATATGGACGTGGTAGGAATGAACTCGGTTGGGATACATAGAATAACTTAGAGGTAATTTGACGTGGATGTTCTATGTTTGAGGTGAAACAACACGGGAGTTGTTAGATGGGATGTCTACTCAGAGGTAATGTGGACGTGGTAAACATATTTTTTAGCATTATCTTATAAAATATAGGATTTAGCCTTGTAGGGTGTAGAGAAGCAATTCAGAGGTGATATGGACATGGTTGTTCTTTTACCGGAGAGAAAATATAATGAAACAACTGGGCTCCAGAAGCATATGATCGACAAAAGACGGGGAGTGAATTCGATTGTCGAATTCATACATTCTCTTGCTGGGGAGAAGGAAGTACATATTAAAAAGTTTCAAGAATAGTACTTCTTTAGGAACTTGCCATTGATCGACATCATGAACAAGTCCCCGTTAGGTTTTGTGAGGCGTTAAGCACCTTTAGAGTTGTCTCTATGATGAAGGGTCCTTCCCATTTAGGTTCGAAATTTTTTTGTGTCTTGTGAGGCATTACCATTGGCCTTGTGACTCCCAAAACCAGGTCACCTACTTGGAAGGTCCTCTGTTTGACCTTTTTATTGAATGCCTGTGAAATGCAGGCTTGATAGAGTTCGATGCGCTGTTGAGCCAAGAGGCCTTTTTTGTCCAGCACCTTCAACTCTTACAGACAACGAAGTTGATTGTCTTCCTTCGCCAGCTGATTCGTGATTGCCCCTTGGAGTGAGGGGATCTGGATCTCCAGAGGTAATAATGCTTCGCTTCCATAGACCATGGAGAATGGTGTGTTGCCCGTCGAAGTCTGTACCGCTGTGCAGTAGGCCCAAAGGCATTCGCCTAGCTTTTCGTCCCAGTCATGCTTGTTAGATGACACGACCTTTTTGAGTAGCTTCATGATAGTTTTGTTGAAAGCCTCAGCCAATCCGTTTGCTGCCGGAGTGTAGGTTGTTGATGCCACGTTCTGGATGCGATTCTTGTCACAAAATCTGCTGAATACATGGCTGATGAATTGCGTATCGTTATCGTGGATGATCCTCTGATAGACCGAAATGGTAGATGACGTTATGTTTGATAAAGATGACCACCTTTGAGCTCTTAACCTCTGTCAGTGGTACTGCTTCCGCCCACTTAGAGAAATAGTCGATGATCGCGAGAATAAAGTGATGTCCTCTAGATGAGGGAGGGGTGATTGGTCCTACTATGTCCATACCTCAGGCTTCGAATGGCCAGGAGGCTACAGTAGGGTGTAGAGGTTCCGATGGTCTTCGGATGAAGTCGGCGTGCTGCTGGCAAGCACGATACTTCTTTGCATACTCAACGGCATTGGCCGTCATAGTAGGCCAGTAATAGCCCATACATCAGAGTCGGTCCTGTAGCTTAGGACCAGGTTGGTGAGCTCCACATGTTCCGTCATGAGCTTTTCAAAGAGCTTCGGCTGCTTCTTCATTCGATAAACATCGTAGGAGAAGCCCGTCGTAGGAGCGTCGATACAACATTTTGGTGGCTGTATCATAGTAGAACCTGAGAGAGCATCTTTTAACCAAGACTGCTTTCTTCAGGTCATCTGGAAGAATTCTGTAGGCTGTAAAGTTGATGAATGGGATTCTCCAGTCTCTGATATTGACACTGGAATGGTTCGACCACATGCTCAGATTGTTTCTAGGGCACGCCAAATCTCGACCAACCACTATAACGAAGTGTTGAGTGCTAACAGGTGCTACTAATGAAGCTGCGAGCCCAGCTAAAGCGTCGGCTTCCAGTTTTTGTAGCTGAGGTACATGTTCTATGAAGAACTCGGTGAAGGTTGAGATGATGTCCAAGGCCACTTTGTGGTAGGAGAGGAGGTACTCGTGGCGCACCTCGTATTGTCCTCAAAGTTGAATGACGATGAGGTTTGAATCGCCATAAGATTTAAGGTATTTTACCCCCAGATGTCGTGCTAACTAGAGCCCCATATGAGGGCATTGTACTCTGTAATATTGTTGGAGCAAGGCTCTAAAAGGGAATAAGCATGTTGGATGACTAACTTATCGGGTGAGATCAAGACTACCCCTATTCCTACGATAATCTGGCCTTTGGGGCCTGTTCTTGAAGCACCATCGAAGAACATTCGCCAAACGGGGTTTTCTTCGGCGATGTTGGACTCTAACACCTCATCTGGCATGTCTTCATAAAGTTTAGATGACTCCGAAATTGGATGTGCGGCTAAGAAGTTGGCTAGTGCTTGGCCCTTGACAGTGTTTTGCAGGACAAATACCATATCATATGGTGTCAATAGTATTGCCCAAGTAGCCAATCGAGAGTTTAGTGCTCCCGGCTTTGTCATGAGGAATCTGAGTGGATTGAGTCGGGAGAGGACGTAGATTGTCTGTCCCGAGACATAATGACGAGTCTTCTGATGGCCAATACCAGAGCTAGACATTCTTTTTTGATGGGGTTGTACCGGTGTTCGGCCCCGATCATTGTCCTGCTCAGGTAGTAGATGGCTTGCTCGTAGCCTGCATCATTGTTCTGATCTAATAAAGCACCAAGAGACGTAGAGCAAAAAGGGTTTGCCTGCGACTGGTTCTACCAGGACTGGAAGACTTGTGAGATAAGCTTTGATGTCGTCAAATGCCTTCTGACATTCCTCCATCCAAACGTAGGAGACTCCCTTCATGAGTTTTGTAAAGGGTTGGCATTTTTCGAAAAGGTTTGCGATAAATCTCTGGATGTATGTGAGACATCCTTGTAGGCCTCGAAGTTCTCTAAGGTTCTTCGGAGGGTCCATGTCAAGGATAGATTTGGTCTTCTCAGGATCCGCATGGATGCCTTTTGCAATGATGATGAAGCCTAGGAATTTATCGCTAGAAATCCCAAGAAAGGATTTAGAGGGGTTCATCTAGAGTTGATGTGCCCGCATAAGATCGAAGACCGTCTTCAAATCTTGTAAGTGATTACCTCGTAGACGGCGCTTGACTACAATGTCATCAACGTAACATTCGACTGTCTTGCGAAGGTATTGGCAGAAGATGGTGCTCATATCTCATTGGTATGTGGCGCCTGCATACTTCAAGCGAAAGGGCAGATCGAGACTCATGCACTACCAATGCACTTATCCCGAACATAGGAAGACAATAAGTAAATCATCTTGGAGCATAAAGTAATTATCATGCAACATAATGTAAAGTGTAGACATGTTAAGTAAACAGAAGCTTTAGAACATGTAAAAGTAATTAAACATGTGAACTTGTGAGATAGCCGGGTCATACGAACATGGTGACCCAACATAGGGATCTTGTATAGCTTGAGAGAGAACTGAATATGTGAGCATGTAAGAATTATATAGAAAGACAATATTGGGATAACTTAGGAACTATTTCAGAAGTCAAGTTACAACCCTTAAACCAAACAAGGACCGGGGTTGTAACCATTCTCCAGAAGAGAACTTAGTCTCCGATCATTCATTGATAAAAGTAAAGCATAAACCATAGTGTACGAAATAAACATACGGACACTGCCTAGACAAAACTAGACTGGACTGGACTGACTCCATCTATCAATCACGGCCAAGCAATGAGTACGGCTTGATACTTTAACTAACTAGGGTTATCACAAGCCTAGTTACTAACAAGATGCAAAGAGATTTTTATGTCCAGTTACCCGCCTGTTGCTACCTGAGTGACCCAGCAAAAGAAAAACAAGTATAGCAGACACACTGCAGTAAGATACATGTATCCTAAGGAGATGCCCCCACTCGACGGCGGGCTGGAAGTGTGCTCATCATGACAGATAGCTCCAAATCCTATGTATATATATATAAGGTCGGGATGAAAGGGGCAACAGTTAACTAGGAAAGTCTCTTCATGAACTACTTGATCGATCTAGTCATTAATCCTAGCCAGATTCAGTATGAATCCCTGATCGTGGGAAATAAGGAATTCATGTCCTAGACATGATGCAATACAGAACATGTAGCTTGTACAAACACACTCAAAAGAAACCCCCACGGTGTCCAAATCATTCATTACATGTAAGCCAATAAAGTCATCGCAACAGCATTCATGGTTATACATGTCATTTTAGGTCACCTATCAAGATTTCTTATCATGTCAAGAGTGCATCACGACGGACCACCATCAAGAATTATCATGTCAAGTTACTTGTCAAGAGTGCACCACGACGGGTCACTATCAAGAGTTATCATATTAAGGTTGTTTGTTAAGAGTGCGCCACGACGGGCCACTATCATGTTATCATGCAAAGACATGTTCAAGAGTGCACTACGACGGATCAATATCATGTAAAGCAGAGAAAGACATGTTCAAGAGTGCACCACAATGGGTCACTATCGTGTTAAGCAAAGAAGAAAGACATATATTATGAGTGCACCACAACGGATCACTATCATGTTAAGCAAAGAAGAAAGACATATCATGAGTGCCCTACCATGGGTCACTATCATGTTAAGCAATCATAGACGTAAGAAAACTTGTAGATAGATCTTGACAAAAGGTGCATTATAACATATGAGAAGGAATAAATGAGGTAACTACTTAGCCTAAAACACCAATTGAATCTGTGCTAGTATTAAGGGTATGAGAGGGGTATAATCATTCTCTAACTGTGCAATATTATCAAATCATGTTAAGAAATTCATTTATTAAAGAAATATCAAGCTATTAAATAGGGTCGTCATAATTTAGGCCAAGATAGAAAACATGCAATGTAATCATGAGCTCCATATCAAGAATGAAAGAAACTTGCATAAAATAGTTGATAACATATACTTGAAGCCAAGGAAAAGATCTACAACTTTCATGTTGGGGATTGGAAGAAATTTTGGCCATAAATCAGCCAAATAGGACATAGTACAGCTAAAAATAGCCAAAACAGGCACTATACGGCATTCTGCGGCACTATGCAGTCTCCTGCGGCACTATGCGACCCTCTGCGGCACTATATAGCCTTCTGCAGCACTATACAACCTCCTGCGGCACTATACAGCATGCTGCACTATGCGGCAGGCTACATCACCATACGGTACTATGCGGCAGGCTGCACTATGCGTTAGGCTGCACTATGCGGCACTATTCATGCGGACTGTTCATCGTCCCTGCCAGAATCAGGACGGATGAACTAAAAAATGTTCAAATCTTATTTTGACCAAAACTTCCACAAAACAAGTCGAAATCTAACTTTTTAAAGGTCCATTTTGGGTAAAATCGAATTCTCTACAACAAAGAATAATCAAAACCTGAAAATAATGAAGTTTAGTATATCAAAACCCAAGAAAATTGAAAAGACTATAAACTTAGATCTACAAGAATCCATCCATGAAAATCAAAAACTCCAAGTTCTAAAAATGCTTAGAATCAGGTAATTAAGAGTTTACAACAAATGAAATAACATTTGTCCAACATTTGGCAAGGTGTACTTGCCTTAGGTTGGAGGAAGATGAATAGGATGAAGATGAAAAGAAATGAAATAATAGAAGAGAGAGAGAGAGAGGAGTTAGATTTTTATATAAAACCCTTCTCATCTCAAACCAATCCAAACCAAGCCCAATACCAAGTTGAACCGAACCAAATTAAACCAAGTCAAGTTTTAACCTATACTTTGGAAAATTTTAAAATATTCGAAAACCAAGAAATACGAAATTTGGCTCAAACTACGTACCTGTACATAAATATTGATACAGTGAGACGAATCTTACAACTCTCCCATCCTTAGAAAAATTCTGTCCTCGGAATTTCGTAAAGCCAGTCGAGTAAGATAACTAAAACAAAAGCTCAAGAAAACACAATCATCTCTATAAAATATAGCATGGCATGTAAGTAAATAGAGGCAACAGTAATATAATAAATGCGTAAGCAAAAACACAATCACAATCAAGAAGGTCTGGAAGCATATGAATAAATATGTCTCCTAAGACAGTTGAGTCGGGACCAACGTCCTCGCTGGCCTACTCTGACTCCAAAATGGATAAGGTCAAGTCTCAAAGTAAGTCGGTTCCAATAACTTATTCTAAGACAGGACTCTACCCAGGACGTATCATCGTAGTCGATACCAATGAAGTTATTACGTGCCTCGACTATGAAGACAGAAGAGTTGGGGACGAGAAACTCGCCTTCACTCACTGAATAAATCAAGTCAGCCATTGTACTCCATACGTGGATAGAATACAAGGTCGCCTGCAAGAACCCAAGATATATCTCGACTCTTCGTCTGAATGCTGAGACTGATCATCCACAACTGGCCTGACAGAAGATTGCTGACCTGCCATCGGCAGAACCCAAACAAGGTAATCGGAAGGATTAGAAACAGTATCCCAGAAAGTTAAAGGACACAAGGATCAAATCGAGGGAACATGAGAGATCAACGATCAAGGCAGATATCAGGTCAAAGCTTCAGAGGTAGAGAATAATACGAAGGATATCAATAAAGGATAATTGTGACTGAGATAACTAAACATCAGTAAACCCCACATATCTGATAAATCAGACCTTGTATGGGCCACCACTAAAACCTATATCACGCCCCAGAACCAGAATAATAGCAAGTGGGGACGGATAAGGCCAGCTACGCAATCCCAAAGTACACCAGTACTCTGAAATTACGTATAAGCTGTCAAGACATGGGGGTTACTTCTACAAGCCAACAGTCGATTCTAGGTTAAACAATCCTAGGTATCTCAATCACAAACAATTATACAAAGTACAAGAAGTATGATCATCATATATACAATAGTAAAGCGTCCCAAACCATTTATACATGGATGATCATGAAGCTAGTCATACCAAAATAGAGAACTAGCAAGAGTAATAGTCATACATGATAAGCTCTAGCTATAGTCTAGAATACGCACATCATGCTTAGGTCCGTAGGCTAAATATCAAGAACCAAAACATGAGCTAAACACGTACTCGGAGGCTAAATGCCACAAAAGAATAATGTACATAACCAGTGGGAGAATAAAATAAAAAACCCACTTGGGTACTCTGGTGCTCTGGATGGTCACCGTCGAGTAGATGGTACAGAAGATCCTCTGGGATCCTCTATCAGATCTGGCCAAACAAAACCAGTGGGATCAGACCCCAAATAGCAAGTACCACAAAGGAGGCCAAACTGTGAACTAAAACCATCAATCACTAACATCAGCAATTAGAGATACAAATGAGTAAGGGCAGATTGAGACTCATGCACTACCAATGCACTCGAACATAGGAAGACAATAAGTATAGCATCTTGGAGCATAAAGTAATTATCATGCAACATAATATAAAGTGTAGACGTGTTAAGTAAACAGAAGCTTGAGAGCATGTAAAAGCAATTAAACATGTGAACTTGTGAGATAGCCGGGTAATACAAACATGGTGGCCCAGCATAGGGATCATGTATAGCTTGAGAGAGAACTGAACATGTGAGCATGTAAGAATTATATAGAAAGACAACGATGGGACGACTTAGGAACTATTTCGGAAGTCAAGTTACAACCCTTAAACCAAATAAGGACCGGGATTGTAAACATTCTCCAGAACAGAACTTAGCCTCGGATCATTCATTGATAAAAGTAAAGCATAAATCATAGTGTACAAAAATAAACATACGGACACTGCCTAGACAAAACTAGACTGGACTGGACTGACTCTATCCATCAATCATGGCCAAGCAATGAGTACGGCTTGATACTTTAACTAACTAGGGTTATCACAAGCCTAGTTACTAACAAGATGCAAAGAGATTTTCAAGTCCAGTTACCCGCCTGCTGCTACCTGAGTGACCCAATAAAAGAAAAACAAGTATAGCAGACACACTGCAGTAAGATACATGTATCCTAAGGAGGTGCCCCACTCGACGACGGGCTGAAAGTGTGCTCATCATGACAGAGACCTCCAAATCCTATGTATATATAAGGCCGGGATCAAAGGGGCAACAGGTAATTGGAAAAGTCTCTTCATGAACTACTTGATCAATCTAGTCATTAATCCTAGCCAGATTCAGTATGAATCCCTGATCGTGGGAAATCAGGAATTCATGTTCTAGACATGATACAATACAGAACATGTAGCTTGTACAAACACACTCAAGAGAAACACCCACGGTGTCCAAATCATTCATTACTTGTAAGCCAACAAAGCCGTCGCAACAGCATTCATGGTTATACATGTCATGTTAGGTTACTTATCAAGATTTTTTATCATGTCAAGAGTGCGTCACGACGGACATGTCAAGTTACTTGTCAAGTATGCACCACGACGGGTCACTATCAAGAGTTATCATATTATGGTTGCTTGTTAAGTGTGCGCCACGATAGGCCACTATCATGTTATCATACAAAGACATGTTCAAGAGTGCACCATGATGGGTCAATATCATGTAAAGCAGAGAAAGACATGTGCAAGAGTGCACCACAATGGGTCACTATCGTGTTAAGCAAGAAAGACATACATTATGAGTGCACCCGAACGGGTCACTATCATGTTAAGCAAAGAAGAAAGACATATATCATGAATGCCCTACCACGGGTCGCTATCATGTTAAGCAACATAGACGTAAGAAAACTTGTAGATAGATCTTGACAAAAGGTGCATCATAACATATAAGAAGGAATAAATGAGGTAACTACTTGGCCTAAAACACCAATTGAATCTGTGCTAGTGTTAAGGGTATGAGAGGGGTACAATCATTCTCTAACTGTACAATATTATCAAATCATGTAAAGAAATTTATTTATTAAAGAAATATCAAGATATTAAATAGGGTCGTCACAATTTAGGCCAAGATAGAAAACATGCAATACAATCATAAGCTCCATATCAAAAATAAAAGAAACTTGCAAAAAATAGTTGGTAACATATTCTTGAAGCCAAGGAAAAGATCTACAACTTTCATGTTGGGAGTTAGGAGAAATTCTTGCCACAAATCAGCCAAATAGAACATAAAATAGCCAAAATAAGTACTATGTGGCATTCTGCGGCACTATGTAGCATCTTATGGTACTATGTGGCCTCCTGCGGTGCTATACGGCCTTCTGTGGCACTATACAGCCTTCTGCGATACTATACAGCCTCCTGCGGTACTATGTAGCAGGCTGCACTATACGGCAGGCTGCATCACCATGCGGCACTATACAGCAGGCTGCACCATATGGCACTTTGCAGAAGGCTGCACTATGTGACACTATTCATGCAGTACTATTCATCGTCCCTGCCAGAATCAGGACAGATGAACTAAGAAATGCTCAAATCTTATTTTGACCATAATTTCCTCAAAACAACTCGAAATCTAACTTTTTAAAGGTTCATTTTGGGTAAAATC
Organism: Iris pallida; assembly: GCA_029216955.1. Taxonomy (NCBI): domain Eukaryota; kingdom Viridiplantae; phylum Streptophyta; class Magnoliopsida; order Asparagales; family Iridaceae; genus Iris; species Iris pallida. The sequence continues at coordinate 30,301,451 of JANAVB010042618.1, forward strand.
GAATTCTCTACAACATTGAATAATCAAAACTTGAAAATAATGAAGTTTAGTAGATAAAAACCCAAGAAAATCAAAAAGACTATAAACTTAGATCTACAAGAATCCATCCATGAGAATCAAAAACTCTAAGTTCTAAAGATGCTTAGAATCATGTAAGCAAGAGTTTAAAACAAACGAAATAACATTTATCCAACATTTTACAAGGTGTACTTGCCTTAGGTTGGAGGAAGATGAAGAGGATGAAGATGAAGAGAAATGAAATAATGGAAGAGAGAGAGAGGAGTTGGATTTTTATATAAAACCCTTCTCATCTCAAACCAATCTAAACCAAACCTAATACCAAGTTGACCGAACCAAAATAAACCAAGTCAAGTTTTAACCTATACTTTGGAAAAATTTAAAATATTCAAAAACTAAGAAATATGAAATACGGCTCAAAATACGTACCTGTACATAAATACTGATGCAGTTAGATGAGTCTCACACGATCTGCTCTACTTCATCCTCAGTAGGGGATTCTCGTAGTTCGAAGCGAGATTCCCATTTTGCACCGAGGCGTTGAGCCCAGGGTTCTTCTTAGAAGAACTCTAATGTATGATCATCGTCTTCCTCTTCTGAGGGATATGTGGATGCCATGTTGATTGAGAATGCTTTCCTGAAGATCGGGTCGATACTGGTGTCGGAATCCCAAGTTGAAGCTTCATATGAGTGAAAGTGTATGGCCTCTTCTTCTTCTGAACTTTCTGGGGTTGTAGGAGGCATGACGTAGCCTACCCCCCATCGAATGCGATGGTAATAGTCCTATGGCTTTCCCTTCAGAACGGGGAGTCACAAAGGAAGACGTCAGCCATCGCCATAGTTCAGACCCTGGCCGCTTTTTAGGTTGTAACCCATCTTTTGTTTGAGGTACTTGGCTTGATCGTTATACCGATATATTGACATTCTACCGATGTTAGATTCTGGCTCTGCAGCTGGAAGGTCTTGATGACGCTCGACCTTGCTAAAGATGATAGGTTTCTCGTCCTGGTTCCAGGTAGAACTATATAACAGACTCATTGGTACAGGACGACTCGATTTACATGATTGACAGTCGTTATTTGTGTTTGCAATGGCTGTTAGGCACTATCCAAAGTATACATGACATTCCAATATGGAAGATTAGAATAATTCAAAGACAGCCTTTTATTGATAAAATACGAGATCTTGTCCCAGGAAATTACATCATCGAGGGATAGGGTGTCGACATTGGCCGATATGTACTATTTCAGTTCTTTATCAGTGAGTACTGGAGCAGCCTTGGGCAGTTCGGACGAGTTCAACGGGAGCTTGACCCGTATCGACTCTTCAGTCTATGTTAAGAGAGATACCAGGGCCTTTCCCTATAGCTTGACAATGATAAGGGTTGACGACTGAGGAGGTCTGCCCTTAGGCCGCACCTTGAGAGATGCCTCAGCTGGTGCTTCGAGGACTAGTATTTTCCTGTAGAGCTTTGCCACGAGAGGTGTCGACACTTGGAAGAGGTTTTCCCTTGAGTCATATCTTCAAAGGGGCTTCAGTGGTTGTTCCGTCCAGAGAGATTGGTGCTCTTCCGTGAAACTTGACTATGATAAGAGACGATGTCTGAGGAGGTTTCCCTGGAGTCGCACTTTCAGAGGAGCGCTGATTATCATTTGTGCCTAAGTGTCAGCCTCAGCTTCGGCTTCTACTTCGTCGTCGGCATCGTTGGCTTCATCGTCCAGATGGATCGATTTGTAGAGATCAGAGTTGGTGAAAGAGGCCCCAATCCCTTTGAAGGGATCGACATCAACGAACTCCGTTCTGACTATGCCATTAGTGGATACGTATTTTATATATTGGTAGAGAGTTGATGCACCACCATGTATTTGTATAGCCATGGCCGCCCTAACAGGATGTTGTAGTTGACGTCTGCATCCACGACATAGTAGGTAACCTCGGTCTGTAGATCACCGATATGAAATTTCAGTCGAATCTTACCCAGTGGTTCACTCTTGTTGGCGTTGAAGCCACTAATTGTAGTGTGGGATGCTGTCAGGCGATGCATCTGGATCCCCAATGTCTGGAGAAGATTTCAGAAGATGATATTGAGAGAAGACCCAGGGTCGATCTGCATTCGATCCAACTTGATGGTACCGACATACCCTATGTAATACAACGATCTATTGTGTCGGTTGTTCTAGAGCAGCATGTCTTGCTGAGTGAAAGTGATGTTGTGGATGGTCTTCCATACACTGTGGTAGTACAGACATGCTGTCGGATCATCTTCAAGCGGTTAGACTTCGCTAATAAAGAACTCAACATCCTTCAGTGCTTCATATAGAGCCTCTCGAGTATCTTTGGATAGTCGGAGAAGCTCGAACAGGGATAGTTGAGCTGGAGTACTGGCGAGTTGGGCCAGTATATCAAGGTTATGGGGTTCGATCAACCCCAAAGCATTGTCTTTTTACAGAGACCTGTCGAAACGAGCCTCCTTCTATTTTTGTTTGTTATCTACTAGAGGTTGAGATGGATCTTCCCCTTAGGCGGTTGTAGTAGTGACAGGAGGCGTTACTTTGGCTGGAGGCTCATCTTACTGAGCGTTCTGCTGTGAACATATTTGTATGGATAGTGCTTCCTCAGGAGAGGAAGTCACCATTCGACAAGACTTGGTCATCTTGTCTTTCGCTTTGGAGGTAGAATGTACCCTCGGTTAAGACAGTTCTGGGGCGAGATCTAGATGAACCCGCATGATCTCTCCTCGGGACGTCGTGAGTGGTACTAGTCCGCTCACATTGTCACGAGTTGGCAAAAGGTTGACTACTTTCATTATTGCCTTCGGGATAGGGATGACGCTATCTTGAGCTTCAGTTGGCGACAAGGTGCCAAACTGGAGTGACACCGTGTTAGCTGAGACTGTCTTCTCTTCATAATCGACCGAGATGACATTCTCATTGATCATGCGTTGTATATAGTTCTTTAGGATATGGCAATCTCGATTTGGATGCCCGACGAACTGATGGCAGTGATAGTACCGCGGATCATCTGCCCTGTCCACCTCGTCAGGATGCTTTGGATCTAGCAATTTGATCTTGTCGCTCTGTTTCAGAATCTCGAAAAGCTGTAAAGTGTCCTTGTCATTGAAGGAGTAGACCTCCTTTGGCCTTGGTACAGGTAGGGGTTTCTGAGTAGGCACATGTGTGCTCTTTGAGGTATTGACAGTCAATGCTTGTTTTTCCTTGGGTTTACGACAACTGTTGTTTGTGGCGGCACATTTTTCTTTGTCATCGAACGTAGGGAAGCTAACCCCCCAGAAGCCGTACGTTGTGTGCCTTTTTCTCGGTGCTTCGGCTCCGATGATCAACAAACTCTAATTGGAAGGCTGGGCTGAGTCAAGCCAAAGTTTGATGGCTGATGTCATGTTCATGCTGCATGAGTCGATCAACACATGTTCTGGGATGCCAGTTGGTAATCTCAAGCATGCATAATGGAAACGTTCAATAAAGGCTCAAAAAGTATCTTTCTCTGTCTGGCACACTTTTATAAGAGATGACATGGTTATGTTTTTCCTCTGTCGTAGAATTAGTCGAGGAAAAGGCATGTCAAGTCGTCAAAAGATGATATATAGTTGTCATGGAGACTACAGTACCAGCCGTAAGCGACTTCCTTCAAATCCTCGACGAATAGGCTGGTGAGAGATGTCTCGTTTGAGACTGGAAGTAGGTCAAGTATCGACAAGGAGAATTCTTCCCTTTATATGGCGTCAGCATTTATGGTTTATATTTGGAAGGATAAACCACCTCGTTCCACTCGAGAGGATAAGGTTGCGGGATTTCCAACTTCTGACGTTCTTCCTGTTTATTCCACGCTTCGAAGCGATCGCACAGATCCTTTACCATCTCAACTAACTCCTCTGTAGAGCTAGGAGTAGGTGAAGGAGGTAAGGTGTGAAGCTCAGCCCCTGATGGAGTTGATGTCCGAGGGGCGGTGTGATGATATATTCCGGAAGATATCCGTTGAGGGGGTATACTGGACTCTCCGTTAGCCCCAGGGTTGTGGCTGGTAGATATTGTAATGCCCCGCTCCGCACAAGGCATTTGGTTGGCTTATTGGATGGGATCAGAATATTGGACCGTGACTTATGTTGGGAATCAGGAGAATTGAGACTGATGCAGTCTCTCTTAGCTGGCTAGACGGAATGGGTATTGGAACGTGGCTCGCTGGTGGAGCTACGCTTAGTGGAATTTTGGGTGAGTGGAACTGTCCTTCCTCCTCCTTACTCCTTCATGCTAATAAATGAAGTATTGAAATGCTATGAGCTGTCCCTAAATGTCCCATATGTTAGTTGCTGAATAATAGAGATGCTTATGCTGAGAATTATTGAAATGTACAACACATTGAACTGTTAATATGATTCGCTGCCTGAGAATGAATTGATAACATTACCCCTTATGCTTAACGCTGCTGGAACAAGTAGACACTTGAATAATGAGATGCCTTTGAATGATAGAATAAAGAAATGAACTGGCTATGCTATCGACCCAATGAACTGAATGAGACACTAGAATCTTGTACTCTCTGTATATCTGTTGTAAGAATATGAAATGCTGCATGTCCCTTATAAGAAATGCATGAATGAATAAATGTCCCTATAAAACGAATGAATGTTACGTTCCTCTTAAGAAATAAATGTTGTGAGATACGTTGCAATGAAGCAATGATTGAGAAATGATAAAGCTGGGATCGTTGAGATCACCAAAAGAAATGATGGTAATGATAAAATGAATAAGTCATTGAATATGACTAATGATGCACTGTTGCCTTTACTTTTCTTAATACGTTTTACCATGCGATTTTGTTCACAATCAAGTCGGACACACATTCGCATGGTCATGGACAACTTGTATACAAGGTTTGAGTAATAATTTCCTCGAACGGTTCCTAGGGCCCTGGGGACCGATTCGGCCTAGGAGGAAATAATGATGAGTGTTATGGGAGCACGGATAAGGCGGGGTGGCATAGAGGCTCGCCACCTACTATGCTGGCCGTATTATCTTGAAATGAAATGAAATGAGAAGAGTCCATATGGTTTAACAACACCAGTGACCATGTAGTCAGGATGCATGCTAATGAATGTTTTGTGCAGGCAGAGTAAGTATATCAGATAGCCTGTATTTGATGCAGGTACAAGAAGTCGGCTATCGGTAAGAAATCACATAATTGTGATATTGTATAAGTTGGTTTAACTTACCTGCTTAACATGTTCAATTCATTATGCTAGAAAGATGCCTTGCTATAAATAGTGCTCAAACATAACATCCATGCTAAGTGATGCTTGAAGTAAGAACTATTATAACATGTTTAAGTTGTTAATGTTAACGATGCCTCAATGATGCCTTTCATGATAACACCTAGTATGCCTCAATGATGCTTTGCATGATAACACCAAGAATGATAAATGATATGTCCACATGAATGCTGCTAAGAATATGTTTACATGCTTCACTCTGATTATTGTCCATGAACTGTAAACTGATGCTAGGCCCCAAGTAGAAAGATCACTCTAATAAAATGCTTGCTTAAATGATCACTTTAATGTTGGTTTATACGAGTGGGTTGGATTCTGCTCGCCAGTACATAGATGATGTGCTGACCCATGTTTTGTGGACAGGTGCTAGTGCTTGGAATGTTCTACACACGAAGTTTAGCTGGATTGGTCCCGTAGCATCGAAGATTTGTTGGGCATACAGAAGCTCTCCTTGCACAAGATGATGTCTTCTGTTTATAAAGGGCATAATGTATAGAACATTGAAATCAGTTGTACCAGTGAGATTGTAAGCCAAGTTGGTATATCGAGTTATAATCCATTGTATCCAAATATCAAATGTAAGCTGTATAGCATTGTTCAGTTGGTTTCCAATGTAAAGTGAGATGTGCTGTAATCATTGTACTTCAATACAAGTCTTGTACTCTTCTTCAATTATCAATAAAGAGAATAAAGTTCTACATATCTCTGTGTGGCTTCAAGTTACTCTTTTTCTCCGCTGCTATAAAGAAGTGATGTACTTCTATTCAATGAGAAAGACTGTCCTCATTAAATTCAATTTATCTGCTTCTGCCGCTGCGATGTGTTCCTATTTGAAGAATAATCGATTACGTACCATCTTTGCCTTGTACAAGTGCAATACCAGACTTGTACGACATCACGCCCAAGCGAGGATGATCGATTCCAAGAGATAAAATATGTGAATAAATGACTCTATGAATCGGGGCGTGACAGATATAGGCGCCCTCGTCAATGGTTGAAAGGTCAGAGTACTCCGAATCTCAAACATCATTTCGGTCAAGGTTTGCATGGTGTTGGAGAGGGTCTTGAGGCCATCTTCTAAGTTGTCCATGTGCCGAACAAGATCCGGAGCTGAAGTGTCGATCTCTTCTTCGTCGCCACCCCCTGCCATGTAGACGGACATGATATGGGTAGAATTGGATGGATCAGTCGAGGCTTCGCTCTCGACCTCACTCTGCTGCTGGAGAGCTTCTTCTTCTGAGGCCTCGTACTGGCTACCCCCAGCTACCTCAGTGTCAGTTCCTTGGTGGATGTCCTCATCTTCAAGTGAAGGGTTGTCATGGATAACAGGAGTTCGATCACCCCCGGCTTGCTCCTTTGCTGGAGTCTTCATTCTCAAGCGAGTACCATGTAACACCCCGGTTGATGAGACTATCGTTTTGATTTTCTTCGGCTGACTCTTTGATGATCCCATCGAGGCCGAGGAGTTGGTGGTTACCTTTCTCCTTGATGAGTAGAAGTTTGAAACAAAGAGGCGACCAAGGGTTCTAACTCGTCTTTAATTGGAACCCTCTTTCTGAGATAGTGTCGGATGGGTACAGCGGGTTGCAGTCGGTGGAACACAGACTGCCTGAGTGATGGAGCTGTTGTTTTGCAACAACAGCAATTGATGGTGACCATGGCACAAGTATGCCCTAGGAGGGGCACATCGTGCGTAGTGGTTTTCTCTCCTGGTCCACGTTATGAGTGATCATATTATGCAGATCGTAAGGGAAGAGTTTCACATTTACATTCCCTTTAGGCGCGTGGTGAGGCCAAGCGCTGGGATGATTATGTCAATGATGTGCCCCCTGATTTAGTTCTAGCATATGAGATGCACCGAGATCGTTGATGGAAGAGCAACATGTATTGTGGCTTGAACCCACTTCATGCGCACGTCCCACATGGGCGCATGGGTTCAAAGGCACAAGATTTGCCCCACCCGACTTGGTTCCATGACTTTTAGTACGCATCCCTGGTTTACTGTTGGCATAGCACGTTTAGGGCTCATGGCCCGTACTGCCTTGGACTTCTTCGTACTAGCCCGCGAAGGTGCATGGTACTTAGAATCCAATATCCTCGCCATGATAGCGAGCGATTCTGTTAATGACAGAAGTCCTCTCCAGTACGCCAGAGTTCATGCGCAGGAGGCTAGATGCGCCCTTGTTCCGTTGGTACATCTTCTTCGACTAGGAAGAAGAAGGTTGGGAGTTGCAGTCAACACTGCATTTCCCTGGCAGATGCGCTGCACTAGTAGGCTCATCTTGTTTGCTAAAAACGTCAGCAGGAAGGGTAGGCTCTAGTGGTACATTTCCTTCAATGGTGGTGCTCAGTGCATCGCCTTTTTATACCCAGACTTGACGAGTCTTCTTCGGCTTTGGCAACCGCTTCGAAGGACTCCCGCTGTCGTCGTCAGATTGTGACACAAATTTCTTCTTAGAGGAGAAAGTAGTCCCCAGTAGAGTTGCCAGCTTATTTGCCATTAAAACCAGAACAATAGGCTTGTGTTGAACTTTGTGTTTAATTACAAACAGAATAGAGTACAATATAGGACTTTGACGTAGTCCTAGGAGTACACTTTTGTTTCTGTCTGGGAACTGTATCAATGGAGCAAGTGGTAATACTTGACTCCGTTGACAATCTGACGATGATCTCGAACTCTCTGAAGGTCTGGGTTCTTTGGATGCCAGAGCGTTTGACGAATGCTCGACAAGTAGAAGCTCTGGGCCTTTTTGCTGGTAGGATTGTACCTTTTTCTCACCGTATGTATATTTGTGTGGATGAAGGAATGATCCATCTATTTAAATACAGCAGAATGATCTACTTATGCACGCATATGCGATATGTGCCTGGAGAGCTTGTACATAGGGATGCCACATAGCTGATGCTGTAGAACACATGGATGATGCACCCCAAAGTTGGTACTAAATTTGTTTGAGCTGCACTGTTGGCCTGTGGTGGAGCTGACACGTGGCAGTTGGAGATTCGGCTGTTGCTGAGATCTTGGGTGGTTAGCATCCATTTGTAGGTAGAACTGAGTCAAAATGACACGTGGCATGTATCTATGGCGCAAAGATCTCGAATTTGGTGGAGAGTGATCTGTCAGGATGCGTGTAGGATCTGACACATATGGAGACTTGGTCTATGACTTTTAGGAGTCACAAGCAAGTCTGGGCGCATAGATTTTGAGGCGCATGCAGAGCTTCGGGCGCATGGCAGTGGAGGCACATGCAGGGACTTGACTTCTATCTTTTGGGATCAGGAGCAAGCCTAGGCGCATGGCTTTTGAGTCTCATACAGATCTTGGGGCACATGGCTATGGTGGCGCATGCGAGTGATTAGTCAGCTACGTGGCGGGACACAACTGTAACCTATAGAATAAGAAATGATAAAGCTGACGTCGGTGGCTTTTCGTTCTCTGTAAAAGCTGTCGACTGTTCAGTCTTCGGGAAGCATGCTGTCGACTCTGTCCCATAGCATTAAATGCTTAATGGGTGACGAGCCAGACTGGGTGCATCATTCTGTGCTCTATTAGGCATATTGTTCTGCGCTCCTCTGGGCGTATTGTTCTATGCTCTATGGGCACATTGATACGGGGCGCATGGTGCTGATGAGCGTATCTGCCGCGTGGCGCAAACTCATTAGTCAGTCTTTGTCAGTTTTTTCGAGGCATTAATGACTTCTTTGATGCTGAATTCGAAGGGGGCAGATTTATCACCATAAATGCAAGTTCATTGCACTGACTTCGAAAAAGTTACCACTTGGTGCATGGGTTTGATTTGCACGACCTATAAATAGTAGTGTGAAGAGAAGTTTGTTTCTTGTTTTATTTTCCTTCTCGAATGGAGATAAACTCGACCGGTCCTTCTTCTTGGCGAGACGCTGCGCTGTGGGTTACAGATCTCTTCGTTCGAAGAAGCTTTGACAATGAACTCCTTCAGAAGACTGAGATGTGCCGAGTTTACTATAGACACAACATCTTATGTTTGAACCCCTTGTCGGCAGTGTTCTTCGACAATATGACATTGGGTGCCTGTTGTATCCAAAGATCGTGTCGTCTTGCCCCAATTTTCATTATGATGGAAGAGGCACCGAGTTTGGACTGATTGCTATCCCGCGTTCTGCTCAATAAATTCTTCATTGGCTGAAGCACTCGAAGAAGTGATTCGCTCTGACGAGGAAGAGTGGTGCGCTACATTGAGACGTCATGGTGATACTCCTACGAAGTGATGCTTCTAGATGTAGTTTAGGCTTTCTTCTTTGTAGTAGAGTTTTCTTTGTAACCAAGAGTTTGGACATGTAATAGACCCACATATGCAATAAAAGTCTGATTTTTATATCTATCTTCCCTTTGCTGTTCCGAGTTTTTTTATTTTGAATTCCTCTGCACGTAAAATTTTGTGGCACATGACACTTTAGGTTGCATGCCATTTTGGAGCGTATAAGGGGGATATCGATCGATTAAGGATACGGGGTGCCAACGAGTCTGTCAGCAAACGACACGACTATGTAAAGCCTTAGAAAGAGTATTCAAAGTAATCGTGACTTTAGATAGTTAGTACGAGCTGATTCGAACAAACGAGAAGACAATGCACATCGACAGGATTGCATTGAGTATGAAATATGGATGGAAACAGCAAATAGATGGAATCGAGGAAAAGTTAAAGTGTAATGAATCGACGACTCAGAAGATGAATCGATATGAATCGTATACGAAAAGTTAGCACGATTGGAAGTTAGCGTGCATGAAAATGATTCGAATATATAAGAATGACTACGAATTTGGGAAATATGTTGCTTGTTGACTTAAGATCGACAGATGAACAAACGTGATTTTGGGTTTGAACGAATGAATCGTGTAACTAGTTCGAAGGATAATGATCGAAATTGATCTTGAATGTCAAGGAGATTGTGGTATATCCAGTTTGGATGATAGCAACAGTTGCACGACTCGAAGTTTGTTACAAAAGAAGATCGTCAGGTTATGTATATCATCGATGGCATTGAGGCGTATCAAAGATCGATGTGCGATAACTCGGGTACTTTGATTCAAGGAATGATGATCGTGTAAAATGTTATTATTCGGATGGATTGATATATTACTTGGAGAAAAATAAAAGTGTCTTGATTATTTCGATGATAACCACAACATTGAAGATTCTTGTCTTGTGCGAGCGCAACTCCAGCCTCGAACATGCGTCATGTCAGATTAGGTCGATCATTTTGCGGGAGTGTTGGCATGGTGATTCATGTCCAGCAGGGATGATCGAACTTGCGGGAGATCAGGACATGTCAATTGGATTATTTTGACTTATGGTTTGTTGCAACGGTGAATTCGAAGATTGTTTGGACTTATGCTATAAATAAGTTTGAGGATTGAGGACATCCAATATGCGTATCAAGAATGAATTAGTCTAGACTCAAAGCAAGAGTTATGTCCCGAAGAGAGCGATTATCCCACGGAAGCATTAGCATGGTAATTTCATGACCAGCATGGATAATCAGACTTGCGGAAGATTGGGGCATGACGTATTGTTATATTAGACGACCTTGTGATCGAATACGTAAATTGTGTTAAACGACTTAGGGAATATGGTATAAATATTATGGTTTAGTGACAAATCATGTCGTGATGTACTTGACTTGGAAAGGACGGATAGGTGGACTATGTTTCGAAGAGATAGACTATGCGAATTGCTTTTTGTACGTGCAATATTGATATGTCGATGAAGTAGTTGAGCAGATCTTATCGTAGGATGGCTTTGTTGAATGACTCAGACCCCTTGAACTAAGTGTTGTAATTGTGAATAGGAGAAAACTATACTTGAAGTCTAGAAATCAGAGTGATACGTTAAATTCAGATGAGATAAAAGAATGGGAAGGTATTGAGGATTTTGAAATTGCGTGTTTCAAAAAAGAAAATATTGATGGTAGTACGATCGATGGATTAGAAATAAACTTGAATGTTGATTGATCGGGTGGTTTGCCCTAGAACTAAGCTATCCGTGAGCACGACGTGTGTAAGTAGCCACAAGTTTGAGATATAGTTGTTTGTGGTGAAAAATAAATAAGACGCAAGTGTGGCTCAGATTGAAGAAACACATAGGCAAAGTGTGTGTGAGAATAATTGGATGTTGAATCAAGTGATAAGTCGATGAGTGTGTAATCAGTAAGTTTTGAGGATAAAAGTTTTTCTGAGTGGTGTATAATGTAATATCCCATCTCATTCAGTTCAACTGGAGGAATCGAAACGCAATGGTGTTTGGGCTTAGCCATGCAACGGCTTGCTAGAAGTCCCGCTCGGACGAGGCAACTCATCGCTCAGGTGGGTAGCTTCGGTAGACTTGCCTCAGCTTGGCATTCACACTAATAAAATAAAAGTTTTTATTGTACTGAATAGGCTTGAGAATAAAAGGGACAAACCCACATAGCTAAGGGAATAATCCTGCTCTGAGTCGGATTGAGTTAGAACATGGAAAGGTTCTACGATTGGCTTAGAAATGTGTATGACGTGCTTCTAAAATTGACACGTGGTCTTTCATCTCGTGGCTTGGGAGACGAAAAAGTATATGTTGCCACAAGCCTATGAACTTAGCATAGTCATAGGCGTCGTATGATATAATGCTTGATAAAGCATACACTGTCTCACCGTCTAATGCTTGGCATTGCATAATTGTCTCATAAGTCTCAATGCACGTTTCCATGATGTAAGGCTTGGCATAGCCTTTGCTCGTCCCACGGGTTAAGTTGTATCGCACGATTTATGGCATAAGCTAACGCACCCAAAGAATTTGGTTGTTCAAGTTGAACATATGCATGATCCCACGGTCTCGAGGCTCGTCATATACAATATCACTTTGGTGGCAGTATTGCATGAAACATAGTTGGATTAAGACACGATACACGGGTGATTCAAGTGATATGTCCCACTATTCCATAGTTTGTCATATAGAATATGTCATGATCTATGGCATGGATGGAACACTCTTGTTCAAGTCAAGTAAGATGGCTATGCAGCAGCCGTTTTCTGGATTTCATGAATAGAAAAGTTTACGCGACCGTTTGTCGCCGAGGCGGTCTCTCGTTTATGAGTCTCTAATGGAAAATAGAAAGCATGGTTTATGAGTAAAGGAGAACATGGATTCTTTCATATGGTGAGTTAGTTAGGCACCATTGCATGGTCATGGACAACTTATGCATAAGGCGTAATCTTCCTCGAATGAATTACCGGGGCACCGGGATCATATCGGCCTAGGAGGAAGCAAGTTGGCAAAGCATGAAGCTGGATATATCGTATAGGAGATTCTGGGCTTCCATGGGCTAATTACCCTGGATGAACGTCGTCTATCCTAGGCGTACCACATAGGAGATTCAGTGCTTCCATAGGTAGCTACCTGCGTTGGATGATCGCCGTTTATCCTAAGCCAAGTCCAAGATAGCTTGACATTGCTATTGACCTTTCATATAGATGAGTCAACATAATAGCGGTGATCCACGTGCATGTTTTAGATTGAGTAAAGAAGTGTATGTACGATGTCGATTAAGTCGAAAGGAGTGTGAGTACAGTATGAATGAGTTAAAAAAGCGTGTACGGCTTGCAACACAAATATGAAGCCTAATATTTGGCTATAGGAAAGACACGGGCTTCGGCATGAGGGATGGCTTCATTTGTTGAGTCATTGACACAAGTCTATGAGTATGGGTTGAGTCGGATTCATGTTAAAATGGAAAAGACCATAAGGCAAGTATGAATGGGTTGCACTATGTTGCGAGGCACGTCCTCGATGTTTTTCACACAAAATGGGTTTTGATAGCACGGTCTTAAAGTACTTGATAGTATGATCACGTTGGTTGCAACACGAATATGCCAGGAGTCTATGTCCTAAATTAATCCTAAGACAAGAATAGAAAGACAATCGAAAGAATAGTTTGCACAAACTAAAATGAGCGTGTTGGTTTTGTATGGGTTGGCGAAGAGCCTACACCACCACTACGGTTGTGCACTGACACCCCACTAGTTTCATGTGCAGATTATAGGTACCTGTTTGTTCTAGGCAGAGCTCGCTTGGACGTACTGAGGCATGGAGTTCCTTAGCATTTTGAGGCGTGTGGCCACATTGGAGTCTTCACCTATACGGGACATAATGTATGGACATCGCCTTCTGTAGCATCCAAAAGTTGCAGACTTGAGCCTTGCATTGAGAGATGAGAGAGAGAGTTGAGTGATTGTATTCAGAGAGATTGTAAGCTTGAGAGATTGTAATCTTGTCCACGTGCCCCCTTTGTAATTCTTCTTATTATAGATAAAAAAAAAGTTCTAATTTTGTTTGTAACACTTGTGTTTGAATACTTGTGTTTCCTTTATGTTATCCAACTTTCTGCTTGGGCATTCTATGTGACGACCCTGTCGCAAGCTGCTGTAATCGGTCGTTATGGAACCCTTCTTGCGTGAGCACAACCTAGGCTTACGCAGCATCACGCCTTAGCGTGGATGATCGCTCTTCCAGGAGTGGGGCATGACATTAACAATCCAACAACTAATGCTGGTAAATAACCAATAATCATCATAGTTATTCTAACATCCACTAATACTTGCATTACCAACTGGAATTTCTAGTCTGTCATCAGAATAGTAATCTACCCCCTACATCAAACAAAAACAAGGGAATGAATTATCGCATCGGGACAACGTTACGTACGAGCCAGCTTAGCAAGCAGCAAGCCATACAATTTAGGTGAATAACCGGCCACTCAAATGCCTACCACTTTCTATGTTGTATATGGGTTATCCCAGAAATGTAATATATATAGGAATCCTCATATCGTATCAATCTATTAGTACTAGCAGGCCAAAAATAATGCATAGAACGTGGCTAAGCATCGGTTCCTTGCAAGGCCACCATGCGAAATAGATCAGTAATATAACACATAGTATATATAGTATCTGAATATTGTCATCAACTATTGCGGATGTTATATAATATATGTGGCAGCCAGCCTTGCACTCGGTAGATAACTACAGCACATGGGGGCAGCTGGCATGCACGATCACATGATCTTATTCCCTCACATAACTTCTACCATTTAAGTTACATAGATTAATGTAACGCCCCCGAACCAGAATCCTGGAGAGCGGGGGCGGACATACCCAGCTACGTATATTGAAGTGCAACCCTCCTCGCTATACGGTCACGGCTGTCTAGATACATGAGAGTTTAACTACAAGCCATCGGTCTCTTATGGTCATAAGCAAGCCTATTGTCTCAATCTTAAGCAAGTAATAATAGTTACAAGATGTCAGAGCACCAAATATACAATAGTAAGGCGTCCCATACATTACATATTGGGATGATCATGAAGCTAGTCAAACAAAATGTGAAGACTAGCAAGAGTTTCAGTCATACGTGATCAACACTAGGATTTGTCAATCATGCTACAGCCCGTGGGAAGAAAGTAAGTAAAGTGCAATACGAGCTAACATGTGCTCGCCAGCTAAACGCCTCAAAAGAATATTTTCTAATAAAGTGGAAGAACAAAAAGGAAACCCACTCGTTGCCTTGGTTACGCCTTGGGATCACCATTTGGCTGGAAGGTAGGGAGATCCTCTGGTGCTACTCCGGTATCTGGCCATACAAAACCAGCTGGGTCAGATCCCAAAACGAGCAAGTGCTACAAAGGAGGCTTCACTTAAGAACTAAAACCAGCAATTAGCACAAGAACATAATAATATAATAAAAGAAAACTAGAGATATGGTCAATTATGATGATATACGATAAGATAACCATAGGACTATTCAGATAACCAAGTTACAACCCTTAAACCAAACAAGGACCGGGATTGTAACCCTTTATCTGAACGAAACTTGGTTTCCACCATTTATCGAAATAATAAAGCACAAGCATTCAGGTCATGTAACAATCTTGTACAGGATCAGGACAAGACTAGACCGGGTTAGACTCCATCCAATCAAATCACGACTAAGCAATGAATACGGCTTGATACATTAACTAACTAGGGTTATCACAGGCCTACTTACTAATAAGATGCAATGAGATGTTCCAACTGCCACAAGCCCTGCAGACCATCCAGGCTATCCGGACACAATTAGGGGTTGAATCCATATGGGTACATTGTCCAAAGAATACATGTACCCTTAAGTAGCTTGAAGGGTGCAACACATGATAGTATGCTGGAAATGTGTCCTACTCGACGCAGGCTATAGATTCTATGATGGGGCGCCCAGATAACGGGATTGCTTGTAGCTGGAAAATATCTTTATGACTACTAGATTATTCTAGTTATTAGCCTTAATCAGTTTAAGTAGGTACCCCTGACCGTGGTACTCAGGGGTCCCTGCCCTAGACATGATGCAAAACCATACTGGTTCACTTGTACAAACATAATCATCCACGGTGTCCAGGCCATTCATTCTTGTCATGTCATGCTAGCCGTCACAACATCGTTCAATAGTTCCTATCATGCTTGCTTGTCATGTCTTGTTATGTCATATTTTTACTTCATACCATGCCATGTATAATTATCATTTCAAACACATTAAATAGGTTCGTGATTATCAAGTTCATGATAAAAGGCGTAAGGGTATAAAAAGGGTAATGGTGTACGCCATAGAGACGCAAAGTCTCTATACACGTACCTCTACGCTAGTCCAAGGGGCCTCAAGCGTAAAGTGGCTTACGCTAGCGAGAGCAAGGTTAGATAGCTCTATGCGAGCAAGGGTGCATACGGGTGGGGTTTTACGCGAGCCAGGGCTTTACGCTAGCAAGCCGTAGGCAAGCGAGGCTCTACGCGAGTGAAACTCTACGCGATCAAGCTCTACGCGAGGAAACACTCGAGCAAGACTCTACGTGCGCGAGAGTCTGCTCGAGCCAGAGTCTACGCGAGTACGATTCTATGCGAGCGGGAGGGCCCTGAACGCAAAATTTGAATGAACTCAGCGTAGAACGGAGTACGCTGGCACGCAAATGCGTGTGCGTAAAAGGCAAATAATATGTTATCACGTAAAACGTGGGCGTAAAGGCTAAAACACTACGCTAACACGTTAGAACGTGTGCGTAAAACTTCATCTTCTTCCCATGGCCAAGACAAGTAGGCGTAAAAGCTCAAGAACTCAAGCAAGCCCCATCTCAGTCAAGTCTCGATGAAATCCAACCATTCAAGAACCAAACTTGCGTAAAATCGAAATCCCTACTACAGGAAACTCTCTATTTCGGAAACAACCAAGTTTGAGAAGATCAAAACCATGAAGATCAAAATGCTAAAACTTAGATCTACTTGAAATGAGCCATGGAATTCGAAATGCTAAATACTAAAGTGACTTAGAATCTCATGAGGAAGACAATGGAACAACAAAATCTGAGTTCCTCCATGAAGCCAGTTGCACTTGCCTAAGCCTCTCTTTGGTCGGTAGAGAGAGTTAATGGAGGAAGGAGAAGAGTAAATGAAGAGAGAGAATGGGTTGGTGGGTTAATAAATGGAGGAAATGGTAGTAGGTAGGGGTTGGTCCATATGCAAAAACCGAATCAAGCCGAACCAAGTAGCCGAACCGAACCAATCAAACCGAAATGTCAAAATAAACCATGAAATGAGACATACAATATGAGTCAAAATATGTATACGTATACAAGATACGTAATACGAACTACAGGTGTTACATCTCTACCCACCTTAAAAGAATTCCGTCCTCAAAATTTAATTAAGAGGCTAGAGAGGCAAGGACAAGCTATATTAAGCAGTCTATCATGCAATCATTCATTTAAGCAAGGAATCGAGAGCATAAAGCATAAGAAGGACATTATACCTTACGAGTCAAATAGGTCGGGATATCGCGATCGGATATCATCCTCACGCTCCCATGTTGACTCACCCAAAGAGTGATGACCCCAAGCAATACAGACTAACTTGATAGTCTTGTTCTTGAGTATCTTCTCTCCTCAGTCCAATATGGACACGGGTATTTTCTCATACGAAAGGTTGGTTCCAACAACCAATTCCGAATGATCAAGGACATGACTCGGATCCGGGATATACCGTCGCAATCGGGATACATGGAAGATATCATGCACCTCACGCAACGACGGCGAGAGAGAGACGATAGGACACATCTCCTACTCGCTCTAGAATGTCGAATGGCCCAATATAGCTAGGACTGAGCTTTCTCCGTACTCCAAAATGAATGATGCCACGGTTAGGTGAGATCCTAAGGAATACATGGTCGCCGACAGAAAATTCAAGAGGACGTCGATGAGAATCGGCCCAGTGGTACTGGCAATTTTGTGCGACGCGAAGATGATCTCTGACTCTCCTGACCACCTCAACTGTCTGAGTAATTATTTTCGGACCGAGCATCTGCCTCTCTCTAACATCATCTCATGCTAGCGGGGATCTGCACTTCCTATCATACAGTGCCTCGAACGGTGCCATCTGGATACTGGCTTAGAAACTGTTATTGTACGAGAACTCCACCAGGTGCAGGTGATCCTCCCATGAACCACCGAAGTCGAGTGTACATGAACGCAACATATCTTCCAAGGTTTGTATGGTACGCTCTGACTGACCATCTGTCTGTGGATGATAAGCTGAGCTAAACTGGAGGTGAGTTACCAAACTCTCTTGCAGACTGCGCCAAAAGTACGAGATAAATCTTGAATCCCTGTCTGAGGTGATACTGGCTGGTACACCGTAAAATCTGACGATCTACCTGAGGTACATCTCTTCTAGCTGAGCCGTCGACTGACCAACTCTGAACGGGAGAAAGTGAGCCACCTTGGTTAGTTTGTCGACTATAACCCAGATAGCATATCTCCCAGATGGGGATCTAGGTAATCCTATTACAAAATCTATGGTTATATGCTCCCATTTCTATTCTGGAATCAGCAAGGGCTGAAGAAGTCCAGCTGGCCTCTGATGTTCAGCTTTAACTTGTCGGCAAACCAAATACCGAGAGACAAATCGGACTATCTCTTCCTTTATGCCATTTCACCAAAAATGCTACCGGATATCTCGGTACATCTTCGTACTACCCGGATGAATGGAAAATTGAGAACTGTGGGCTTCTGCCATGATCTTCTGTCTGATATCTCCTCTGGGTACACAAAGACGCTTCCTATGTCGAAGTGTACCATCCTCATGGATACATAATTCTGGTGTTCGCCCTGCTACACATTCTGCCATAAGCCACTGAAGCTTAGAATCTGCTGACTGAGCTAACTTGATCCTCTCAACTATGCTGGACTGGACTTGCATACTGGCCGTCAATGCTACATTGGTAGGAAGGACAACTTCTATACCCATCTTCTGAAGATCTGCTAATAACTCTGGTTGTGCTGTTAGAAAATAAGCTCCGGCTCTCCTGCTCAATGCATCTGCTACTACGTTGGCCTTTCCAGGATGATCATGTAAGTTGATGTCGTAATCCACAAGTAGCTTTAGCCATCTTTTCTGACGTATGTTAAGATCCTTCTGAGTAAATACATACTTCAGGCTCTTGTGGTCGGTAAAAATCTCCACCTTATCTCCATACAAGTAATGCCTCCACAACTTAAGTGCAAACACTATTGCTGCTAACTCCAAGTCATGGGTTGGGTAATTTCTCTCATGATCACGAAGTTGACATGACGTATAAGCTATTACCTTCCCATGCTGTATCAAAACACATCCTAAACCTCTGTCCGAAGCATCACAATACACTGAAAATTCTCCAGTCCCATCTGGAAGCGTGAGAATGGGTACCGTCATCAAGTCTCGCTTCAACTTCTCAAAAGATTTCTGACATTCTGTTGTCCAAGCAAACTGCACATCCTTGCGGGTCAACTGGGTCATAGGTGCTGAAATCCGTACAAAGTCTGAAACAAATCGCCGATAGTAACTGGCCAAGCCAAGAAAACCTTAAACTTCTGCAACTGTGTTGGGTACTGGCCATGTCTCAATAGCCACGATCTTCTGGGGATCTACTTCTACTCCACCTCTGGTGATGATATGACCCAATTTCATACGATCGAGCCAGAACTCGCATTTACTGAACTTGGCATACAACTGGTGTTCCCTGAGAATCTGAAGAACTACACGGAGATGCCGCTCATGCTCCGCCTCACTTTTGCTATAGACCAGGATGTCATCTATAAACACAATCACGAACTGATCCCAGTATAGAATGAAGATACGATTCATGAGGTCCATGAATACAACTGGCGCATTGGTTGCTCCAAATGGCATAACAAGTAACTTCCAATGTCCATACCTCGATCTGAATGCTGTCTTTGGGATATCCTGCTCTCTGACACTGATCTGGTGGTATCCTGACCACAAATCAATCTTCAAAAATACGGACGCCCCCTTTGAGTTGATCAAACAAGTCATCTATCATCGGAAGAGGGTATCTATTCTTGATTGTCACTGAGTTCAAGGTACGATAGTCAATATATAACCTGGACGTACCATCCTTCTTCTTCACAAGAAACATCAGGCTCCCCAAGGCGATCCACTAGCACTAATAAATCCCTTGGTTCTAAGTTCTTCAATATTCTTATACAAGATTCCAATTCTGAAGGCGCCATCTGGTAGACTCTCTCTGACACTGGTGTTGACCCGGGAATCAAATCAATGGTTAACTCAATCTCCCTCTCTTGTGGCATACCTGGAAGCTCCTTGGGAAAAATATCGAGAAACTCTTCTATAATTTTGGAAAACTGATCTGCTACTGCCATTGCCATCCGCAACACTAGAGGTAAAGGTTCTACTCTGCCTCGGAAGAATGAAAACTCTGGCTCACCAGGAATACTAAAAATAATCTTGCCAATATGACAATCTATTCTAGCATACTGGTCCCTTAACCAATCAATCCCAAAGACCACATCACAATCGGTCATCGAAAATTCTATCAACCTAGCGGGAAACTCTCTACCGCTAACTACAATCCGACACGAGGAAAATACTCTATCTACTCCCATAAGACCGTTACCAGTAAGTATATTGAGCCTTACTGATAATGACTCGGGCTCCAGTCCTATCCGTGTCACGAATCGTGCAGACATAAATGAATGCGATGCACCAGAATCATATAATGCTGATGCTGGGAAGAAGTTGACAAGAATAGTACCTGCCACTACCTCATCTGATGCTAACTCCTCCTCCACGGTCAAAGCCATCACTTGACCGTGCATTCGGGGTGCTGGTTCCCTCTGCTGGAAACCTCTCTGGTGGTTCTGGGTCTGAACTTGGACTTATGCATACTGTTGGGGTTTCTGCTGCTGAAATGCTTGAGCCTGAGGCGGCAAGGGCCTCGAAAACGGGTACTGCTGTTGCTGCTAGACTGGTACTGGGGCTGTTCCCCGAACTGAGGGACTAGAAAAGGTCAAAGAAGTGGAACTCCCCCTATTCGAGTAGTTCCCAACGTTGTGGTTCGGTACTCCACAAACTAAGCACAAGCCCAGTGCTCTGTGACAGTCTGACACCACCTGCCCTGGCTTCCCACAATTAGTGCAATCTATTGCGGAAGACTGCTTATGCTGCTGCTGGTGATACGCCGGGGTCGAATGCTGAATCGACGTAACAGAAGCCGCCCGCCTCGGAGCTCCAATGGTCAAAGCCCGAGCTGCCAGGGCTGGTACTGAAGACAGGTTCATCTGGCCGTGAGACCTCTTCCGACTTCCAGTCCGATCCACAATCCTCTGGGAGGTATACTCATGCCTTCTCGCTGCTCTCAATATTGCATCAAAAGTCTGATGCTCAAACTGCTCCACTGCCAGTAAAATCTCCAAGTGGAGTACCTGCTGGAACCGCTGAGCTATGTCGAACTCGTTCGCCACCAAGGTGGGAGCAAACCGACTAAGTCTAAAAAACTCGGCCGCATACCCATCGACCGTCCTGTCCATCTACTTCAAATTAGTGAACCTCGTCTGCAGATCATACCGAGCTACAGCATCAAAGTGCTTGTGTCACGCCCCGGTTCCCAGAATGACACGAGGCACGTGATACTTCTTCCTAGGCTACGCAACTGTACAATGAGCTCCGAATTGTACCCTACGATTGTCGCCTGTAAGGTCCGGAATAGGCATAGATAAAAGGAATAATCACAAAATTCCACAATTACATAACATTCATTTATCCAGAAATATTACATATTTGGTCTAGAATTCATCAAACGCATATTTTACATATTTAATTCACTGTCTTCAAACACATGATTGATTCATAGTCTTCAACACATAATTTACATAATTGAAAATATTATCAAAATGAAACTACATTCCATCCGTTCCACTTCATTCATAGAGATCATCCTCAGTGTACGCCTGATCCACATCATGATCTTCTTCAGTCCCTAGTGAACAAAACTAGGTCGTCAATACGACGAGCAAGCCCTCAGTCAAAGGAAAGAGTTATGAACGTAGAATGATATGACCAGTGAATAGAGTAAACTTGAACAATTAACTTGTACAAGAAGTAAGTAATTATCAATTTAATGTCACAAAGACATGACATGATCTTCTAGACCTAAATGCAATTTAGAGAAACTTTCTGGATCACACTCACTCGCCTAGCATCTCAACAATAACCCCATTTGCCCGGGATCAGGCTCATACAAAGCGGGTTGGTGCTTAGATACTCCAGCCGTCTGTACTATCACATATTGATGTGATTACAAGCAAGATAACATCATGAGTGGTTTCCGAATCATCTGGGTCGAGTCATCGCATCATGTGTTATAATCAAGAAGTTCGTATGACTTGGACTTTTCCAAGAATATCGAATCCATTCATTAGAGAGCTGAGCTGAATTCAGGGCCTGGATATCTAATGAATTAAAAAATATTCTGAGCCGAAACTCAGGGTAATGTGCAAATGGATAGCTGAGCTGAAACTCAGGGCCTGGATGTCCAATTGCGATCAAGAAAGTGAGCTAAGCCTCACCCCAGATATTCGTACGGCCGTGCGAACACCGTATCAGGGACTGATCAGTACGAAAATAAAAAATAATATTGCTAAGAAGTCAGCCGGGTGTGATCCAACGGTTTCTCTCCCAAAACCCCATGCAACCTATTCTAAACATTTAGACTTCAGAGAAACTATCTCCCAAACGGGAGTTCTAGAAGTCAAGTCGCTTTCAAATATTAGTTTCGTCCTTTTCGAAACTAAAGTAGTCCGAGAATATTGGAATCAAGGTAAAATTCCAAGATATCTAATTGGACATGATTCCAAGAATCCCTCCGATATTATAGGTCGGAGACGGATGGTTCAAGTGGTCCAGAACTTGAGTCAAAATTTCCAAGAAATTCGAGTTTGTCGGAAAATAGACTAACTCTGGAAATTCTCAAAAATTTCGGCAGAGTCTCCTTTGTATTTACTGACCCGAAAACATTCCAGAACATATAAATACAAGAAAAATAATAAATGGGTACGCCGACCCTTTTGGTGGAGCAACCCTCAACACCGGCAACACGTAAATATAATACCGGGTACGCCGACCCCTTCGGTGGAGCAACTCTCAACGGCGACAACACGCAATATATAAAGCTATGCAAAAATAAAACTTTCTTACCTAGCAGGCAAGGGAGCGTGCAATTATTCTTGTTTTGCAAGGCTTTAACAAAATGCTAAGCAAGTCAAGAACAATAACGAGTTTTGTTTAGTAATGAACATGATTTTAGGGAACTACTATGGACTAGACATTGTATTTAACTCATCAAGAATATAGAAAAGTAATCTAAGATATGTAAAATTAGCACGTAGCTACCATAGTAGACCGGTATACAAAATTATCAAGTTAAACCATGTTTTCAAGGTCAAAAGGTGATTTTAAGCCTAACTAAAATTCTGGACAGAATTGAACATTATGCTAAAAATAAGTAATAATCATCCTATCTCAAAGTTAATTTAAGACATCCTTAAGTAGACTTGAAATCATGCGAATAGTGGATTAGTCCATAACACATGCAATCTATCTATAATGTGACTCCACAACCATTAAAATGAATAGACTTCCCAAAATCAACCCTTTCGAGTTTAAAGTAATTCCATACTTACGGTACACTTTAATTGTGCTTTTTAGAATGTGTTCCAAAGGTCATTTGACTTGGAATTTCAACGTTAGGGTTACCTTATCAAACCGACACCTAAATAAACTTATTTTGGCTAATTTATCATGATGAATAAGTTATTTAAGTGTAAATTAAAAACTGGACAGAATTGAATTATTGTAAAATAATAATGAAATGGGCTTACAACTTCTTGTTGGAGGTCATTTGGGGATACTTTAGTGAAGACAACATTATTGGCTTCTAAGTTCATGAAGTTATCCTATAAGCATATATATATATATATATATATATATATATATATATATATATATATATATATATATATATATATATATATATATATATATATATATATACCATTGTATGAAAGGTTAGTATCTACAAGTTTGCATTGCATGGGGCAATCAAGAAGTTTCATCGTGTCATGGTTTCTATGTATATACAATCATACATATATGTAGGTTTTATAAATTCGATTCTATAGAAACATCAATATCTACCTCTATGCATATGCATATATATATATAAATACATCTAATTACAACACGGTGTAAGCACATTACATTGCATTTTGGTTGATATTACCAATAGTTTTCAAAATTCAGAATATATATATATATATATATATATATATATATATATATATATATATATATATATATATATATATATATATATATATATCATGCAAAATACAAGGATACTAGATAATTAAACGTGGGACAAATTCAAAGGAATATGGAGAGAGGGCTTGCCATGGCTTTGTGGTTAATCTCCCCTCTAGAAGAGTTATTCCCCAAGTCCCAATTCAAATTCTAGGGCACAAGAAGAGAAATTGGGTTAAAGTTACAAAACCTAGAAATAAAAGAAAATGGGAAAGGAACTGGAAGAAAAGAAGAGGAAGAAGAATAGGAAGATAAAGAAAAAAGGGGGGTGCACGGTCGGCCGGACGGCCGGACGGCCGACGGCGTCGGCGACGGCGCAGCAGCCGCGCGGCAGCTGCAACAGCAGTTAGCGGCAGCAGCAGCAGCAATTAGCGGCGGCAGCAGCAGCAATTAGCATAAATAAAAGGGAAAAGAGAAGAAAAAAGGAATGGAAGAAGAATAAGAATTAAGAAAAATAAGAAGAATAGAAAGAGAGGGAGAGGGAGCTTACCTGGAAGAAGAAGGAGAAGAGAATAGTTTCCCTCTCCTCATTCTTCATAATTTAAGAGAGATTAATAATTAGAAAATACGTAAAATGCCCTCTAAGACTTGTCATGAGGCATGAGTGCCAAATGGCACTCATCCATGCATGTTTGACACTCAAGCATTAGTGAAAAATACAAAATAGATTTTTGCATGAGGAAAAATTTGGAAAAATTCAGATTATATTCATTTACACTATAAAAAAAAATTTGAGAAATAATTTATAGGAAAATAATTTTGAATGGTTGAAAATTAATTAAAATACAGAAAAAAAATAGAAAATTAAGGTTATGACACCCTACCCACCTTAATTTAAATTCCGTCCCCGGAATTTAAAGATAAGAGAGTGTAGAGAAGGATAGGTTGCTAAGTACCTTAATCATCAAAGAGGTAGGGGTACAGTCGCTGCATCTCATCTTTCCTTTCCCAAGTAGATTCTCCCGGTGAGTCCTTGTTCCAAGATACTCGAACTAAGGAGATGGTCTTGTTCTTAAGAATCTTCTGCCTTCGATCCAGGTTCTCTACCGGCTTCTGTTCAATGCGGAGAGTTGGGCCAACTGTGATTTCCGAATGATCCAGTATATGACTTGGATCTGGCACATACTTCCGCAGTTGAGATACATGGAAGATGTTGTGAACTCCTTCGAGAGATGGTGGCAAGGCCAAACGATAAGACACGTCGCCAACTCGGTCCAGGACGTCGAATGGACCTATAAACCTTGGGCTTAACTTCCCTCTGGTTCCAAACCTGATAGTTACTTTAGTTGGTGAGATCTTCAGAAATACATGATCATCAGGTTTGAAATTCAAGATTCTTCGATGCTTATCTGCCCACATCTTGTACCTGTACTGCGCAGTTTGAAGATGACTTCTGATAGACTTGACTATGTCTACTGTCTGAGTGACCAATTCTGGCCCTAGAAGTTGTCGTTCTCCGACGTCACCCCAACATATAGGTGATCTGTACTTCCTCCCATACAGTGCTTCAAATGGCGCCATCTTGATGCTGGCCTGATAACTGTTATTATAAGAGAATTCTACCAGATACAAATGGTCATCCCATGATCCTTGGAAATCTAGAGAGCACGCTCTCAACATGTCTTCCAAAATTTGTATCATCCTTTCTGACTGTCCATCAGTCTGTGGGTGATATGCTGCACTGAACTTCAGGCGACTGCCAAGACTGTCTTGCAAGCTTCTCCAAAACTTGGAGGTGAACCGAGTATCCCTGTCTGAGACGATACTTACCGGCACCCCATAGTGACTAACAACTTCTTTCATGTACATATCCGCTAGATGCTCCGTAGATTGTCCAACTCGGAATGGTAGAAATCTCGCAGACTTGGTAAGCCTATCAACTATTACCCAGATGGCATTGTTACCCTTCTGTGTTCTTGGGAGTCCTGATACAAAATCTATTGTAATATGCTTCTACTTCCATTCAGGTACTGGTAGTGGTTGCAGTAGTCCAGCAGTCCGTTGGTGCTCAGCTTTCACTTGTTGGTACACTAAATATTTTGAGACAAATTTAGCTATCTCCCACTTCATTCCATGCCACCAAAAGTTTTGTCTCAGATCCTGGTACATCTTCGTACTCCCAGGATGAATGGAGTACTGAGAACTATGTGCTTCAGTCATTAGCTCAGTCCGGAGTTCTCCAAATGGTACACACAAACGACTTCCGAATC
The DNA here is from genome assembly GCA_029216955.1 of Iris pallida. Lineage (NCBI taxonomy): Eukaryota > Viridiplantae > Streptophyta > Magnoliopsida > Asparagales > Iridaceae > Iris > Iris pallida. The sequence continues at coordinate 30,327,702 of JANAVB010042618.1, forward strand.
TCAAGGATCCATCAGAATGCTTCGTCAATCCAGTTTGTACCCCAGCTTCAGTTTGACTCCACAGCTTTTGTAGCTTCACATCCTTCTTCTGTGCTTCCTTAATTCTCTCTACTAAAGATGATTGAACTAGTAAACTTCCCCAAAATCCATCTGCAACTGGGCATATCACTTCAATCCCCATTTTTCTGAGATCATCCAATATCTCTTTGGGCGTGTTCATAAAGAAAGCCTCAGGCCTCCTACTGAGAGCATCTGCCACTTTATTCGCCTTGCCTGGATGATACTCCAACTACATATCAAAATCCTTAAGCAACTCGAGCCATCTACGTTGCCTCATATTTAACTCCTTTTGGGTGAACACATATTTCAAACTTTTATGATCTGGGTAAATCTTGATCTGTTCACCATACAAGTAATGCCTCCACAATTTTAGTACAAATACAACAGCTGCTAACTTCAGATCATGTGTTGGATAGTTCCTCTCATGAACCTTCAACTGCCGTGAAGCATAAGCGATAACCCTTCCGTGCTGCATCAGTACACAGCCCAAACCCTTACCAGAAGCATCACTGTAAATCTCGTAACCTCCTGATCCTGAGGGTAGAGCTAGTACTGGTGCTGTGACAAGTCTTTCCTTTAATTCCTCAAATGCCGCTTGGCATTTATCAGTCCAGACAAATTTCTCATTCTTTCGAGTCAATCTAGTAAGCGGCTCAACTATTCTGGAAAAGTTCTCCACAAATCTTCTATAGTATCCAGCTAAACCAACGAAACTTCGAACTTCAGCAACATTCTTGGGAGTAGGCCATGATTTAACTGCTTCTATCTTCTTAGGATCTACTGTAATGCCTTCTCCACTAACTATGTGTCCCGAGAAAGGAATTTCCTTTAACCAAAATTCACATTTACTCAGCTTCCCATACAGGTTCTCCTGTCGTAGAGTCTCAAGTACTATCCTTAAATGTTCCTCGTGCTCCTCCTCATTCTTCGAGTAGATCAATATGTCATCAATGAATACGATCACAAACTTATCCAAATATTGATAGAATATCCTATTCATCAAATCCATGAATATGGTCGGAGTATTTGTCAATCCAAAAGGCATGACTTGAAACTCATAATGTCCATATCTAGTTCTAAAAGCAGTCTTCGGTATGTCTTCTTTCTTAATCTTTACTTGGTGATAGCCTGATCTGAGATCTATTTTGGAAAATACAGTTGCTCCTCCAAGTTGGTCGAATAATTCATCGATCCTAGGGAGTGGATATTTATTCTTGATTGTCAGTTCATTCAGTGCTCTATAATCTATCACCAATCTCAGACTTCCGTCCTTTTTCTTTACAAATAGAACAGGCGCTCCCCATGGAGAAACACTAGGCCTGATAAACTCCTTATCTAGCAATTCCTTGATTTGTTTATTTAATTCTGCTAGTTCCTCCTTATTCATTGGGTATATCTTCTTAACAATTGGGGCTGCTCTAGGAATTAGATCAATGCTAAATTCAACTGCCCTATCTGGTGGCAATTCGGATAATTCATCAGGAAATACATCCTTAAAATCATCTACAACCCTTGGCCATTCCTCTATTACTTGGTTCATGAGACTCCTAAGTTCAAACCTTTCTAACTCTTCTTTGTCAAACTCCTTCTGGGCTCGAACAAATTCATGCAACTTTCTACTAGGTAAGGAAAACTGAACTTTTCCTTGACCACAATCAATGATTGCTGAGGTTGCTATTAACCAATCCATTCCAAATACTATATCATAGTTGTCCATGGGAAAGACTAATAGTCTAGTTCGGAAGCTTGCTCCTCCCATCTTGATTGGACAGTTTCTACAAATTTGACTCACTTCTACTACACCATTGCCCGTAAGGATTTTCAATTTTCTAGCTAGAGGTTGAGTCTCAATATTATACTCAGTTATGAATGATGCAGATATGAAGGAATGAGTAGCTCCAGAATTAAACAATACTGATGCAGGGCTAGAAGAAGCGAGTATAGTACCTGTCACCACGTCTCCCGCAACTCCAGCTTCATTGCTATCCATCATAAAGGCTTGGCCGTGATTCCTCTTCTTTCTGTTGTTGTGATTCTGATTAGCCCTTTGAGCTTGATGGAATTGATGCGCCTGTGGTGGCAATGCCGGTCTCTGCTGATATCCTATAGGGGCATGACCTTGTACTTGTGGTGCTGCAGCAGCATTAAACCTGGGCTCGTTGCTTTGAAAGAAAGGCCGTTGTTGAAATCCCTGGTTTGCAGCTCTTGGTCCCTGTTTATTATTCTATGCTACAGATGTTCTATTGTTCTGGGGACATTGGTTCAACCGGTGGTTGGAGGATCCACACTTCAAGCACTTCCCTTGAAGTCTTCTGTAGTTGTTCTTTATATGCCCGGACTTTCCGCAGTAAGAACAGCTTAGCGTGACTCTATTCTGCTCATGCTGAGCACGCTTCTGTTGTCCTTGTCCCGAGGTCCTTTCTTGAGGTGAGCTGGTCTCCAGACTCCGCTTTTGTCCTGTCGCCTTCGAGTTGTTCTTATCATTTTGCATCCTTTCTTGGTCTCTTGCAGCTTCGACCACTTCTATGTAAGTCTGACATTTGTAGGGGCAATCTTCATCTTCAGCTTATCGTCCAGCCCTTCCATGAATCGGACCACCTTTGCCTTCTCCGTAGTCACCATGCCTGAAGCATACCGGCTTAGCCTTGTGAATTCTGCCGAGTATTCATCAACAGATGTCTTATTCTGCTTCAGATGTAGGAATCTCCTTTCCAGCTCCAACTTGGCACTTGGGGAAAAGAATCTCTCTTCAAATTCTTCCTTAAATTTCTCCCATGACACAATCTCATCTGATTCCTCCGGGTGTAAGGAGATCCACCAGATATCGGCAACGTCCTTCAGTTGAATCCTTACAAGAGACACTATGTCATTTGGCGCGATCTTCGAGCCCTTCAGCAACCCTTCTGTGGTCCTAATCCACTGTGCTGCTTCCATAGGAGTTTCAGTCCCCTTGAACTCTGGGGGCTTAATCGTCCTGAAATTCGAAAGGGTCCCAACTTTAGGAGCAGCTGTGACATCCAGTCTTTCCAGTAGCTTTGCAGACACAGCTTGGGAAAGTTGGATTTGTTGGGTGTTGGCTGCCAAGATTTTCTGAAAATTTTCCATAGCGTCTGCCGGACGCATCTCGGTGGTTTCCGTTTGCAATGTGTCGGGATTTGGTGAAGAAGACATTTCCTAAATATTAAGGATGGGAAAATTCTTAATGCAAAACTTAAAGGAGAATCTTAAAGAACTTAATTGCTAAAGGAGAAAAAGACAATCACAATTAAGATAGTCAAGCCAAAAGAAGCATATTTCATTCATTGCACAAAATAGGATTACAATATGCTTCACAAAGAAGTCCTTACGACTTCTATACTCTAACCCTATACAAAACTATATACATCTGTTGTAATTTCCAAAATATAATACAACAGACAAAAAAATTCTCCCTCTACACCTCCACAACATATCTTTCTACACATACATATACATATATCTGTTGATCCGTCAAAATGTTGTACATCAGACAAAACTACCCCATCTCCCAGTGATCCTGACTAACCCCTAGTCAGCTTAAGGTAAGTGATCTCCAAAATCTTGTCGTAGGGTTGGTCTCTTCCCACTCGCTGATGGTCCCATCATACCCATAAGTGAAGGGAGAGGGACCGTCCTTCGCAAGGAAGAACATCAAACGCAGTTCTTTCTCAAAATAAACTTCCGCTCCATCTTCAATGTCCCGGATCTTGGGACGCAGATGATGAAAGTAAACTCCGAATACTGGGAGTTCCACATCGTCTACCACTAGCCAGGCCATCCGGGCGAACTGCTCGTAACCGTAAAAGGTTCTGTCACTCCCGTCCCAAAAGATGCTCGGCATAAATTGGGCCATGACTTATACCCAAAAATCCTCGAATTAGAAATCTATGACAAGAAACAATGCATCATCAATGTTTAGATAAAGTTTAATCAAGATTCATATCCCAAATCCTTCCATATTCTTCGATTTCTTTAATTTAGGAAATTCAATCTTCAATTTAAACATTTCTGTCCTGGGGTATTTCAAGTGAGTCTTAGAGTATCTATTATCTACCTATACATTCTCCTTAACCTATACACTATCCTTAAAGACTAGACCTGCGTGGGCAACCAACCAAAAGAGACGTGTTACGCCCCGGTTCCCTGAATGACACGAGGCACGTGATACTTCTCCCCAGGCTACGCAACTGTACAATGAGCACCGAATTGTACCCTGCGATTGTCGCCAGTAAGGTCCGGGATAGGCATAGATAAAAGGAATAATCACAGAATTCCACAATTACATAACATTCATTTATCCAGAAATATTACATATTTGGTCTAGAATTCATCAAACACATATTTTACATATTTAATTCACTGTCTTCAAACACATGATTGATTCATAGTCTTCAACACATAATTTACAAAATTGAAAATATTATCAAAATGAAACTACATTCCATCCGTTCTACTTCATTCATAGAGATCATCCTCAGTGTACGCCTGATCCATATCATGATCTTCTTCAGTCCCTAGTGAACAAAACTAGGTCGTCAATACGACGAGCAAGCCCTCAGTCAAAGGAAAGAGTTATGAACGTAGAATGATATGACCAGTGAATAGAGTAAACTTGAACAATTAACTTGTACAAGAAGTAAGTAATTATCAATTTAATGTCACAAAGACATGACATGATCTTCTAGACCTAAATGCAATTTAGAAAAACTTTCTGGATCACACTCACTCGTCTAGCATCTCAACAATAACCCCATTTGCCCGGGATCAGGCTCGTACAAAGCGGGTTGGTGCTTAGATACTCCAGCCGTCTGTACTATCACATATTGATGTGATTACAAGCAAGGTAACATCATGAGTGGTTTCCGAATCATCTGGGTCGAGTCATCGCATCATGTGTTATAATCAAGAAGTTCGTATAACTTGGACTTTTCCAAGAATATCGAACCCATTCAGTAGAGAGCTGAGCTGAACTCAGGGCCTGGATATCTAATGAATTAACAAATATTCTGAGCTGAAACTCAGGGTAATGTGCAAATGGATAGCTGAGCTGAAACTCAGGGCCTGGATGTCTAATTGCGATCAAGAAAGTGAGCTAAGCCTCACCCAGGATATTCGTACGGCCGCACGAACACCGTATCAGGGACTGATCAGTACGAAAATAAAAAATGATATTGCTAAGAAGTCAGCCGGGTGTGATCCAACGGTTTCTCTCCCAAAACCCCATGCAACCTATTCTAAACATTTAGACTTCAGAGAAACTATCTCCCAAACAGGAGTCCTAGAAGTCAAGTCGCTTTCAAATATTAGTTTCGTCCTTTCCGAAACTAAAGTAGTCCGAGAATATTGGAATCAAGGTAAAATTCTAAGATATCTAATTGGACATGATTCCAAGAATCCCTCTGATATTATAGGTCGGAGATGGATGGTTCAAGTGGTCCATAACTTGAGTCAAAATTTCCAAGAAATCCGAGTTTGTCAGAAAATAGACTAACTCTGAAAATTCTCAAAAATTTCGGCAGAGTCTCCTTTGTATTTACTGGCCCAAAAACATTCCAGAACATATAAATACAAGGAAAATAATAAATGGGCACGCCGACCCCTTCGGTGGAGCAACCCTCAACATCGGCAACACGCAAATATAATACCGGGTACGCCGACCCCTTCGGTGGAGCAACTCTCAACACCGGCAACACGTAATATATAAAGCTATGCAAAAATAAAACTTTCTTACCTAGCAGGCAAGGGAGCGTGCAATTATTCTTGTTTTGCAAGGCTTTAACAAAATGCTAAGCAAGTCAAGAACAATAACGAGTTTTGTTTAGTAATGAACATGATTTTAGGGAACTACTATGGACTAGACATTGTATTTAACTCATCAAGAATATAGAAAAGTAATCTAAGATATGTAAAATTAGCACGTAGCTATCATAGTAGACCGGTATACAAAATTATCAAGTTAAACCATGTTTTCGAGGTCAAAAGGTGATTTTAAGCCTAACTAAAATTCTGGACAGAATTGAACATTATGCTAAAAATAAGTAATAATCATCCTATCTCAAAGTTAATTTAAGACATCCTTAAGTAGACTTGAAATCATGCGAATAGTGGATTAGTCCATAACACATGCAATCTATCTATAATGTGACTCCACAACCATTAAAATGAATAGACTTCCCAGAATCAATCCTTTCGAGTTTAAAGTAATTCCGTACTTACGGTACACTTTAATTGTGCTTTTTAGAATGTGTTCCAAAGGTCATTTGACTTGGAATTTCAACGTTAGGGTTACCTTATCAAACCGACACCTAAATAAACTTATTTTGGCTAATTTATCATGATGAATGTCATTTAAGTGTAAATTAAAAACTGGACAGAATTGAATTATTGTAAAATAATAATGAAATGGGCTTACAACTTCTTGTTGGAGGTCATTTGGGGATACTTTAGTGAAGACAACATTATTGGCTTCTAAGTTCATGAAGTTATCCTATAAGCATACGTGTATATATATATATATATATATATATATATATATATATATATATATATATATATATATATAATATATATATATACATACCATTGTATGAAAGGTTAGTATCTACAAGTTTGCATTGCATGGGGCAATCAAGAAGTTTCATCGAGTCATGGTTACTATGTATATACAATCATACATATATGTAGGTTTTATAAATTCGATTCTATGGAAACATCAATATCTACCTCTATGCATATGCATATATATATAAATACGTCTAATTACAACAAGGTGTAAGCACATTACATTGCATTTTGGTTGATATTACCAATAGTTTTCAAAATTCAGAATATATAATATATATATATATATATATATATATATATATATATATATATATCATGCAAAATACAAGGATACTAGATAATTAAACGTGGGACAAATTCAAAGGAATAGGGAGAGAGGGCTTGCCTTGGCTTTGTGGTTAATCTCCCCTCTCGAAGAGTTATTCCCCAAGTCCCAATTCAAATCCTAGGGCACAAGAAGAGAAATTGGGTTAAAGTTACAAAACCTAGAAATAAAAGAAAATGGGAAAGGAATTGGAAGAAAGGGAGAGGAAGAAGAATAGGAAGATGAAGAAAAAAGGGGGGTGCACGGTCGGCCGGCCGGCCGGCGGCGCAGCAGCCGCGCGGCAGCTGCAACAGCAGTTAGCGGCAGCAGAAGCAGCAATTAGCGGCAGCAGCAGCAGCAATTAGCATAAATAAAAGAGAAAAGAGAAGGAAAAAGGAATGGAAGAAGAATAAGAATTAAGAAAAATAAGAAGAATAGAAAGAGAGAGAGAGGGAGCTTACCAGGAAGAGGAAGGAGAAGAGAATGGTTTCTCTCTCCCTCATTCTTCACAATTTAAGAGAGATTAATAATTAGGAAATACCTAAAATGCCCTCTAAGACTTGTCATGAGGCATGAGTGCCAAATGGCACTCATCCATGCATGTTTGACACTCAAGAATTAATGAAAAATGCAAAATAGATTTTTGTATGAGGAAAAATTTGGAAAAATTCAGATTATATTCATTTACACTATAAAAAAAATTTGAGAAATAACTTATAGGAAAATAATTTTGAATGGTTGAAAATTAATTAAAATACAAAAAATAATAAAAAATTAAGGTTATGACACCTTGGTCCGGAATCTTTCACGAAATACCGTCCAAGCAATAGGTGCCACTAATCCATCGGCCTGCACCGCCCACCAGCTGCGGGCTAGATCCAATAACTACATGCGCACTACGGCCACCTTCTCGTCCTCGGGGGTCTTGGCTGCTTCTAGAATAACCTTAGTATCCTGCAGCCAAGCGTCTACGACAATAGCATCTTCGTTGCCATCGAAGAAAGGAGGGTTCGAGCGCTTGAAGCTGTTGGCCGCACTGTTACCTGGATGACCTCCTCTGCTCAAAGCATCTTGTACTGTCTGGTGCAATGCATCACCCCGACGATCCTGTGATGCAATCAACTCTCGGATGAGTCCAACCAAGACTCCATCATCCTGTCTTACAGGCTGGGCTAGCTGTACTGGGGGTTCTGGACCTCCGGAAAGCATGACTCGGGAAGCTACCCCTGAGTGCTGAGCTTGATCTTCTTGTTACGGGGGTACTCGTGGAGCTTCTTCCGGCTGATTGGCAGGACCAGGAACAATACCGCTGAAGAAGACGACATAGAGAATAATAACGAAGGGCCAGGACAAACCAAAGATACAAGCATGTGTTCAGGTCAAGATTTTCAGGAATTTAGAGGATACAAGCAGAGATCAAGGGCGAGTGTTGATTGAGACATCTATTCGGTAAACCTTCACATATCTTGATTTTTAAGACCTGTATGGGCCACCACTAAAACCATGTAACGCCCCAGAACCAGAATAATGGAAAGCGGGGGCGGACATAGCCATCTACGTATATTGAAGTGCAACCCTCCTCGCTATAACGGTCACGGCTGTCTAGATACATGAGGGTTTAACTACAAGCCATCGGTCTCTTATGGTCATAAGCAAGCCTATTGTCTCAATCTTAAGCAAGTAATAATAGTTACAAGATGTCAGAGCACCAAATATACAATAGTAAGGCATCCCATACATTATATATTTGGATGATCATGAAGCTAGTCGTACAAAATGTGAAGTCTAGCAAGAGTTTCAGTCATACGTGATCAACCCTAGGATTTGTCAATCATGTTACAGTCCGTGGGCAGACAGTACGTAAAGTGCAATACGAGCTAACACGTGCTCGCCGGCTAAACGCCTCAAAAGAATATTTTACAATAAAGTGGGAGAACAAAAAGGAAACCCACTCGTTGCCTTGGTTACGCCTGGTGGTCACCATTTGGCTGGAAGGTAGGGAGATCCTCTGGTGCTACTTCGGTATTTGGCCATACAAAACCAGCTGGATCAGATCCCAGAATGAGCAAGTACCACAAAGGAGGCTTCACTTAAAAACTAAAACCAGCAATTAGCACAAGAACATAATAATATAATATAAAAAAACTGGAGATATGGTCAATCATGATGATATACGATAAGATAACCATGGGACTATTCAGATAACCAAGTTACAACCCTTAAACCAAACAAGGACCGGGGTTGTAACCCTTCATCTGAACGAAACTTGGTTTCCACCATTTATCGAAATAGTAAAGCACATGTATTCAGGTCATGTAACAATCTTGTACAGGATCAGGACAAGACTAGACCCGGTTAGACTCCATCCAATCAAATCACGGCTAAGCAATGAGTACGGCTTGATACATTAACTAACTAGGGTGATCACAGGCCTACTTACTAATAAGATACAATAAGATGGTCCAACAGCCACAAGCCCTACAGACCATCCAGGCTATCCGGACGCAATTAGGAGTTGAATCCATGTGGGTACATTGTCCAAAGAACACATCTACCCTTAAGTAGCTTGAAGGGTGCAACACATGATAGTGTGCTGGAAATGTGCCCTACTCGACGGCAGGCTACAGATCCTATGATAGGGAGCCCAGATAACGGGATTGCCTGTAGCTGAAAAATCTCTTTATGACTACTGGATTATTTTAGTTATTAGCTTTAATCAGATTAAGTAGGTACCCCTGACCGTGGTACTCGGGGGTCCCTGCCCTAGACATGATGTAAGACCATACTAGTTTACTTGTACAAACATAATCGTCCACGGTGTCCAGGCCATTCATTCTTGTCATGTCATTCTTGTCATGTCATGCTAGCCGTCGCAACAGCGTTCGATAGCTTCCATCATGCTTGCTTGTCATGTCTTGTTATGTCATGTTTTTACTTCACACCATACCGTGTACAATTATTATTTCAAACACATTAAATAGATTCGTGATTACCAAGTTCATGACAAAAGGCATAAGTATATAAAAAGGGTAATGGTGTACGCCATAGGGACTCAAAGTCTCTACGTGCGTACCTCTGCGCTAGGCCAAGGGGCCTCAAGCGTAAAGTGGCTTATGCTAGTAAGAGCAAGGTGAGATAGCTCTACGCGAGCATGGGTGCATACGGGTGGGGTTTTACGCGAGCCAGGGCTTTACGCTAGCAAGCCGTAGGCAAGCGATGCTCTACGCGAGTGAAACTCTACGCGAGCAAGCTCTACGCGAGGAAACACTCGAGCAAGACTCTATGTGCGCGAGAGTCTGCTCGAGCCAGAGTCTACGCGAGCACGATTCTACGTGAGCGGAAGGGCCCCGAGAGTAAAATTCGAATGAACTCAGCGTAGAACGGAGTACGTTGGCACGCAAATGCGTGTGCGTAAAAGGCTGAATAAAATGCTGTCACGTAAAACGTGGGCGTAAAGGCTAAAACACTACGCTAACACGTTAGAACGTGTGCGTAAAACTTCATCTTCTCCCTATGGCCAAGACAAGCAAGCTTAAAAGCTCACGAACTCAAGCAAGCCCCATCTCGGTCAAGTCTCGATGAAATCCAACCATTCAAGAGCCAAACTTGCGTAAAATCGAAATCCCTACTACAGGGAAATCTCCATTTCGAAAACAACCAAGTTTGAGAAGATCAAAACCATGAAGATCAAAATGCTAAAACTTAGATCTACTTGAAATGAGCCATGGAATTCGAAAATGTTAAATACTAAAGTGACTTAGAATTTCATGAGAAAGGCAATGGAACAACAAAATCTGAGTTCCTTCATGAAACAAGTTGCACTTGCCTAAGCCTCTCTCTGGTCGGTGGAGAGAGTTAATAGAGGAAGGAGAATAGTAAATGAAAAGAGAAAATGGGTTGGTGGATTAATAAATGGAGGGGATGGTGGTAGGTAGGGGTTGTTCCACATGCAAAAACCGAATCAAGCCGAACCAAGCAGCCGAACCGAACCAAGCAAACCGAAATGTCAAAATAAACCATGAAATGAGACATGCAATATGAGTCAAAATACGTACATGTATACAAAATACGTAATACAAACTACGGGTGTCACAATTAACCCTACATTTATTTGGAATCACATATCGTGGTCATGTAACTCCCAAGTCCCAAATTACGTAGGACCAATAGTACGTATACATGACAGCTACCTATTGAGTGAACTCCAGTCCGGCTCGAATACGTATAAGCTATCTTGGTGCTCTAATTCTATTTATTAATCAACTATAAGTATATCTATCTCATCCTACAGGATAAGTAACATAAAAAATAAACAGTATATGCCACGGTCTGTACCCTAATAACATATATATTCGATTAGACTTGAAGAACGATATGGGTATACAAAACAAGACTAAATAGAAGAATAAAAATAATAAATAAATATAAAAGTACGATAAAATACCTGAGCCAGATAAAACAATACCTGTCACGATCCGCTCCTGCTTTTCGGGATACGAGTACGTAGCCAAGTCCAGCCTACGCCATCATCGGCGGTAGTACGCTGTTTATACTTCAAAATAAGTCTCAAATACAAAAAAATTATCTCTCTTTTTCTCATCACAATAATTATTAAATTTACAATCAAATAATACAACCAAATTATATTCGAGAACAACCCTCTAGACATTAAATTCAAAACTATCTATTCTAACTAGAATCTATGGTTAGCCTCCAAGATACCTTAAATTCCACCCGAAGGAACCCAAAGCAAGATAGCAAGTCATCAAGAATCTGTTAATTGAAAAATATATCCAATCAGGATTAGAACAAGTACAAGTTATAGCAACACAATACAAATACAATGTAAAGCAATATATAACACTAAACATGAAAATAATGAACAAGGAAATATGAAAAATATGAACAAAAAACATACAATATAAGAACTTATAAAGAAGTAGCAAGCATGAAAGATAAAGAAACTCATGTAATCAATGATAGTGCACGTGTCATGAGAAGTACAACTTTTCTACACATAGACGGCTTGGGCGAACGATTAGGTTATACGGCCTGCCGCCGTAAATGGGATAGTTGCCAACAATACAATTAGAATTTATCCATGTGCCTAGTAATTGTACCCCTCTAATATCCATACTCACAATCATGTAAACACGGCCACGATAAAAATCATGATAACAATGAGAAAATATGAACAATAGTCAATCACTCAACTCTCGTGCGTGTAAACAGTCAAGACACGAGAATATCATGTATAAGTAAAATATAATAACATAAAGTAAATGCACATGAAAGCATCAACAAGTACTTACCTCGATTTAATTTAAAGTTTACTTGCGTGATATAATTATATCGGCACATAAATAGTCTCAGAAATCAAAACTATACAAGATGATATTGTAGAGGCTAAAAATCTAGCTATGCTACTCATCCAGAAGTCATCTCATCAAAATGCATCATATTAATATGTTGCGCCACAATAAGCTGCGCCAACATAGGTTGCACCACTTCAGGTTGCGCCAGCCTCAGGTTGTGCGAGTGCCACGTAGAAGTCTCCTAGAAAAGCTATAATGGCATCATCATTGCATGACAACTGACAGCACATATATCAAAAAAAATCCCTTCAAATCCCACACAATACGACGCTCGAGGAGAATTGGTTAGATTTTATGACAGCCAGCAGTTTGCGTAATATGTCAAGGTGCACGAGGTTGTGCTTAGGTACAAGTTGCTACATTGAGCCCCCATGTAACCTGATGAAGCTCGGGCAATATGATCGTCCAGAGCAGGGTGACATGGTGCGCATGCTACTAACTTCGTAGAACGTGTCCACAACATTGCTCACGACTATGCACATCTTACTCAAGTAAAGCCACGTGTCCATAGCAGTTGGTACAGTAATTCACACAAGTTGCTACTTTGTGCCCCTGCGCAACCTGATGAAGCTCACACAATGTGATCGTCCAGAGCAGGGTGCTGTGGCGCGCATGCTACTAAATTCGTAGAACGTGCCCACTATATTGCTTACGACCATGCGCATCTCACTCAAGTGATGCCACGTGTCTATAGCAGTTGGTGCAGCAGTTCATACAAATTTCTATATTGCGCCCTCGTACAAACTGATGAAGCTCGCACAAGGTGATCAAACAGTGTCCAGGATAGGGTATCGTGGCTCACAAGCTACTAACTTCGCATAACATGCCCACTAAACTGTCCACGACCATGCACATCTCACTCAAACGATGCCACGCGTCCACAGTAGTTTGTGTAACCACTCACGCAAATGAATATGCGCACAACCTAAAGCTCGCACAACACAGAATAACTGCTAAACAGTTATTTTCATAATTCTATAAATAGAGTTTTAAATCAGTCTTAAATCATCACAAATGATCATAATCTCCTACTAAAGTGCTGTTGAATCCTCCAGAGGCTCGTGTCTTCGATATCTCATCGTTCAAGGGATAAAAAGATCGTCTTCTGATCAGATTCCTATAGTTGTACTTCTCCAGAAATAAATTGTACTTTTGTACTCTTTCTTAGTTTGTAGAAATCAAACCTTTATTTTTTGCAAACAAAATGGTGACTTTGCTGGGGATGACTTCTCCTCTGACGAGAAAGTGACAACTTAATATGATATTACGTCGATCGGTAAGACGCAGAAGACTTTAGTCGTTCAAGTTGACCAAACCGCTTACGAGGCAACGATCAGTACTGGGGGTTCCAAGCGCACCGTCGTTGCTGCTAAGAGCAAAGGGCGCACTATGTGGACTCCCAAGTCTTCTCGGCTAACCATGGCTCCTGTACAACTTGTGCAATCTGTCTCTCGGCCAACCATGGCTCCTGCGCAAGTTGCACAATCTGTCTCTCGGCCAACCATGGCTCCTGCACAACTTATGTAATATGTCTCTAAGCCAACCATGGCTCATGTGCAACTTGCGCAATCTGTCTCTCGGCCAACTATGACTCATGCGCAACTTGCGCAATCTGTCTCTCGGTCAACCATGGCTCCTGCGCAACCTGCGCAATCTGTCTCTCGGCCAACCATGGCTCTTGCGCAACCTGTGCAGAATACTTTTCGGCCAACCATAGCTCCTGTGCAACCTACGCAGAATGCTTCTCGGTCAACCAGAACTCCTGCACAAGTCACGTCTACTGCTTCTTCGACTCTGAACGAAGAAAAACGCCTTTTGGCTACTCCTTTATCTTCTCTAGTTCTGAACTCGGGGAAGAACCTATCTAGGAAGAGTGTTAAACATAATAAAGGAAAGCATTCTTTCGCCTTTCATCAACTTGCACAACTTGCGTCTATGGCCTTCCAATCACAAAACAAAAGAAAACGCCTTTTGGCTACTCCCTCATTTTCTCCAGTCCTTGACTCGGTAGAAAGTATCTCTGGTGGCGCTCATGTGCCACTCAGTGTGAAAACTCTTTTGGTCAGGAACTCTACTCCTCTGAATAGAGACAATCAAATCTCTACTAAGAAAGTGGGTTCTGTTCAAAGTGAGATTTCTTTCACTCAGTTGCACCAGAGCAAACACATGAGAACAGGTTGCACAACACAAAAAGGACCAAATTCCAAAAATATAACTACGGATCTTCCTATCCTACTCATCTCAAGATCGAAATAGGGTAGACTAGTAGTATCTCAGACAGATATATAAGTAGCAGATCTATCTGACCTACGCACCTATCTCAACAGGCGCCAGTCAACACCTACTTCAGTAAAATGCAAACAGACTGCGCCATTGGCTAACTCGTGCCAGAAGCAGACTTCTGAAGGCAAGAATATTTTTACCTATGCTAACCAACTCAGCACTTCATTGTACACTCAAGGAACGGGACATCTCAAGAATAGGAATCATGTCACTAATATCATTAAAGAATATGTTCCTTCGACCTCTCCTCATCCTGATGTTGTAACGATCTCCGTGAAGTTCTTAAACAGAAGCGGAAGATCCCAAATCTGTCTCATCCATGTTAGCCTAATAATTATATCATATTTTCGTATATGGCTAATCAATTAAGTTTAACATAATAACATCATTAATATTCATGTAATTATTATCATGTTACTATTTTAACTTAGCATTGTCCTAATGTTCTGTATCAGTCATATTATTTTGTTTGCCTAACATGTATTTGTAGATATGCTGTAAGCATGATCAAACAAGATCAAACCATGACATATGCAATAGAGAATTATTGATGGGCCAAAGACGGCATTATACAAGAAGATTTCTCTGAACCGCCCAACGACCTATCCGGTCAGCGGACATAGGTCGAGGGGGAAGCTACCCCAGTGGGGGTTTGAGGGCGAAGCCCCCAAAAGGTATTTAGATTTCCAGATCTGTTTATCTTTGGACGACCGCCATCAAGTGAAAAAAGCGTCTTCAAGTCTGCTCAAATATTTGAAGAAAGGTGTCATCAATGGGCTCTTGGTTTTTCTATTTTATCAATGTAATTTTTCATATTTAATTAGTCTAGGAATACGATGTAAACTCCATCGTACTGGCAAATAGGCTACCCAAGAAACATTTTCAAAATACCCTTTTATTTTGAAAACAAGCCCACTTACAAAAGCCCAAACTACTTCCTAACTGCTTGACTTTTCAAAAAGCCCAAAACCAATTTACAAAAACCCTGACAGAACTCCAACAAAATTTGGCCCAAGTTCGGCCCGAATTCGGCCAGAGTTTGGTTTGTGCCCGTTGGATTTTGAACTTGGTCTTCCCGTAATTACGGATCTTGCCGAAATTTTTTCATAGAGTTCTGTCCGAATTCTGCCCGAATTCTGTCAGAATTCTGCCTTTGGAAAAACTATAAATAGAGAAGGATTTCGATCATTTCAACACCCCAATTCACTTTCATATCTCTTCTCTATAAGCCTACTACTTCTTCTAAAGTATTCCGAGCTATTCATTTTTAATTCCCAAGCTAGTTACAATCCTCTAGTCGATTTGCCAGTACGGTACGGTCTAGAAGTTTCAGAGTGATTGTAATTAGAGGCTTGATTAAAGAAAGACACTTCACAATTGAAGTTGGTCGAGTACTTCGGATCAAAGCTCGTGTTGCAGAAGTTGTAAAAACTTCGGATAAAAACTTGTGGTATTTTCCAATAGTGGATTCAACTGGAAGCTAGAGTTCTTTCGACTGGACTAGTCCTCACAAGAGGGAAACCAGTATACATCCTTGTGTTTGTGTTTGATCTCTACTCTCTACTTTTTATTTACATATCTATGATATATATATTATGTGATCTTGTTGCTAATATTTTTAAATAGTTAATTTTCGTTGCCTACTCTATTCACCCCCTCTATAGTATTGCGCTTTACAACTCGTTCCTATAATCGGTCCTACAATCTAATGCATTCCCAAGAACATCACTGTAACCATCACCATGAGGTAATTATCAGATGCTGCTGTCAAACAGCTAAACGGTCTGTCTTTGACCGTTTGAATCACTCTCAGGTTCCTCAACCAATGATACAGGATGAAGATGAATTGTTGTATGCCTCTGTTAACATGACGTCTCAAAGCACTGGGGGTGGAAAATGCCCGAGACGTAATGCATCCCGTAATTTCAGTCAACAATACTTAGATCAGATTTATGAATCCAGCGAATGAGAATACCAATATACTAGATTAAGAAGCCGAGACGCAATCGGTCAAAGGAATATTCCTTCCGACCAAGACACAATCGGTCAAAGGAATCTTCCTTCCGACCAATAAACAATCGGTCAAAGGAATATTCCTGATTCCAATATCCCTATCACTTATTCTGGGGGTGGTTCCTTATATGACTTTAATGCTGATAGTGAAAGTTCCGAAAGGACCATCTTTTCTACTAGCTCATCTTCAATAGCTAGAGTGATGACTTCTTATGTCGTCACAGAAGATCAAGATGATCCCAGTTCTATCAGTCAAGAGCAGAGAATTGCTGCTTTGGAGGCTAGTTTGAAGAACAAGGCTAAGATGATGACTGGCATGCATGCAGTAATTATGACACAACATACGGTTCCACCAGTCGCGAATCTAATTTCGATCCAAGAACCTATAACAACACCAGCTCCTATCAATATTGGTCTGGGGTTACAGTCTCCTCATACCGCTTCCATATCAGCGTAGGCTATTCCAAGTCTATCTGATACTGGGGGTGGTACTTATCATACAGTACCCTCTCCTAATATATCAAATCAATCTACTGCTCCACAATTATCGGAAGATACTAATGAGGCCATAAAAATTTTATGTGCTCAATTTGAGGCTTTCAAACAGAAAGACGGCTTGCAGAAGCTTGGGATCAAGCAGTCTTATCCTATAGAATGGAAGAAAGTCTAATTTTCTCCCAAATATAAACCCCCTACTATTATATTATTTGATGGCAGCATATCTCTAAGTCAGTACCTCAATCACTTTGAGGTAATGACTGATCAACTCCAGCCAAATGCCGCTCTATTCACTAGGGTGTTCGTCGGATGTTTAGCAGGTACAACTTATGACTGGTAGCGTAGTTTGCCAAATGGTTGTATAACCTCTTTCACTAGATTCAAACAAATGTTTTTGGAACGATTTTATGAGGGGACAAACGACATGACTGTCTTCTTTCATTAAAATTAAGCAGCGACACAATAAAACAACTGAACGCTTTATTGAACGATTCTACAATGAGGCACTCAAAATGCCTCTTGGAACTCCAGATGCTTTGACTATAGACACTTGTAAGTCAAAATTGTTGCCTATAATCAGCATGTGGACCGGATCGACACAATTCCAGGACTAGCCTTCATTCATAGTAAATGCTAAAGCGGCGGAAGAAAGTGCTGACAAGTTTAAACAATTAGGTATTCAGATGCCTAATCTTGATAAAGATGAACATGCTACACCAAATAATGGTGGCCGTCAGAACAACCGCAAGAGTAAAGAGACTTTGGCTATCAATGTCAAAGGCAAAAAAACTCTAGCCATAAACATAGGTCAACCAACACCTACTCCAACAGCATCACCACAGAGGGCACCACGTCCGAAAAAAGAATACTCTTTTGACGAAGATGATGTCATAAGTATCTTTAATTGTCTAATCACGAGCAATAAGCTTCAACTGTCGGAGGCAAAACGGCCAGATGAAGTAGGTAAAACTAACTACCCCAAATATTGTGTTTACCATAGATTTATCGGACATCTGACTCGGGTATGATATGTGCTTAAAGACAAGATCCAGGAGATGGTTAATTTTGGTGCAATTACTCTCCAACAAGATGAAAAGACTGTAATGGCTAACGTCGTCTCTTTATAGTTTGACGATTTTCCTGCTCAACTTGTGCAGGACGGCATTATTCCCATCCTGAGAACTACTTTGGAGATTGTTAATCATCCACCTGCACGAACTGATGGTCTTGTACCTTTATCTACTGATAAAGGGGAAATTATGTGGATTCATCCTGATTTAGTAGCTGATTTTGAAGCACCTTCTTTAAAGCCTAAGAAAGCAACTAAATATAAGTCATGTCACATGACTTCGTTGGATGAACATTATCTTCTACCTTTAACTACCACTTTCACTTCTACTACAGATCCTTCTTCTTTCTCCCCTTTGAGACAATACTGTCAAAGACAGAAGCTAAATATCAACCAGCTTTCCATCTGTATAGTCCACAGTCTCATAAACTAATGACAAAGATGGGATATGATCTACAAAAGGCTCCCGGCTTGAATCATGGAAAAGGATCTCTAGTACCTCTTTCTCTATGTCTTTCACATAACCAATCTCGGGTTGGTTTGGGTTACTAGACAAACTTTTCATCTTGTCAAGAGAAACCTTCCAGAAGAAAGATCCAGGCAAAAAGTTGCAATATGGTGTCCTTCGAACCTATATCCGAAGAAGAGACCTTAACTAGTACCAGGTCTGGAAGAATTTACCTGAGAGACTATTCAAAAGGTCAAGAGAACCCTGCTCTAGCTCTGGAGGCTCCTCCAGCATCATCTTCTCCTGCTGTCAATATTCCATTGATTTTATCACCTCCAGTGGAACCAACTCTTCCCAAACCAACAACAGCTGACAAAGGAAAGTAGCCTGTCCACTTTGATAAAGTATTAAAGAAGACTCCAGTTCTAGGACTTGAGAAGCCATATAACTTTGATATACTGGCTCAACTGGCTAATACCCCAGCAAGGTTCACAATTTTTGTCTCTAATAAAAACTTGAGAGACATTGAGTGAAGCCTTGACGCAAGTTGATGCTTGTCTAGCACTCCTCAAGAAGCTATAGGAGGAGCATGTAACTTGCTTTCATTGTCATAGTGTAATGGAGCTGATGCCCAACATCACCTTTACACAATATGATATGTTGTTGGAAGATAATCATCATGACTGACCCCTCTACTTTACAGGATATGTCGATACTATGAAGGTTGATCGCATCTTAATCAACCCTGGGTCTGCACTCAGTATCATGCCAAAGACTTTACTAGATGCATTAAAGATTCCCGTACATAATCTTTCAATAACCATCACGACAATCTTAGGATTTAATTCTGGAAGAAGTGAACCTTTGGGAAAGATCCGCCTGAAAGTTCAAAAAGGCAATCTTCGTACAAAGGTTACTTTTTACGTAATCGATAATCATGGCTCCTATAATGCCTTGCTGAGAAGACCCTTTCTGCATGAGCATAACATTGTACCATCCACTCTACACAAATGCTTCAAATATGTAGACATCAATGGAGAAGTATAGAAGAAAGTAGCAGACCTAAATCCTTTTAGAGGCATTGAAGCATATTGTACTGATTCTCGGATGTACAAGGAAGAGTTCATGAAGGTTGTATTAGAGATGGATAGTGAGGAAGATCAGATAAATACTTCAAAAGATGTTCTCATAATCCCCGTCAAAGGACGTACTACTCGTCCCTCTAATTTTTAGGCATTGACTATCCATCTTTCCTCTCATAACAAACAGCCTCTTGCTGTAGAAAGGGAACAAAGGGAGCTTACCTCTTCTGAGCCTCTTCTCATCGACCTTCGCTGTAACAAACCTTCTCTCTCTCCTTATTTGGTTATCAATCTTACTAAGCCTTCTGTTAAGGCCAAAAATTGTCCTTCTCCTCCTCTGGTTATCAACCTTACTAAGCCTACTGGCAAGGCTAAGAATCCTGTTGTAAATGATGATGTACAATCAATAAAATAGCATCTCCTTTACAGTATACTGATATTTTTATTATACTCGATGTTATTTAGAAATACTAGATAACTTTGAACCACTTACTATAGGAGCAGTTCAACCTCTCCAAGACGAAGTATTGCTCGAATCAATGCAGGAATCCTTCTTCTTAGTTCAGAAAGAAAGATGAACTTTCTACACTTTTTAGTAAAGGAACAGAACATAAGATCACGCTCGATAGTGAAGAAGAAAATCACGATAGCGGAAGACTTCAACTACGTCGTTATAGCCAACAAACAAAAGATATCATTCAAAAGTTGGGCTATAATTTTAAAGCTAGTCTCAATGGTGGTAAAGGAAGGCGAACTCCTATTCGTATTCCCGCTCCAAAAAGAAAGTCACAACAATATTACAGCAAAAAGAAGCGGAGATTGGGTTATACCTCACCAATTCCGACTCCAGAAGCCTCCGAATCCGATGAAGAAGAACGATCTAACTCTTCTGATTCTGTTTCATGGGATTCAGATACCAGTGTAGGGCATGTCCATCGAGTGACTCTATCTTCCAATATGGTAACTGCCGAGTTCTCGAAAGACGAAGAAAACTTTTTTGAAGCATCCGAATCTGATCCTTGGGCACAATAGATGGATACTCAATGGGACCTTTGCTTCGAGCAACGTGAGCCACCTACTGAAGATCAATTGGTTCAAGTCGATATTGGAGACAAAACTTTTCCAAAACCAATATTCGTTAGCAAAAGCCTCCCCGAAGCGGATAAACAAGAACTGATCCAACTTATTAGTGAATACATTGATGTATTCGCTTAGAGATATGAAGACATACCGGAATTATATTCCCAGATTGCTACCCATAAACTCAACAGTATGCCGAATGCGAAACCAGTCAAGCAGCAACAACATCGATTTTGGCCCAACATGATGGATGATATAGAAGCTGAAGTCAAGAAACTTATCACCTGCGATTTCGTCAGAGAAGAACAATATCTGGACTGGATGGCTAATGTTGTCCCAGTTTTGAAGAAAATAGGGAAAGTCTGAGTTTGCATCGACTTCAGAGACCTTAATAAAGCTTGTCCCAAATACGAATTTTCTCTTCCAATCACTGATGTCATGATTGACAATACTTACAGATTTGAACGTATGTATTTTATGGATGGATTCTCAGGATATAACCAAATCAAGATGCATCCAGAAGATGAGAAATATACATCTTTTTGTACTCCTCTTGGAGTCTATTACTATACTATCATGCCGTTTGGTCTTAAAAATGCTAGTACAACTTATCAGCGGGCCATGAGTACTATCTTTCGTGATCATTTACGAAAGATAGTTGAATATTATGTAGATAATATTGCTGTCAAAAGTCGTCTAAAGGAAGACCACATTCAAGACTTGAGAACTATATTTGATCTCATACGCCAGCATCAACTCAAGATGAATCCCACCAAGTCATTCCTGGGAGTCTCTAGTGGCAAATATCATGGATCCGTTATTACCTCTAAAGGTATACACGTTGACCCTGAGAAAATCAAAGCCATTCAAGATATGCATCCTCCACGCAACCTAAAAGAGCTACGAGGATTCCAGGGACGGCTTGCTACATCAAGAGATTCATCTCAAATGTCTCTGGACGCTGTAGACCATTCACT
The DNA here is from genome assembly GCA_029216955.1 of Iris pallida. Classification (NCBI taxonomy): domain Eukaryota; kingdom Viridiplantae; phylum Streptophyta; class Magnoliopsida; order Asparagales; family Iridaceae; genus Iris; species Iris pallida. The sequence goes on from JANAVB010042618.1 coordinate 30,349,473, forward strand.
CAACTCATAAAGAAAAGTGTGTCTTTTATTTGGACTGAAGAATATCAGCAAAAAATTTAAAGACATAAAGCGGTACTTGATGAACCCTCCAGTTCTAGTGCCTCAAGTCTCAGAAATACCCTTCTTGATGTATGTTCGAGCAATGGACCATTCATTAGGTACTTTATTAGCTCAGAAGAATAAAGAAGGTCATGAAAAGCTATCTATTATCTTATCCATACAATGATCGAAGCTGAACATTGATACACCCAGTGGAAAAAGAATGTCTAGCTTTAATGTTTGTTGTTCAAATAATGCGACATTATATCACCGGCCAAACTATTTATGTTATTTCTAGAGTTAATCCTCTCCGAATTTTGATGAAAAAGCCAAGTACACTAAATTCCAGGCATGTTACATGGGCTATATTATTAGCACAATATGATATGGTCTATGCTCCTCTAAAGTCTGTTAAGGGTTAAGCTCTTGCTGATTTCCTGGCAGCTCATCCAATTCCCGAAACATCTAAACTCTATGACGAGATTCCAGATGAAACTTTGGAATCCAACATGATTTTAGAAGATATTCTTACTTGGTGTCTATTCTTTGACGGTGCATCCAGAATAGGACCAAAAGATGCCATTGTCACTGGAGTTGGAATCATCCTCGTCTCACCAGAAGGATTAGCTATTCAAAGAGCTTATTCTTTAGACGAGTCGTATACAAATAATATGGCTGAATACAATGCCCTGATCATTAGTCGCCAATTGGCTAAACAATTAGATATTGGATATCTTGAAGTGTATGGAGATTCTAAACTGATTGTCAATCAGGTTAGAGGCACGCATGAAGTTCGACACCAGGATCTTGTCCCATATCATGAAGTTACAGTTAGGCTAGCTACATCGTTCAAGGGTTTTTTTATTGAACATGTACGTCGGGCATGCAATACGGAGACTGATGCATTATCTAATCTGGCAGCTGTATTAGCAATCCCAGTAAAAAGGCAATAGATGATTGTCGTGACTAATAGAGAGTAATTTTGTGTAACATCCAGTTTTTCAAATGAGGGTAATTTTGAAATTTTGTAATTATAATTATTATTTATTGATATTTATTTCATATTATGATTTTTGGTGATTTTTAATCATTTTTAAACTATTTAAAAACTGTTTTAAGTCATGACTTATGATTTTGATGTGCTGCTAGTGAAACCCGAGAGACTGTCTGACCTAGAGCCTAACATGTGATTAGGAATATTTAATTATCATTTTTAGCCTAGGGGTAATTTGGTCATTTTGACTTATTAGAATTATTTGATTAATTTATTGGATTGGTGATTCCTAGTTTGGGCTTTGACTTATAGAGACTTCTAGACTAGCCTAGAAGCTAACCCTAGCTATGGTAATACTAGTCTAACTTGAGTTAACCTATTTTAGTCATTAGAGATTAGTTTAGAATGAGAGGATTAAGTTTAGTGGAATTAAGTCATGACTTATGGTTTTATGAAATGGCTTATGACTTCATGACTTAAATGATCATGACTTAAGCCCATGGGCCAATTTAGGAAACCCCAACCCTAATTATTCAACCCATGGCCAGCCATAGGAGAACCCCCCCTATTTAATGTCATGTTGAGGTGTTCTTGCCTCTTTTAGTGCTTGACATAGAAATTGAAGAAAAGGTATTTTCTTCCCTTCCAAAAATCCTAATAAATTTATTTTAATTCCTTTTTAACCCTAGTCTTTTGCATTAGGATCTAATTTCTGGTTATCTACTGTTTTTGGAGGATCATCTCAGTTTTAGTGTCATTTGGAGCTTGAGAGTTGGTATTTGGAACCCTTCTATTTGGGGCTTTCTTGGAGGATCGACACTCATAGGTAAACACCCTCAAATTGTGTTTTATTCCTGATTTTAGTGTATGGTAGCTTAGGTATAGGTGTCCCCTAGCTACTGTGGAAATTTTGTGTCATTTGCATTAGGTTTCGTGTCCGTATCGGACACGTATCAAACCTATAGGCTAAGTGTTCGACGAAATGCCCGAACCAATTCAATTTTCTATTTTTGTAAATCTATTTGAAAAGAATCCTAGATCTAGGGTTTGCCTAGGGATTTTTGTTGTTTTTTCCTGATTTTAGATTCGTGTCGTGTCCACACGAGGACACGAACAGCTGCATCACGGGGTCAATAACTCCCGACACAGGATACGTAGACACGCCATTTTTGGCGAGGGGCTTGGAGCATCATCTGCCATCATCCTCCCAAAAGATGGGAGCTTGCAGTGGCGTGTGCGAGGAGAAATCCTCTCCGCACTGGTCGTACTGGTCGCACTGGTCGCGCGCGCGGGCTGTGCACGCGAGCATTTTGGCCACTGACACGCTCATTTAATTTGGACACGGGGACATGGTGCAGGGTGACACGATTGTAGCCCTATGTGGGGCAAATATGTGGGCACGAGCACGAGTCGTGTCGTGACCTGTGTCGCGCGTGGGACACGCGTGCACGCGTACACGACGTAGCGTACTACCCTGTGCGCGTGTATAGTATTGTGTGTTCTGGACAAGTGTCCACTTGGTGAGACACGAACGAGTGTCACGACACGTGCACGTGTTTGTTATGATTTACCAACCCTCACTTTGGTGTTTTAACATGTTTTGGTGGTTCGAATTTCAAATTTCTATGTTGACTGATACTGTCACTTCCCGTTCCCGGAATACGTATTCTAAATACATGTACTGCTGGAACGTATTTATTCAATATTTATCATGTATTATTCTGTATTTAAATTCCTTTAATTTTATGTTAATTTATTTCCTGTAATTATTTTTCTGTATTTTACTTTCTGTATTTTATTCTCTGCTTTTACTTTGCTTTTGGGTTCGGCCTAGATTGGTTTATTTTTGGTTTTTGTTGGTTCATCATGAACCCAACCCCCCACCTACCACCACCCCATTTATAGCCCCAAACTCTTTCTCTCTCTTCATTACTTCTTCTCATTTCTCTTCTTCTTCCTCATAACTCTCCCACCTAGGAGAGCAAGACAAGTGCCAACTTGCTTTATGATGGATCCCCATTATTATTGTTCCATCATATTCCTTATTTGATTCTAAGTCTCTTTAGTACTTAGCATTTCCAATTTCTATGGCTTATTTGTTGTAGATCTAACTTTAATACATTTTTCGGATTTCTTAGGTTTTGATCTAGTAAACTTTGTTATCTTTAAGTTTTGATGGTTCCATGTTGTAGAAAATTTCGTTCTACCCAATTTTGACCTATGGAAGTCCATATTTGGGCTTGAAATGAAGGATTTATGGAGCTTGGAAGCAATGGCTTCCATGGTTCTCTTCCATGGTTCTGTTCTCAGAAATTTGGAGAAGAAAAACAGTCCCAGCCGCATGAATCTTTCTTCCTCAGGCGCATGAGCTTATTTATTTCCCAATTATTTCCTACAGGCGCATGAGATTACTTATTTCCCAAACTTTTCCACAGCGCATGATATTTATTTCCCACAGCCGCATTCCTCAGGCGCATGAGCTTATTTATTTCCCAATCATTCCTCAGCGTATGAGATTACTTATTTCCCAACCATTCCCACAGCGCATGATATTTATTTTCCACAGCCGCATTCCTCAGGCGCATGAGCTTATTTATTTCCGGATCATTTCCCTCAGGCACATGATATTATTTATTTCTCAATCCTTTCCACAGCGCATGAGATTATTTATTTTCTAATCATTTCCCACAGCGCATGAGATTATTTATTTCTCGATCATTTCCCTCAGGCGCATAATATTATTTATTTTTCAATCATTCCCTCAGGCGCATGATATTATTTATTTCTCGATCATTTCCCTCAGACGCATGATATTATTTATTTCCCAATCATTCCTCAGGTGCATGAGATTATTTATTTCTCGATCATTCATCAGGCGCATGAGATTATTTATTTTCCAATCATTCCTCAGGCGCATGAGATTATTTATTTCCCAATTTTTATTTCTCGAATTTGGTATTAATTAACATTGATTGTTATCTTGATTTATAATTGATCATGCGTTCCTAGATGGAACTAAGAGATTGGCTAGTCGTCTTATTGAATTAGATGGAATAAGACACGTTCATATTAACTATGAACTATTACAATCGATTGGTCAATCCGAAATATTGACATATAGATACATGCAGGCTACAATTATTTATTTATTTTACGAAAGCAGCATGTGTACTCTATGGTCAAGGCATGATTATTCCGTGGTTAGTTTTAATTGTTGCATTATGCTATGTAAGACCTACAACCTAACCGCACGGGTATCGTTGTAGAGTTGAGCATATCGTACTTTGTACGGAAGTACTCATTCTGAAATGACCATGATCCACGGCATGGGATTTCACTTAACATAGAGGCTACTAAGTTAAATAAAATAATAATTGTATGGAGGGAATGGATCTCCGAGTTCTTACATGGCATCCCCCTTTAGGACTATTAGCGCCCAACAGGCCGGCTGGTTCCCACAGATACTGTAATTTTGCCACACGGGCAGGGAGCAGTATCTGCTTATATTATTGTATATTGTATATTGATGACGGGCGTCCCGTTGGTACTCGTCTAATTCATGATTGGCGCAATTGATTAATTGGATAGACTAGCATTGCTTGCCCATTGTAAGAACTGAGAAATCCTTATTGCATAATTCCAGGATAACTTGGGACTCACAGTAGTAAGCCGTAGGAGTTGGATGGCCGTTTAAGTTGATTTGTTTGTGTACTGTACCTACTCTGTTACCTAACTGAGATGATCAGAGCATCAGGACATGACGGGCCAACTTCTGTCCTTGTTTGGTTGGGAGGTTGGTTCGAAGTGTCGTGATGTTACGTGAATCCCAGTAGCAAGCAGAGATCTATTATTGTATTCTCCTATTTACTGGTTTAATGTCTCATATCGTTCTTCCTTGCGGTACTTGCTATTAGAGGTCTAACCTCTCTGGTTTTGTATGGCCAGATTTAGAGCCGATTCCCGAGGACTCAGCTTACTTCTACCTCCAAGATGGTCAATACTAGAGGAATGATCGCCGAAGGACTCGAGTTGGTTCCTTACTTCCCCGTTCGTTTTGTTAATTACTTTATATTTTGCCGCTTGGCACCGACATGTTAGTCGGATAGTCTTGCACTTACTTTTACATAATTGTAATTAAGTCAGACTGCAGCTGATAACAATTGTGTATATGTTGCTATATCATCTGGCTATGTTTTGTAAAGCCAATCTCAAGAATATTTTGACTAAGCGTTTGGGACGCCTTATTGCTTTATCTTAAATGTTCTCTGTTATTGCTTCTTGTTTGAATGATTGAGACAATAGATGTAAAGTGACCATAGCGAGACTTTCATGTAGTATGCACCCCCCTTGTCTTTTAGACAGCATTGATCGTATTATACGATATTCATCTACCCGTAAAATGTAGCTGGCTGAGTCATTCCTCCGCTCTCCAGTATTCTGGTTCTGGGACGTGACAAGGTTTTAGTGGTGGCCCATGCAGGTCTGAATCACACATGTTCCCCCTTGATCTCATGATTCGTTGTTCTCAATCCTAGCTTGACCTTCTCATATTTTTTGGCTTCATTGATCCTTCATGTCCGGTCGTTTGATTATTCTCTTGTCCCTTTTATTAGGGGCACCTCGTCTGCATCTACCAGGATTGGGCAACAACAACAAGAGCAACACGGACAACCTGACCATGTTTGTCAGCAATAAGGACCAGTACTACCTCAAAAGAGTATCCAAGAAGAAGTGATAGTGGAACCAGCAGCTGGACCGCAGCATCCGGAGGTTCCAACACCACCAATAGTTCCACCCACCCCTGTGGAAGTGGACACACCAGCCCTTCTCGAGATCATGAGAGGGATGATGGCTACTCAGCAACATCAGATGTTAGCCCAACAACGTATGCATGCTCAGTTACAAGAGCAGAATGTACTACTTAACCAAGGATTGCAGACAGCTTTGGAAAGAGGGGCAAGGACAGATTCAGGAGCGTCAGCCAGGTTTTGCAAGTACAACCTCCGCCGTTTCGAAGGCACGGACGATGCCATCTCAGCAGATGCATGGCTTAAGGATATTGAGGCTATTTTGACAGCCGCTAAGGTGCCGACAGAAGAACGTGTGGATCAGGTGAAGTTGTTACTTTAGGATCTCGCACGTGATTGGTGGGAATCAGAGGAGGTAGGCATCAGACGTCCTGTGGCTTGGGACGATTTTACAGCAACATTCAAGACGAAGTATTATGGAGTTGTGGCACAGTTTGAGCTACAACAGAAGTTTATCAATCTTAAACAGGCTGGCAAGACGGTAGATGCTTATGCAGCGGAGTTCTGCAGATTGAGTAGGTTCGCCCCGGAGATGGTAGCCACAGAGAGCCAGAGGGCTATGAGATTTCAGCAAGGGTTTTATCTTGAACTCTTACAGTTGATAGAGGGGCACAATTATCAGACTTTCGATGAGATATTGACGGCCACTCGGAGGCATGAGATCACCACTCAGAGGATCACGGCAAGGACTGGAGGTCAGAAGAGATCACACAGTCAGATTGAAGGAGGAGGGGGAGCAGCGCCCCGTACAACAGCACCATCCTTTGACATTCGCATTCACGATGTGGCAATACGAGGGCCAGCACCACCACCCAGGCAACAGCAACAACAACAGAAGAAGAATCAGCAACCCCCAGCGGGCTGCACTTATTGTGGGAAGATGGGGCACACTAGAGATGTGTGTCGAGCATTGAACGGAATGTGTTTGATATGTAGAAATCCAGATCATCGGGTTACCACATGTCCCATGAATTCGAGGTCAGGAGGACCAGTGCAGTAGTTACCTGCGCTGCCAGCACCAGGGGCAGGGCAGTATCGAGGACCCGCAGTGGCAGTGAGACCATTGGCCCAGCGTCCGTTAATGCCACAGGCTCAGATATTTCGGCAGCAGGGACCGCCGATGCAGCAGCACCAGCATAGACCACCCCAGCATCACCAAGGCAGGGGCCAGCGACAGCACCAGGCTAGGCCGCATCATGGGAACCAGCAAGGAGGTCGAGGGCAGGCATTCACTCTGTCCTTGGAAGAGGTATTGGCATCGGGAGATGTTGTGGCAGGTAACATTCTCGTCGCCTCTTATCCCGCAGTAGCATTGTTTGATTCGGGAGCATCACACTCATTTATATCTGTATAATTTGCAATACGGCTAGGAATGGAGTTCGAGGCATTACCAGGGAGGTTAAATATACTCACTGGTAATCGGCTCGTAGGAGTTAGTAGAGTTATTCTAGCATGTAGCGTTGTAGTTTGCGAGCATTCCTTACCCGCCCGGTTGATAGAATTTTTTGTTAGAAATTTTGACGTTATCTTAGGCATGGACTGGCTGAAAGACAGTCATGCGACAATAGATTGTCGTAGAGGGAGTGTATCTTTTGATATTCCAGGCATGAAGCGGTTCATCTTAGTCAGATCAGAGGCAACTCAACAAGAGCAGGGAGTAGTGACGGCAACGGAAGAAGTTCAAGTTTCGAAGGTAGTTAAAGAATTTCTAGACGTATTTTCCGAAGAACTTCCAGGTCTACCACCGATTAGAGATATTGAGTTCAGTATAGAATTGGCACCTGGAACTAAATCGATATCAGATCGAGTTTACAGAATGAAGGATTCAAAGCAAGCCAAGGTATATCAGCACATAGAGGAACTGAAGGAGAAAAAGTTCATCCAAGCTAGCATATCACCATGGGCAGCACCAGTGGTACTTGTGGGAAAGAAGGATGGGTCATCCAGATTGTGCATCGATTACAGGAAGCTTAACGCAGCAACAGTGAAGAACAAGTACCCACTACCCAGGATCGACGACTTGTTTGATCAGTTGAGCAAAGCTAGAGTTTTCTCCAAGATAGATCTCCGTTCAGGGTATCACCAAGTGAGGGTTCGGAAGGAGGACATTTCCAAGACAGCATTCAGGTCGAAGTATGGGCATTATGAATTCTTAGTAATGTCGTTTGGTTTGACCAATGCTCCAGCAATCTTTATGGATTTAATGAACCGCATCTTTATGCCATACTTAGATCAGTTTGTCGTTGTATTTCTTGACGACATTCTCGTATATTCTGCCAGTGAAGAGGAACATAAAGACCACCTCAGGAAAGTGTTACAGGTTCTGAGAGAGAACCAGTTGTATGCCAAGCTCAGCAAGTATGAGTTTTGGTCGGATCACATTTCATTTTTGGGTCATATCATATTAGGAGCTGGAGTAGCAGTGGATCCCAAGAAGGTAGAAGCAGTAGAGAGTTGGCCAGTACCCAAGACCGTAGCTGATGTACGGAGTTTATTGGAATTGGCAGGATATTACAGAAGGTTCGTATCAGACTTTGCAAGACTTTCAGCACCTATGACCCGCTTGACACGGAAAGATGTACCATTCGTCTGGTCGGCAGAATGCTAGGCATCATTCGAGAATCTGAAGCAGAAGTTGATATCAGCGCCTATTCTTACATTGCCAGTTGGACCCGGAGGTTTTACCGTTTATTGTGATGCGTCAGGTAAAGGACTTGGATGTGTCCTCATGCAGCATGGGAAGGTGATAGCATACGCATCTAGGCAACTTCGAGACCACGAGAAGAATTATCCGACTCATGACTTGGAGTTGGCGGTAGTAGTATTTGCTTTGAAGCTATGGAGGCATTACTTATATGGTGACCGAGTAGACATGTACACAGACCATAAAAGTCTAAAGTACATCTTTACCCAGAAGGAACTGAACATGAGGCAGAGAATATGGTTGGAGTTGATCAAGGATTACGACGTGGAGCTTCAGTATCATCCAGGCAAGGCTAATGTGGTAGCAGATGCTCTCAGCAGGAGAGGCGACGCATTTATGTTAACAACACAGAAGCACATTTTAGAAGACCTTCAGGAGATGGGCATCGAGGTTATACTTTCTTGTGATGTAGGAGTTCTAGCGAGTCTACAAGTTCAATCAGACTTGGTAGACAGGATCAAGGCACCTCAGGCACAAGACCCAAGGATTCAGAAGCTTAGAGCAGAGTGTGAGTCAGGACTCAGAAAGGAGATGCAAATTCATGAAGATAGTACCCTTAGGGTTGGGTCACATCTATGTGTGCCTAGTGGAGATATCAGACAGGAGGTTATGGCAGAAGCTCACAGTTCTCAGTATTCTATACACCTTGGAGGGACCAAGATGTACTAAGATATCAAACAGCACTTCTGGTGGAACGGGATGAAGAGGGAGATAGCTAGATTTGTTTCCCGTTGCTTGGTATGTCAGCAAGTGAAGGCAGAACAGCAGAGGCCAGCTGGGTTATTGCAACCACTTCCTATTCCGGAATGGAAGTAGGAATACATCACAATGGACTTTGTGACCGGTTTACCGAGATCACCAAGTGGTAAAGATGTTATTTGGATGATAGTAGATCGGCTTATAAAGGTGGCACACTTTCTTCCTTTCAGAGTAGGGCAATCTACGGAGAAGTTGGCAGAATTGTATATGCAGCAGATAGTCAGGCAACATGGGGTCCCAGTCAGTATTGTGTCAGACAGAGATACCCGTTTTATATCATATTTTTGGAAGATCTTACATCATAGCTTGGGTACCAAGTTATTTAGCACGGCTTACCATCCACAGACGGACGGGCAATCAGAAAGAACAATTCAGACCTTAGAGGATATGTTACGAGCTTGCACCCTAGATTTTGTAGGATCTTGGGAGAGCTACCTACACTTGGTCGAGTTCTCATATAATAACAGTTATCAAGCCAGTATCCAGATGGCGCCATTTGAAGCACTATATGGTAAGAAGTGTAGGTCGCCACTAGCATGGGACGACATCGGGGAAAGAAAGATGTTAGGCCCGGAGATGATTGTTCAGACAGTGGAAGTGATTAAAGGAATTAGAGAGCGACTTCGAGTTGCGCAGGATCGGCATCGTCATTGGGCAGACCAGCATCGTAGGCCGCTAAAATTTTCTGTTGGGGACCACGTATTCTTGCGGATCTCACCTACCCGTGGGGTCATTAGATTTGGCATTCGCGGGAAGTCGAGTCCCCGATACGTGGGCCCGTTTGTTATCCTTGAGAGGATAGGCGATGTTGCTTATCGTTTATCCCTTCCACCTTCGTTACGAGAGGTGCATGATGTGTTTCATGTATCTCAATTACGAAGGTATGTATCGGACCCAAGCCATGTTCTTGATCATTCTGAGCTGGTTGTTGGTACCAACCTGTCTTACGAGGAACAGACTGTGTCTATTTTGGACCAAAGAGAGAAGATACTCAAGAACCGAACAATTAACCTTGTCCGGGTTGCTTGGGGTCATCACTCTTTAGGAGAGTCAACGTGGGAACGTGAGGATGATATCCGATCACGGTATCCGCACCTGTTTGACTCACAAGGTATATCTCTTTCTGTATACCTTGATTGTCTTAACTCCTCATGCTTGTTACTTTATGAGTAGAATTGCTTGGTGTCGTAAAATATTCAACAAAGATATGTTACTTGCTATTGGCATTGTAGAATAATTGCTTACTCAAATTGCTTATACTTAGATTAGTTTAGCTTCGATGTTTCTATTCTGCTTGGAATTGAAATTTCGAGAACGAAATTTTTCTAAGGAGGGTAGAGATGTCACTTCCCGTTCCCGGAATACGTATTCTAAATACATGTACTGTTTGAATGTATTTATTCAATATTTATCATGTATTATTCTGTATTTAAATTCTTTTAATTTTATGTTAATTTATTTCCTGCAATTATTTTTCTGTATTTTACTTTCTGTATTTTATTCTCTTCTTTTACTTTGCTTTTGGGTTCGGCCTAGATTGGTTTATTTTCGGTTTTTGTTGGTTCATCATGAACCCAACCCCCCACCTACCACCACCCCATTTAAAGCCCCAAACTCTTTTTCTCTCTTCATTACTTCTTCTCATTTCTCTTCTTCTTCCTCATAACTCTCCCACCAACCTAGGAGAGCAAGGCAAGTGCCAACTTGCTTCATGATGGATCCCCATTATTATTGTTCCATCATCTTCCTTATTTGATTCTAAGTCTCTTTAGTACTTAGCATTTCCAATTTCCATGGCTTATTTGTTGTAGATCTAAGTTTGATATATTTTTTGGATTTCTTAGGTTTTGATCTAGTAAACTTTGTTATCTTCAAGTTTTGATGGTTCCATGTTGTAGAGAATTTCGTTCTACCCAATTTTGACCTATGGAAGTCCATATTTGAGCTTGGGATGAAGGATTTATGGAGCTTGGAAGCAATGGCTTCCATGGTTCTCTTCCATGGTTCTGTTCTCAGAAATTTGGAGAAGAAGAATAGTCCCAGCCGCATGAATCTTTCTTCCTCAGGCGCATGAGCTTATTTATTTCCCAATCATTTCCCACAGGCGCATGAGATTACTTATTTCCCAACCTTTCCCACAGCGCATGATATTTATTTTCCACAGCCGCATTCCTCAGGCGCATGAGCTTATTTATTTTCCAATCATTCCTCAGCACATGAGATTACTTATTTTCCAACCTTTTTCACAGCGCATGATATTTATTACCCACAGCCGCATTCCTCAGGCACATGAGCTTATTTATTTCCCGATCATTTCCCTCAGGCGCATGATATTATTTATTTCCCAATCCTTTCCACAGCACATGAGATTATTTATTTCCCAATCATTTTCCACAGCGCATGAGATTATTTATTTCCCGATCATTTCCCTCAGACGCATGATATTATTTATTTCTCGATCATTTCCCTCAGGCGCATGATATTATTTATTTCCCAATCATTCCCTCAGGTGCATGATATTATTTATTTCCCGATCATTTCTCTCAGGCGCATGATATTATTTCTTTCCCAATCATTCCTCAGACGCATGAGATTATTTATTTCCCGATCATTCATCAGGCGCATGAGATTATTTATTTTCCAATCATTCCTCAGGCGCATGAGATTATTTATTTTCTAATTTTTATTTCTCGAATTTGGTATTAATTAACATTGATTGTTATCTTGATTTATAATTGATCATGCATTCTTAGATGGAACTAAGAGACTGGCTAGTCGTCTTATTGAATTGGATGGAATAAGACACGTTCATATTAACTATGAACTATTACAATCGATTGGTCAATCACGAATATTGGCATATAGATACATGCAGGCTACAATTATTTATTTATTTTATGAAAGTAGCATGTGTACTCTATGGTCAAGGCATGATTATTCCGTGGTTAGTTTTAATTGTTGCATTACGCTATGTAAGACCTACAACCTAATCGCACGGGTATCGTTGTAGAGTTGAGCATATCGTACTTTTTACGGAAGTACTCATTCTGAAATGACCATGACCCACGGTATGGGATTTTACTTAACATAGAGGCTACTAAGTTAAATAAAATAATGATTACATGGAGGGAATGGATCTCCGAGTTCTTACATGGCAGCCCTCTTTGGGACTATTAGCACCCAACAGGCCGGCTGGTTCCCACAGATACTGTAATTTTGCCACACGGGCAGGGAGCGGTATCTGCTTATATTATTGTATATTGTATATTGATGACGGACGTCCCGCTGGGACTCGTCTAATTCATGATTGGCGCAATTGATTGTGTGAGCACCCTGAATTTCGGGTTAAAATTTTTTATTTTTATTTTATTTTTCTGATTATTTGGTTTTGATAAATATTTCATTTTATTTATCTATCTGTAAGTGTACTTTTTCATGCCATTGATATTTGGAGTATCAGGGATGTTCAACTCTAGAAATCCTCTTCATGAGTTTTGGAGTGGACATGATTACCTTCATGACGGTATATAGTGTCCCATCCAAAATTGTTCCCTTGTGCTCTTTCTGCTTTGCTGAGCTTTGGGTCGGTTTAGACCATTTGATTGTTATTATTTTCCCACTCTTTTCCTTGATCATTTTCAGCGCGTTACCATGACTTTTAAATTGGGAGCGCCAGACCAGTCATTTCCTTGAAACCAACTTCTCATTGATGATCTACTCGAGACGCTCGTCACCCATGACCTTCGTGTCCCATCAGACACGTCATTTTGTGCTCCATTTGATTCGCACAACTTTCCCGACACGTGACCCGATTTTATTTCACGCCACGGCGTCACATTCATTTTCCAACTTGATTTGTGGGTTCCCTGTCGACCAAAACCTGTCAGCCCCAACTATGGACATGGCCCACTTTGAGCCTACTATCCGTTCGCCACTTGTGTCCCATTTGTTGGAATCCCCATGTGCTACTTATTTACACATGATCATCAACGTCTAATTTTAATTCGATTTTTGCACAATGTCCAGTTTTGATCCAATTCGGCTCCACCGAGTCCAGTCCAGCTTCGTGCTACCCTCCATCGTAGCACCCTCATATTTTTCTTGCCCAAAAATATTAGTACTCTTCTACATATTTTTCTATATTTAATAGAAATTTCTATTGAATTAATCTCCATTGGAATGACCTATTTTTTTGCTAATTTAATTCTAGCCTTTGATTTTCCTATACTAAATCCTCACCATTCATTCCCATGACAACTCCTTTATCCCCCACAGCCAATGTTGGCCGGCCCTAATTTCTAGGGAGAGCCAACTCATCTCTCTCTCATTAATTGTTCTTCTCTCTCTCTCCTTCCTTTTCTTTCCAAAAAAACAATACAACTCACACAACACCATGCACAGCAACACCACTCCATGGCAAAACCCGACTACCCTCCTCCCTTGGCCGTCGGCCACAACCACCTCTCTATCCCCTCCTCCACAGTGATCTCCTCCTCCTTCTCTCCTCCTCAACACCATCCATCTATCCATCCATCCACACCATGGTCTTCTCCACCACCATAACAATCATCACCACCACCTTAGCCCAGCCAGCCCGAGCCCTGGCCGGAGCCCTGCCGTGGCCAAGCCGACCACCCACCTAGGCCGTCGGTCGAGCTTCACCACTCCACTTCCTTCCACTCCTTCTTCACTTCGTCACAAACCAACGCCACCACCTTCAACTCCACCCCATCTTGCCATGGCCGTGCGCCGCCATCCACCGCCTTTGCTTCGCCGTGGCCATCGCCCTTGCCTCGTCGTGCCAGGCCGGCCTCCCCGCACGAGCCCAGCACACAGCAGCAGTCGCTGCACCGCAGAAGGCGCGCACACGCGCGCGCGGGGGCCGCCGTCGTGCGCTGCCGCGCCGCCGCGTGGGCCGCCATGGCTCGCCGTGGGTACGCCCCACCCTGGACACTCCTCCCCTGACGGCCACCGTCCTCCGGGATGCGCCGTCGAGGCGATTCGTGCGTTTTGAACGACGTTCCGACGTGACGCGCACGAAATGAAGTTCATTTTGGCGTCCCGTCATAGCAACTTCGCACACATTTTCCCGGAGATCCGACCGTTGGATCTGCGATTTCTTCGCTCAGTCGCAATCTCGGTATATCCACCTTCGCTCATGTCAATTTTCGTCCGTTAATTTTATCGTTTGATACATGAAAACCGGCCACCAAGTTGACCGTTTAAATTGTATTAAATTTGGACAGTTTTGCGGGGCCAACTTCGTCAACTTGTATATCCTCCACCGCAGCTCCGTTTGGCGTGCTACCAGTTCCGGTGCGAAGCTGGTATAACCCTCTTACTACCCCTCCAGTTTCGTTTCATTGTGAGCTTGTTTGATTGGTTGAATTCGACGCCAAAGTTGGCCGTCCGAATTCGTAATTTCCAACTTGTAAAATTCTATTTTTGAACACGGGACTCCAGATTTCATTTCTGACACCACCAGTAGACTTGTGGCGTCGTTCTGGCATGTTTTTATATAAAATTTGTTAGATTTGGAGAACGTGGGCCCGGACACGTTTTTCGGTGCAAAGCGGGTTCCACTTTCTGGGTCAACAGGACTTTTTAACGCCGGCTCATCGGAATTCAATTCCGGATATACCGTTGAGTTCGTATCGTCATTCTGGACTCGTTGACATATAATTTGCTAGGTTTTGGTGGACATTGGATCAGGCACGCATTTCGGTGCAAGTCAGATACCAATATCCAGGCCAACGGGTCATTTTGAGATCGGCTCATCGGAATCCAATTCCGGATATACCGTTGAGATCGTATCATCATTCTGAACTCGTTGACAGGTAGTTTGCTGAGTTTTGAGAACTTTGGCTCCGGCACGCATTTCCGTGCAAACCGGAATTCCAAGTTCTGGTCAACGGGCCAAATTGAGATCGGGTCAACGGAATCCAATTCTGGAGATACCGTTGGGTTCGTATCGACATTCTGGTTTCGTGGACATATAATTTGTTATATTTTATTGACTTGTTTTCTTGCACGTTTTTCGGTGCAAAACGGCTCCGACACGGATACCGTTTTGACCCGAAATTACCTTTTTGCCCTTGTGTCCAAATTGGACCGATGGGTAGGCTATTCTAGCTAATTTGACCATTCTGGACACGTTGACGATGTTCATTTCATCGTCCGACAATATTTGTTGATAATTTTTCTGAGTTTAACCTTTTTATAATTAATTAATAATTCATTCATATAATGTTCGTATTTCGGGATTAGTACAACGAAACTGAGATCAGTCAATTCCAGTGATCTCATATCGCTGAAATTGACAAGTTGGACACGTGGATCACTATAATAAGATTATCAACCTTATCGATAATCTTTTTATCTCGATTTGCGTGTCGTAAGTTTCGACGTACAAATAACGAAGTACACTTTATATTAGACTAGAATTGACCCTGTTTGACCAGAGTTGACCAGTTGACCCAAAGTCAACTATAAGTCAACACTTGACCTAGTTTGACTAGATTATTGACCGGAGTCGACCTAGAGTTGTTTTGACTTAGAAGAACCTAGAATAATATAGATTGCCTGTAGGGATTCATTTATTTTGACTTGAACACCTTGTAACCTGTGTTGCTTTAAATAGGACTATGTGGCTTCAGTGGGAACCCCTATACTTATCAGCTGTTCAGGTTATCGAGGCGAGTACATTCTCTGATCATTTTATATCCTACTTAGAATTATTTTCTGCAGTAGATTACTTTACTTGTACTGTCACATTGGTCACACGAATTGGTACTATATGGATCCCTTCTTAAAATGTTATCCTTAGGGAGCATCGGGTACTACATGATCTGTGCGTTTCACTTACATGGCGTATCATATGCTTCATTGGTTCTTTGATCACTTACGACATATACTCTTATGATCGTAGAGTCTTCCTAGAATCCTTATCCCATTTATGGGACTACTATATATCACCTTCGGGGTCTATTACCGTCGGGGTCTATCACCTTCGGGGTCTATTACCTTCGGGGTCTATCACCTTCGGGGTCTATTACCTTCGGGGTCTATCACCTTCGGGGTCTATCACCTTTGGGGTCTATTACCTTCGGGGTCTATCACCTTCGGGGTCTATCACCTTCGGGGTCTGTTACATAGCATCATAACAAAACCTGGCTGGATCCTTGTATATTGATTGGGGGTACGGGAGAGTATAAGTGGACATGTGAATAATACACCAGTAGTTTCTTATCAGAATCATTCCTTAGTGTCTTATCAGAATCATCCCAGGCCATTTACATGTTCATGATTGTACTCTGACTCACTAGTCACTGCTAGTTCTCTATGTATAGTAGATATTTCTATTACAGCTCTTCCTGTTTACATACTATTTTTCTTTAGTACCTGTATCTTACTTTACTGCATGTTATATGTTTTCTAACCTGCTATGATCTGTTGAGATGTACTGTGCTCGCTCCAGTCCTGACTGGACCTGTTGATAAATTTTACAGATAGCCTGGAGGTGCCTGCTAGCCTAGAGGAGACACATTAGAGGTTGTTTAGGTAGTTATTTCATTTTGTCTGGAGTTGTATTTACTTTGTGGATTACTGTATCTGTATTTAAGTTTTGAGATGTATTTCTGGGTTTATGTATCTTAGACACTTAGACTTCTATCTCCTATATCTGTTTTGGATTTCATGTTTTACCTATCCTTATCATGCTCTACCTTAGATGTGATTGAGATTGTATCTGCTATGTCACCCCCATTCGGGGAGTATAAACTGTTTAGTCTTATACTGTTAGATGCATTGAGACCTAGGACAGCGTTCTACCGCCGACACTGCGGCGTAGGCTGGGCGTTGTTACGTTCTCGTACCCTAACTCTAGGGTGCGGGTCGTGACACATTTTTAGTGGTGGCCCATACAGGTCGAGACTAAAAGTGTAGTGGTATTCGAACTAGAGTGCCACTACAGCCTGCACTAGGAATAGGATATATTTTGAAGGTACTCAATCACAGATAGGAACCCTTGAGAGATTCCCGGGACGACCCTGGAGAATCTTATTTAACTTCGATTTGAAAACTCTTTTTCCCTTGATTTGTTTTATCTTTATTTTCTGTTGTTGAATTTGATTTTAATGGATTATTGTCGAATTTGAGTTTGTATTTATTAATTTTGATGGAAGATTGTCGAATTTTGAATTTTGATGATAGCTGTTGCATTCGAATTTATATTTTGATGGATTTTGTTCATTTTTTTGAATTTTGATGTTCGTTAATAAATTTGATTTGATTTTTGAGTATTCATTATTGATTTAATTTAATTTTTGGCAAGATAAAATTATATGGGCTAGGTCATCTATGTTATGGAATCTAGTCTTCTATAGTCACATTAGCCAGCATGGTGAGGACATATAGTCTGACTCTGGATATATTTCTCGGGTGTGGGAATTTAAGGTTTTCGCAGCCAAGCATGCGGCACCGCAAAAATGTTAAATACCATGATTCTAGAGATATGTGCATAAGTCAAGGGCTCTGTGATTATCGTAGCCTTGCTTACTAGTATGACGAGGATTTAGAGTACCATGATTTTGGATAGACGCATATGATTATCAGATTGTACTTAAAATATTTTGAACATGTTTTCTCTACTTTTTTCAGTCATTCAAAAAAAAGAATTATTGTTGTTTTGTTTTGTTTTGTTTTGTTTCTCATTGTTTACTTAGGATGTAGCTTTAGCTATTTTTATAAACCTTGTGTAACTTCGTACAAATTTATTTCTTCTTAATACAATAAATCAGTGATTTTGCTAGGCCTTATTTTGGATTTGATATTATAGCTCTGATTTCGAAATGGGTTCCTCTTTTAAATAGATAAGTAGAACAGATTCTTTTATCATTCTTTTCCTGCCAGTATTTTTACTACCATCATTCCTTGTCTTATATACCTGTCCTGATTATATCAATTTTCTGTCTCGTATATAATTCTGTTAGCTATACCTTGAAAACTCTTGAATCTTTATATTGTTTTTATCTGAGAAATGTTGAGGAAGTGACGTAAATCATCTAGTTCAGAAATGATGTAATTGGTTATCATAGGATGATTTTGTAGGAATCAGAGTGTTGGATGTCAAATATGAAAAATTTGAAATGGGGATGTGGTAAAGGTTTAAAATGAAATCGAGGGATAAATGTTATCAATTTAGAAACAATCACGGAAAGTTGGTTATGAATAATTCATGGATGTATTTCAAAACTAATAAGGATGTTCAAGGTCAACCTAGTTTTGAGGACTTAGAAAATCTTGGTTATTGATCCTGGGGAAAACTTTTACTCTGAGGCGATATGGAAATTTAGTAATGGAAAGAAAATTTTATTGTAATCAATGATTATGCAAAAATTGAACTAGATATTGTAAGAAATGACTAGAGACAGAGAACACAAGGATTTTAAGTTATAGGAATTATTTTTGGATGAAAAAAAAATGTGTAGAATTCAAAAGGATAATAATTGAAGGTGAACGTTGAAGAAATATGAAGGTTGATTTATAAATAAGAATAAATTTTGTATGACATGGTGGTATTAGGGTTGAATAAATACGAGACTTGATTTAAACAAGTACGAGGATTTCATAAACTGGATTTAGAGGTTTTGGATCTAAATTAAAACGAGGTGAAGGAATTTGAAATTTTGATTAAATGAATAAGTGTTGACTCCTAAATAAGACGGGTATGTTTCGTGGAAAATATTTTTTTGAAGTTAGAAATTTTGCCTATGGTGATCATGGTAAAGGTTTAGATGATTAAAGGTTATAAAATTTCGATGATAGTCATATGAAGGTTGATTTTCATATTGGGACGAAAAAAAAATATGATTTGGCAAATGACAGACTTGATGGTATTAGAGAGAAATGATTAACTTGACTCCTTATGAAATCTTTCCTTGTTTTCCCAAAAGGGGTTTTTCAATATCGTTGAATCCTAGTTCCTTAATTACGACCAAATCGACTTCAATTATCCTATCTTATCATATTAATATCTTGGATTGTACTTAATTGAATTAAATTTGATTACGACCTGAATCTCCATCCTTGTATGCTCGTTCTCAGACTTTGTTGAACCTGTCCTCCACATTGCCTAAATTTTGATTTCCCCAAATTGATCAACTTAGATCGTATCGGGAATAAATATTTTTTAATATATATTGTGATTGGATTTTCATGCAAGTGACTTTCATTCTTAACTTTGATTTTGATTTTCTGAACCCTTTATAAATAATTGATAGTTACCTTTCCTTATTTTTATGATAAGTACCAGTTTTCACATAGGATGGTAGGCTGTCTTACAGTTATGATGATTGTTATTTCCGTATATTTTCTAATTTAGCACCCTAGACTGATTGTGTGTTTGATACCCCATGATCCTTCCGGTTAGCATGACTAGTATACCTAGATGAGACTTCACTGTCACCGTATGCCATGACCCTGTATGCCGTTCTTTTTGATGGTATGTTTTATTTAAGTTCTGGGACTTTTACTGTGGGGGTTTGACCTAGAGGGTGTATGGACATTTTAATTTCGAGGACGAAATTTTTATAAGGTGGGTAGGATGTGAGCACCCTGAATTTTGGGTTGAAATTTTTTCATTTTTATTTTGTTTTTCTGATTATTTGGTTTTGATAAATATTTTATTTTATTTATCTATCTGTAAGTGTACTTTTTCATGCCATTGATATTTGGAGTATCAGGGATGTTCAACTCTGGAAATCTTCTTCATGAGTTTTGGAGTGGACCCATCCAAACTTGTTCCCTTGTGCTCTTTCTGCTTCGCTGAACTTCGGGTCGGTTTAGACCATTTGATTGTTATTATTTTCCCACTCTTTTTCTTGATCATTTTCAGCGCGTTACCATGACTTTTAAATTGGGAGCGCCAGACCAGTCATTTCCTTGAAACCAACTTCTCATTGATGATCTACTCGAGACGCTCGTCACCCATGACCTTCGTGTCCCATCAGACACGTCATTTTGTGCTCCATTTGATTCGCACAACTTTTCCGACACGTGACCCAATTTTATTTCACGCCACGGCGTCACATTCATTTTCCAACTTGATTTGTGGGTCCCCTGTCGACCAAAACCTGTCAGCCCCAACTATGGACATGCCCACTTTGAGCCTACTATCCGTCCGCCACTTGTGTCCCATTTGTTGGAATCCCCATGTGCTACTTATTTACACATGATCATCAACGTCTAATTTTAATTCGATTTTTGCACAATGTCCAGTTTTGATCCAATCCGGCTCCACCGAGTCCAGTCCAGCTTCGTGCTACCCTCCATCGTAGCACCCTCATATTTTTCTTGCCCAAAAATATTAGTACTCTTCTACATATTTTTCTATATTTAATAGAAATTTCTATTGAATTAATCTCCATTGGAATGACCTATTTTTTTGCTAATTTAATTCTAGCCTTTGATTTTCCTATACTAAATCCTCACCATTCATTCCCATGACAACTCCTCTATCCCCCACAGCCAATGTTGACCGGCCCTAATTTCTAGGGAGAGCCAACTCATCTCTCTCTCATTAATTGTTCTTCTCTCTCTCCTTCCTTTTCTTCCCAAAAAACAATACAACTCACACAATACCATGCACAGCAACACCACTCCATGGCAAAACCCGACCACCCTCCTCCCTTGGCCGTCGGCCACAACCACCTCTCTATCCCCTCCTCCACAGTGATCTCCTCCTCCTTCTCTCCTCCTCAACACCATCCATCTATCCATCCATCCACACCATGGTCTTCTCCACCACCATAACAATCATCACCACCACCTTAGCCCAGCCAGCCCAAGCCCTGGCCGGAGCCCCGTCGTGGCCAAGCCGACCACCCACCTAGGCCGTCGGCCGAGCTTCACCACTCCACTTCCTTCCACTCCTCCTTCACTTTGTCACAAACCAACGCCACCACCTTCAACTCCACCCCATCTCGCCATGGCCGTGCGCCGCAATCCATCGCCTTTGCTTCGCCGTGGCCACCGCCCTTGCCTCGCCGTGCCAGGTCGGCCTTCCCACGCGAGCCCAGCACACAGCAGCAGTCGCTGCACCGCAGAAAGCGCGCACACGCGCGCTCGCGCGGGCCACCGTCGTGCGCTACCGCGTCGCCTCGTGGGCCGCCATGGCTCGCCGTGGGTGCGCCCTACCCTGGGCACTCCTCCCCTGACGGCCACCGTCCTCCGGGATGCGCCGTCGAGGCGATTCGTGCGTTTTGAACAACGTCCCGACGTGACGCGCACGAAATAAAGTTCGTTTTGGCGCCCCGTCGCAGCAAATTCGCGCACATTTTCCCGGAGATCCGACCGTTGGATCGGTGATTTCTTTGTTCCGTCGCAATCTCGGTATATCCACCTTCGCTCATGTCAATTTTCGTCCGTTAATTTTATCGTTTGATACATGAAAACCGGCCACCAAGTTGACCGTTTAAATTGTATTAAATTTGGACAGTTTCGCGGGACTAACTTTGTCAGCTTGTATATCCTCCACCGCAGCTCCGTTTGGCGTGCTACCAGTTCCGGTGCGAAGCTGGTATAACCCTCTTACTACTCCTCCAGTTTCGTTTCATTGTGAGCTTGTTTGATTGGTTGAATTCGACGCCAAAGTTGGCCGTCCGAATTCGTAATTTCTAACTTGTAAAATTCCATTTTTGAACACAAGACTCCAGATTTCATTTCTGACACCACCAGTAGACTTGTGGCATCGTTCTGGCATGTTTTCATATAAAATTTGTTAGATTTGGAGAACGTGGGCCCGGGCACGTTTTTCGGTGCAAAGCGGGTCCCACTTTCTGGGTCAACGGGACTTTTTGACGCCGGCTCATCGGAATCCAATTCCGGATATACCGTTGAGTTCGTATCGTCATTCTGGACTCGTTGACATATAATTTGCTAGGTTTTGGTGGACATTGGATCGGGCACGCATTTCGGTGCAAGTCAGATACCAATATCCTGGCCAACGGGTCATTTTGAGATCGGCTCATCGGAATCCAATTCCGGATATACCGTTGAGATCCTATCATCATTCTGAACTCGTTGACAGGTAGTTTGCTGAGTTTTGAGAAATTTGGCTCCAGCACGTATTTCCGTGCAAACCGGAATTCCAAGTTCTGGTCAACGGGCCAGATTGAGATCGGGTCAACGGAATCCAATTCTGGAGATACCGTTGGGTTCGTATCGACATTCTGGTTTCGTGGACATATAATTTGTTATATTTTATTGACTTGTTTTCTTGCACATTTTTCGGTGCAAAACGGCTCCGACACGGACACCGTTTTGACCCGAAATTACCTTTTTGCCCTTGTGTCCAAATTGGACCGATGGGTAGGCTATCCTAGCTAATTTGACCATTATGGACACGTTGGCGATGTTCATTTTATCGTCCGACAATGTTTGTTGATAATTTCTCTGAGTTTAACCTTTTTATAATTAATTAATAATTAATTCATATAATGTTCGTATTTCGGGATTAGTACAACGAAACTGAGATCAGTCAATTCCAGTGATCTCATATCGCTAAAATTGACAAGTTGGACACGTGGATCACTATAATAAGATTATCAACCTTATCGATAATCTTTTTATCACGATTTATGTGTCGTAAGTTTCGACGTACAAATAACGAAGTACACTTTATATTAGACTAGAATTGACCCTGTTTGACCAGAGTTGACCAGTTGACCCAAAGTCAACTATAAGTCAACACTTGACCTAGTTTGACTAGATTATTGACCGGAGTCGACCTAGAGTTGTTTTGACTTAGAAGAACCTAGAATAATATAGATTGCCTGTAGGGATTCATTTATTTTAACTTGAACATCTTGTAACCTGTGTTGCTTTAAATAGGACTCTGTGGCTTCAGTGGGACCCCCTATACTTATCAGCTGTTCAGGTTATCGAGACGAGTACATTCTCTGATCATTTCATATCCTGCTTAGAATTATTTCCTGCAGTAGATTACTTTACTTGTACTGTTACATTGGTCACACGGATTGGTACTATATGGATCCCTTCTTAAGATGTTATCCTTAGGGAGCATCGGGTACTACATGATCTGTGCGTTTCACTTACATGGCGTATCATATGCTTCATTGGTTCTTTGATCACTTACGACATATACTCTTATGATCGTAGAGTCTTCCTAGAATCCTTATCCCATTTATGGGACTACTATGTATCACCTTCGGGATCTATTACCTTCGGGGTCTATCACCTTCGGGGTCTATTACCTTCGGGGTCTATCACCTTCGGGGTCTATCACCTTCGGGGTCTATTACCTTCAGGGTCCATCACCTTCGGGGTCTAACACCTTCGGGGTCTGTTACATAGCATCATAACATAACCTGGCTGGATCCTTGTGTATTGATTGGGGGTACGGGGGAGTATAAGTGGACATGTGAATAATACACCAGTAGTTTCTTATCAGAATCATTCCTTAGTGTCTTATCAGAATCATCCCAGGCCATTTACATGTTCATGATTGTACTCTGACTCACTAGTCACTGCTAGTTCTCTATGTATAGTAGATATTTCTATTACAGCTCTTCCTGTTTACATACTGTTTTTCTTTAGTACCTGTATCTTACTTTACTGCATGTTATATGTTTTCTAACCTGCTATGATCTGTTGAGATGTACCGTGCTCGTTCCAGTCCTGACTGGACCTGTTGATAAATTTTACAGATAGCCTGGAGGTGCCTGCTAGCCTAGAGGAGACACATTAGAGGTTGTTTAGGTAGTTATTTCATGTTGTCTGGAGTTGTATTTACTTTGTGGATTACTGTATCTGTATTTAAGTTTTGAGATGTATTTCTGGGTTTATGTATCTTAGACACTTAGACTTCTATCTCCTATATCTGTTTTGGATTTCATGTTTTACCTATCTTTATCATGCTCTACCTTAGATGTGATTGAGATTGTATCTGCTATGTCACCCCCATTCGGGGAGTATAAACTGTTTAGTCTTATACTGTTAGATGCATTGAGACCTAGGACAGCGTTCTATCGCCGACACTGTGGCGTAGGCTGGGCGTTGTTACGTTCTCGTGCCCTAACTCTAGGGTGCGGGTCGTGACAGATTGATTGGATAGACTAGCCTTGCTTGCCCATAGTAAGAACTGAGAAATCCTTATTGCATAATTCCAGGATAACTTGGGACTCACAGTAGTAAGCCGTAGGAGTTGGATGGCCATTTAAGTTGATTTGTTTGTGTACTGTACCTACTCTGTTACCTAACTGAGATGATCAGAGCATCAGGACATGACGGGCCAACTTCTGTCCTTGTTTGGTTGGGAGGTTGGTTCGAAGTGTCGTGATGTTACGTGAATCCCAGTAGCAAGCAGAGATCTATTATTATATTCTCTTATTTACTGGTTTAATGTCTCATATCGTGCTTCCTTACGGTACTTGCTATTAGAGGTCTAACCTCTCTGGTGTTGCATGGCCAAATTTAGAGCCGGTTCCCGAGGACTCAGCTTACTTCTACCTCCAAGATGGTCAATACTAGAGGAATGATCGCCGGAGGACTCGAGTGGAAGCCTTACTTCCCCGCTCGTTTTGTTAATTACTTTATATTTTGCCGCTTGGCACCGACATGTTAGTCGGATAGTCTTGCACTTACTTTTACATAATTGTAATTAAGTCAGACTGCAGCTGATAACAATTGTGTATATGTTGCTATATCATCTGGCTATGTTTTGTAAAGCCAGATCTCAAGAACATTTTGACTAAGCGTTTGGGACGCCTTATTGCTTTATCTTAAATGTTCTCTGTTATTGCTTCTTGTTTGAATGATTGAGACAATAGATGTGAAGTGACCATAGCGAGACTTTCATGTAGTATGCACCCCCTTGTCTTTTAGACAGCATTGATCGTATTATACGGTATTCATCTACCCGTAATACGTAGCTGGCTGAGTCATTCCCTCGCTCTCCAGTATTCTGGTTCTGGGGCGTGACAGATACACATGTATTGTTCTTCATTCCGAACTTTAATTTTCTGATTTAAACTGATGTGAATGTTTATTGCTATGTTTAAATTCATGTGCACATGTGTTAGCTACTACTAGGTTTGATTTTCATGTTAGATTAGGTTGTTAACACAAGAAATGGGATTTTGATTGTTGAATGAACTGCTATGAGTAGACTATCAACTGATACATGTCCAGGATTTAAAATCCTGATTTTTTATTCCTGTTTTACAACTGATTTTTGATGTTAATGTTTAATCCATTTACATTTATTAGTTCACTATTAATTGACTCATTTGGTTGATCTTATCAAGTAAAAGGGATTTCGAATGTGGGATGGACTGTTAAGGGGTAGGCTGATATTCCTAGAAGTTTACATTGTATTATAATTCTGGTTTTAAATTCCATTTTGACTGAATTGTTAGTGATTAGTCACCATGTTTAATCCATTTACATGTTTGATAGTTACTGTTAGGTTGATGTTAACAATTTGATAAAGGGATTTCGATTGGATGTTGGGCATTGATTTGAACTGTTAGCTCAAGGTTGGACTGTCATTGCAATTCCTGAGATATAATTCACTGTTTTTATATTTATACACTGATTTCCTATTCCTATTGACACATACACTCTTATGTTTCCATTCACCCACATACACAAACTGCCACACCTAACACCATGCTCTCATGCCCATACACTCACTGATTTTGCCATGTACCATATACACTCTACACACTAACATTTTCCTAATTACATATGTACACTCATGTTCACTAGACACATAACACTAAACTGTCATTTATAACACTGCCATGTATCTACAACTACACACATGTCACTGTTGAGATCTAAAACCTGTGACAGAATACACATTAACCCACCTACTGTTCCTGAACACTGCTATTATCTCTCATATACACACACAGACATTATGCAAAACTGAGAACCACTGATATTGTCACTCACCATCTACTTCTACCTATACATATCACCCACACATGGCTGGCATGTCACACACTCTAAAGTCCCTGAGAACACATTGTTGCACACATATTCCTACACCATTGTGAAAACACACACCTTCATAGCCATACTTTAATTTGTTAGTTCAGTCCCTTCAAACATATATGCCATATACTTAGCTTTCATTTCAGTCCTAGTTATATGACATGTTCACTGCATACTAGTGTAGTCCACAGCCTATGACACCATCTCAAATGAGATGTTAATGTGTCTATGATATAGGATATGTATTTTGGTGGGAGATTTTGAGATACCTACATATGTATATGTTTGCACCAGATTAGAGAGGCCATCTACATATTTGTGATATGATATAGGTATAGTATCTTATATATATATATATATATATATATATATATATATATATATATATATATATATATATATATATATATATATATATATATATTTTATATATATATATATATTTTTTATATATATATATATTTATATATATATATATATATATATATATATATATATATATATATATATATATATATATATATATATATATATATATATATATATGTATAAAAAAATATATATATATATATATATATGTATATATATATATATATATATATATATATATATATATATATATATATATATATATATAAGATATATATATATATATCTTATATATATATATATATATATATATATATATATATATATACGCCATTGTATAGGTTTTACTTGTGAATTATGATATAGGTATTTAGATGTATTATATAAGTGGTAGGTTTATAGATGTCTTGCTATAGGGTAATGCCTAGATGGACTAGAGCTTAACCCAAGTTTGACTCCTTGTTGACCAAATTTGACCAGAGTTGACCAGTTGACCAAAAGTCAACTGTAAGTCAACCCCTGACCTAGATTGACCTAGAAATCATTTAGATTGCATCATAAACTTTATTTACCATATTTTAAACATATTATAACCCATATTGCTCTTTTTAGGACTTTGTGACTCTGGTGTAGACATTTGATATTACACTATTCTTTACAGAGTAGTAGGCGAGTACATTCTCTGATAGTTCTTCCATTTACTTATTGTTTACTGTATTTCAGTTGTAGCTAGTTCTATCTGATTCTCTGTTTCAACATGATTTGATATTACTGGATCTATTTCATGCGACACTCACTTATTCATGTCTGGCCTCTATTTCTGGAATCACCTGCTGGAATCACCCTGGAATCACTAACTGGTATCATTCGTATTCTGGCTGATCTTGTACTTATTTCGTGTCGGGTTATGGCTTCACTTGTACTTGTTGGGCGGAAAAAATATTGGAGTAGACATGTGAACATACCCAAATACTAGAACCACTCCCTTGGAATTATACTTGAATGGTAGCCATCCCACACTTGGCCGAGTATGCGGTGTGCCGTATTACCTACAGCCGTTCACATATCGATCCCGATATTTTAAAACATACTGTTAGAGTATAGGCTAGACTCACCCTGGAATCATTGATCACTATGACTGGAACCGTCTCGAACTGGATTCATCTTGTATTAGATTTATCTTGTATTTGACTTACATTGAAGTTACACTTGTCTATATTACTGTCTGGACTTATATCATGCTACTCTAATTCAGCTAGATTATATTTTACAGTCTTCATTGCCATGTTCTCTTCTTGTTTAGTTACTTTCCTTTCCTTGTACCTTAACTGTTCTCTATATCATTACCTGTATAAAACTGCCATGATTCATCAATATAACTGTCTATAACTGTTTATAGTTCTCTATCATTTACTTGGGATTTTTTGATGAGTTGTACTTGTTCTTGTCCTGACTGGACCTGTTGAAAATTTTACAGATGATTGTCCTGAGGATACACGCCCTACATATTATGGACCCAAAGACGGGATGGCTACCTTTGGCCCCGATACTCAGGAGTGATCGGGATTTAGTTTAGTAGACTAGCATCTGTTTTCCATGTTGAACTTTTGTATTGATTTGAGACTTTTTTAGTATTTGAGATTTTGAGAGTTATTATTATTTTTAGTAGTTGTCTTTCTATTTCTTAGTTATTTCTTATGTGTTATCTATCATGCTTAGACTGTGATTGAGTTACAATATATTATACTTGTCCTCCGTTCGGAGTTGATCATGATGAGTATATTATAATTGTGTGAGTTGTTGGTTAGATAGTAACCTAGGACAACGTTCTACCGCCGACACTGTGGTATAGGCTGGGCGTTGTTACGTGCTCGTACCCTCACAGTAGGTGCGGGTCGTGATACATTTTTAGTGGTGGCCCATGCAGGTCGAGAGTCACATTAGTGCGATATCGTGGTGGTATGACAACTTAGTTGTACTGCTGCGAGCCTGCGATAGGATTGAGAGATAAGCTTTAACGGAGAGGTACTCAATCATAGTTAGGAAAAAAATTCTGCTTCAATTCACGCCATCTACATATCTTACTGATTGTTTTCCTTAAAATAAACTGTCCTCCTTTGATTTTATCGATTCCTGCTCAGTATTAACTTCCTTTTCGATCTGTCTTCAGGATGGTGGAGACACGATCACATCGCTCTGGTACAGCAGCCGCTGGAGAGGGTCTGCCACCTCTCGTCCATTGCAGCAGTCTGCTGGGACTGTAGCACCTTCTGTTCCTGATTAGACAGGAGCGACTGTAGCCTATGGGGGTGTGCCTCCACCTGTCTAGAGGCCGACCCCAGTCATTTCTGAGGTATTTCAGCAGCAGCACCCACAGCCACCTGCAGGAATAGTTGATGCTGCCCACCTGTTTTCTTTTATGGAGAGGATTCTGGCGTCTCACCAGCAGCAGCAGCAGCGGCAGACTGTCTATTTCTGTCAGGGAATTGACGAGGCCCACCAACTGGTTCGTACTACTGTAGAGATGGTGACTGCTCAGGGGGAGCAGTAGCAGCCTTACCGGAAGGAGAAGGATATCCAGGACTTTCAGAAGATGCATCCTAGAGAGTTTCTGGGCACTCAGGGCATTCATTATACGGACGATTGGATCGAGCATATCAAGAAGATATTTAGGCTGGTGGAGATACCAGCACGACTTCAGGTCGAGGTGGCGGGCAGTCAGATGCAGGACTTAGCCCTTGCTTGGTACCAAACAGATCCCAGAGTGGGAGTTGAGGGTCAGACTTGGGCGCAGTTTAAGGAGCTGTTCAAGGAACAGTTCTTCCTAGATGTGGCTCTAGGAGGCATAGAGGTACAGTTTGAGAGTCTGGTTCAGGGGAACCAGAAAGTTGCTGAGTACGCCGGGGAGTTTTGCCGGTTGGCCTGATTCATTGATGACTTGACTGAAAAGACGAAGGCGAGGAAGTTTCGCCCAGGTTTGATTAGGGAGGTTCGATCCCTGACTAAGAGTGACCGGAATACTACCTACACGGAGATCTTTTCTGGAGCTATGGCAGCGGAAGACGACCTAGGGTTGAAGCTGAAGAGAGGTCGGGACTTTCAGGGAGCCAGTAGCAGCGGAGGCCAGACCAAGAGGCCTCACGTACAGATTCAGCAAGCATAGGCACCAGTGAAAGTGCAGCAGGCACAGCATCAGCCTAGAGGACAGGACCGCAGGATGCCGACTTGTGCCTACTGCAGGAAAGCAGGACATGTTTGGGAGTCTTGTAGGAGGAGGCTGAAGGTTTGTCTATTCTGTGGGTCTGGTGCTCACAAGATGATAGATTTTCCTGCTGCACCTCCTTTTGAGGGAGCTAGGCCACCTGTAGCTCAGTACTAGAGGGGTGGAGCTTTTGCGATAGCGGTCGAGGAGACCGACGCTGCAGGTGATGGGTTAGCAGGTTTGTCCTTCTCATTCTTCCTCCACACTTTCCTGTGTGATTTTCCTTAGCACCTGCCAGGATATTATCGTGATTTGCTAGATAGTGTAGCTACCCTATTCGAGACCATGGAATCACGACCAGTAAGATTATGTTTGCACGATTACCTCTTGACCTTGATTGTTTGGGTTTGACCTAGAATGGGTGCGATCATCTTAATTTCGAGGACGAAATATTTCTAAGTGGGGTAGGATTGTAACACCCAATTTTTCGAATGAGGGTAATTATGAAATTTTGTAATTATAATTATTATTTATTGATATTTACATCATATTATAATTTTTGGTGATTTTTAATCATTTTTAAACTATTTAAAAACTGTTTTAAGTCATGACTTGTGATTTTGATGTGCTGCTAGTGAAACCCGAGAGACTGTCTGACCTAGAGCCTAACCATGTGATTAGGGATATTTAATTATCATTTTTAGCTTAGGGATAATTTGGTCATTTTGACTTATTAGAATTATTTAATTAATTTATTGGATTGGTGATTCCTAGTTTGGGCTTTGACTTATAGAGGCTTGTAGACTAGCCTAGAAGCTAACCCTAGCTATGGTAACCCTAGTCTAACTTGAGTTAACCCATTTTAGTCATTAGAGATTAGTTTAGAATGAGAGGATTAAGTTTAGTGGAATTAAGTCATGACTTATGGTTTTATGAAATGGCTTATGACTTCATGACTTAAATGATCATGACTTAAGCCCATGGGCCAATTTACGAAACCCCAACCCTAATTATTCAACCCATGGCCAGCCACAGGAGAACCCCCTCCCTTATTTAATGTCATGTTGAGGTGTTCTTGCCTCTTTTAGTGCTCGACCTAGAAATTAAAGAAAAGGTATTTTCTCCCCTTCCAAAAATCCCAATAAATTCATTTTAATTCCTTTTTAACCCTAGTCTTTTGCATTAGGGTCTAATTTCTGGTTATCTACTATTTTTGGAGGATCATCTCAGTTTTAATGTCATTTGGAGCTTGAGAGTTGGTATTTGGAACCCTTCCATTTGGGCTTTCTTGGAAGATTGACACTCATAGGTAAACACCCTCAAATTGTATTTTATTTCTGATTTTATTGCATGATAGCTTAGGTATAGGTGTCCCCTAGCTACTGTAGAAATTTTGTGTCATTTGTATTAGGTTTCGTGTCCGTATCGGACACGTATCAAACCTATAGGCTAAGTGTTCGACGAAATGCCCGAACCAATTCGATTTACCGTTTTTTGCAAATCTATTTGAATAGAATCCTAGATCTAGGGTTTGCTTAGGGATTTTTGTTGTTTTTTCTTGATTTTAGTTTCGTGTCGTGTCCACATGGGGACACGAACACGCTGCCCGTGCGGTGTACACTGTGTCCTGCATCACGGGGTCAATAACTCCCGACACAGGACACGTGGACATGCCATTTTTGGCGAGGGGCTTGGGGCATCATCTGCCATCATCCTCCCAAAAGATGGAAGCTTGCGGTAGCGTGTGTGAGGAGAAATCCTCCCCGCACTGGACGTACTGGCTGCGCGCGCGGACTGTGCACACGAGCATTTTGGCCACTGACACGCTCATTTAATTTGGACACGGGGACACGGGGATGCGGTGTAGGGTGACACGATTGTAGCCCTATATGGGGCGATCACGTGGGCACGAGCATGAGTCGTGTCGTGCCCTGTGTCGCGTGCGGGACACGCGTGCACGCGTGCACGATGCAGCGCACTGCCCTGTGCGCGTGTGTAGTATTGTGTGTTCTGGACACGCTCGTGTCCACTTGGTGAGACATGAACAAGTGTCACGACACCTGCACGTGTTTGTTATGATTTACCAACCCTCACTTTGGTGTTTTAACATGTTTTGGTGGTTCGAATTTCAAATTCCTATGTTGACTGATACGCATGTACTGTTCTTCATTCTGAACTTTAATTTCCTGATTTAAACTGATGTGAATATTTATTGCTATGTTTAAATTCATGTGCACATGTGTTAGCTAATGCTAGGTTAGATTTTCATGTTAGATTAGGTTGTAACACAAGAAATAAGATTTTGATTATTGAATGAACTGCTATGAGTAGACTGTCAACTGATACATGTCCATGATTTAAAATCCTAATTTTTTATTCCTATTTTACAACTAATTTTTTATGTTAATGTTTAATCCATTTACATTTATTAGTTCACTATTAATTGACTCATTTGGTTGATGTTATCAAGTAAAATGGATTTCGAATGTGGGATGGGCTGTTAAGGGGTAGCTGATATTCCTAAAAGTTTATACTGTATTATAATTCTGGCTTTAAATTCCATTTTGACTGAATTGTTAATGATTAGTCACCATGTTTAATCCATTTACATGTTTGATAGTTACTGTTAGGTTGATGTTAACAATTTGATAAAGGGATTTCGATTGGATGTTGGGCATTGATTTGAACTGTTAGCTCAAGGTTGGACTGTCATTGTAATTCCTGAGATATAGTTCACTGTTTTTAGATTTATACACTGATTTCCTATTCCTATTGACACATACACTCTTATGTTTCCATTCACCCACATACACAAACTGCCACACCTAACACCATGCTCTCATGCCGATACACTCACTGATTTTGCCATGTACCATACACACTCTACACACTAACATTTTCCTAATGACATATGTACACTCAAGTTCACTAGACACATAACACTAAACTGTCATTTGTAACACTGCCATGTATCTACAACTACACACATGTCACTGTTGAGATCTAAAACCTGTGACAGAACACACATTAACCCACCTACTTTCCTGAAAACTGCCATTACCTGTCATATACACACACAGGCATTATGCAAAACTGAGAACCACTGATATTGTCACTCACCATCTACTTCTACCTATACATGTCACCCACATATGGTTGGCACGTCACACACTCTAAAGTCCCTGGGAACACATTGTTGCACACACACTACACCATTGTGAACACACACACCCTCATAGCCATACTTTAATTTGTTAGTTCAGTCCCTTCAAACATGTATGCCATATCCTTAGCTTTCATTTCAGTCCTAGTTATATGACATGTTCACTGCATACTAGTGTAGTCCACAGCCTATGACACCATCTCAAATGAGATATTGATGTATCTATGATATAGGATATATATTTTGGTGAGAGATTTTGAGATACCTACATAAGTAAGATATGTTTGCACTAGATTGGAGAGGCCATCTACATATTTGTGATATGATATAGGTATAGTATCTTATATATATATATATATATATATATATATATATATATATATATATATGCCATTGTATAGGTTTTACTTGTGAATTATGATATAGGTATTTAGATGTATTATATAAGTGGTAGGTTTATAGATGTCTTGCTATAGGGTAATGCCTAGATAGACTAGAGCTTAACCCAAGTTTGACTCCTTGTTGACCAAATTTGACCAGAGTTGACCAGTTGACCAAAAGTCAACTGTAAGTCAACTCCTGACCTAGATTGACCTAGGAATCATTTAGATTGCATCATAAACTTCATTTACCTTATTTTAAACATATTATAACCCATATTGCTCTTTTTAGGACTTTGTGACTCTGGTGTAGACATTTGATATTATACTATTCTTTACAGAGTAGCAGGCGAGTACATTCTCTGATAGTTCTTCCATTTATTGATCGTTTACTGTATTTTAGTTGTAGCGAGTTCTATCTGATTCTCTGTTTCAACATGATTTGATATTACTGGATCTATTTCATGCGACACTCACTTATTCATGTCTGGCCTCTATTTCTAGAATCACCTACTGGAATCACCCTGGAATCACTAACTGGTATCATTCGTGTTCTGGCTGATCTTGTACTTATTTCATGTCGGGTTATGGTTTCACTTGTACTTGTTGGGTGGAGAAATATTGGAGTAGACATGCGAACATACCCAAATACTGGAACCACTCCCTTAGAATTATACTTGAATGATAGCCATCCCACACTTGGCCGAGTGTATGGTGTGCCGTATTACCTACAGTCGTTCACATGTCGATCCCGATATTTTAAAACATATTGTTAGAGTATAGGCTGGACTCACCCTGGAATCATTGATCACTATGACTGGAACCGTCTCATACTGGATTCATCTTGTATTAGATTCGTCTTGTATTTGACTTACATTGAAGTTACACTTGTCTATATTACTGTCTGGACTTATATCATGCTACTCTAGTTCAGCTAGATTATATTTTACAGTCTTCATTGCCATGTTCTCTTCTTGTTTAGTTACTTTCCTTTCCTTGTACCTTAATTGTTCTCTATATTATTACCTGTATAAAACTGCCATGATTCATCAATATAACTGTCTATAACTGTTTATAGTTCTCTATCATTTACTTGGGACTTCTTGATGAGTTGTACTTGTTTCTGTCCTGACTGGACCTGTTGAAAATTTTACAGATGATTGTCCTGAGGACACATGCCCTACATATTATGGACCCGGAGACGGGATGGCTACCTTTGGCCCCGACACTCAGGAGTGATCGGGATTTAGTTTAGTAGACTAGCATCTGTTTTTCATGTTGAACTTTTGTATTGATTTGAGACTTGTGTAGTATTTGAGATTGTTAAGAGTTATTATTATTTTTAGTAGTTGTCTTTCTATTTCTTAGTTATTTCTTCTGTATTATCTATTGTGCTTAGACTGTGATTGAGTTACAATATCTTATACTTGTCCTCCGTTCGGAGTTGATCATGATGAGTACATTATAATTGCGTGAGTTATTGGTTAGATAGTAACCTAGGACAGTGTTCTACCGCCGACACTGCGGCATAGGCTGGGCGTTGTTACGTGCTCGTACCCTCACTTTGGGTGCGGGTCATGACATTTTGCATTGAGAATAACTCAAATATTGAGTTCAGCAATTCAACTAAAATTAATGTCATTAGTAAAGATTGGAGAGTTTATTTCATTGATTTTGTGGTACATGCTATTTTACCTGAAGATTCTAAAGAAGCAACAACAATCCGTAGGCGATCACTTCGGTTTTATTATAATCATACTTCTAAGACTCTTTATCGAAGAACATTTGATGGTCTACTTTTACGTTGTCTTGCTGGAGAGCAAAACAAATACTACGGAAAGCCCACGATGGGGTATGTGGTGCACATCAGCCTTGTCCTAAGTTACAAGATCGTATCCGGCGTAAGGGTTATTATTGGCCCACTATGGTATCAGATGCCATTGAATGTGCAAGAAAATGTCGAGCCTGTCAAATTCATGCAGACATCATTTATCAACCGTTAGAGTTTCTTCATCTGATTACCGCATCATGGCCCTTTGATGCTAGGGGTATGTATGTAATTGGTCCTATCAATCTACCGTCATCTAGAGGACATCGATTTATACTAGCTATAACCGATTACTTTTCGAAATGGACGGAAGTCATACCTTTATCTGAAGTCAAGACTAGCAGTGTCATCAATTTTATTAAACATCATGTGATATACAGATTCGGCATTCCTCGACGAATCATTCATGATAATGGACCACAATTTATCAGTCAAAAGTTTACTCGATTTTGTGATGATAACAGAACAAAAATGTTGCTTCCACGGCCTACAATCCTGCAGCGAACGGTTTGGCTGAAGCATTCAACAAAACTATAATCAAGCTTCTCAAAAAATTCATTTCTACCAATAAAAGAAACTGGAGTGAAAAGCTTGGAGAATGTCTATGGGCTTATCGTACTACTATACATACTCCAACCGGTTGCACACCTTTCTCCTTGGTGTATGGATGCAAAGTTGTCCTACCATTGGAAATTCAAATCCCCTCTTTAAGGATTGCAATTGCCAATGAACTCACAACAAAAAATAATGATCGTCTTCGACTTCAGGATATTGAAGCATTGGACGAGAAACGGCTCCTAGACCAACAGCATATTGAGTTATACCAAGCCCGTATATCAAAAGCTTTCAACCATAAAGTTAAAGTATGGGCATTTCAGAAAGGAGAACTAGTTATAACCGTCAGACGTCCTATGACTATGACGCACATGAGCAAGGGCAAGTTCGAAGCAAAGTGGAAAGGTCCCTACGTTGGAAGTAAAGTTTTCTCAAACGGAGCTTATCAACTGACTGGTATGGATGGTCGAGTCGCCATGATGCCTATCAATGGCAAATTTCTCAAGAAATACTATGTATAAAAAATACATCAGCACAAAAAATGGAATGTAAATAAAATTTCTTTTATTGCATAACTTAGACAGAAGGAAATACATAAAAATCAACAAGAACCAGAGCCCTCTTAATCGAAGACATATTTTGCAAAAAGCTCGAAGACATTATTGTCCGATGACACCAGCAATTCACAGGCAGCCTTCCTTAGAGCTTCTTTCTCGGCAGTGCTTCCAGGCTCTATGAGTCTAGTAAGGATATCCTGTTTTGGCTCAGGCACAGTCGAGCTTTCCTCCACCTCTTTCAGAACAGGCAGCGGAGGTTCGTCAGAATGAATATCGATAGCGGCTTCGATCTTCGGGATGACCTCAGTCTCCTTGGGCACATCTTCAGAAGACATTTGCAATGAAGGAATAGGTGTTGACAACATCCTCAAAAAGGATCCGCACTATTTCTAGACAGAAATGCCAAACAGTCTATTTCGGGAACCGAAATGACCTTTTCTAAAAAAGGCATGTTTTTTCATTCATCTCTATTCATCTCGTGAATAGATCTTTATTTATTGTTTGTCTCGAGAATCGAAACAATCTTTTCTCGAAAAGGCATGACTACTCATTCATCAATCTTTTCGTCTTTATTCATTTCGCGAATAGGCCTACATTTATTATCGTTTATTTACTTTCTCGTAAATAAAGCCACATATAATAAATACTCAAAATCTCTAGTGGAGTCCATCCAAATCATCAATTCTATCTTTTGAAACCTAGTTGTTTTAAAAGATATCTTATCTTTATGATAAATCTGTATTATCACTGATATCATTTTTTTAGACATGATATTCTGTCTTTGGGTCCCACCTGACTTGAAGATCATCAATAAAAAATGAGTTCACGTCCACATTACCTCTGAATTCTATTTTCTATATCAAACACTCATCATATCCATATTACTCTCAAAACCACAAAGATTCCAGTAAAAAGAAGAGAGAAAATCATTCTTTATTCTTTCTCTTTAAAACGTAGATACATCTTAATGGAAATCTATTACGTCTCAGATTTTCATTCTGATACAACAAATGGAGGTCTATTACATCATTGGATCTTCTTGTTGGTGCCAGTTCCTTGTCAACTTGACCTGAAGCAGCGAACAAGGCACCGATATCGACTCTGGTCTTCTCTCTCCGAACGATGAGAGGAGAATAACAGGGTACGGCAGCTCGAAGACAAGTTGCTGTCAATACAACTGGTGGAGAAACGACGACCCTTCGTAGGAAGTAGAAATGAGATCAACCTTGTGAAACGATTCTTAGTTATGTGTCTCCACCATCTAACTCTCACGTATAAAGGCGCTTCCTACCATCTGAGGAAAGCCCTTATAAAATATGAAGAGTTCTGAGCTGTCTGATGTGTGTCAAATCGATTCATCTTTATAGTATCCTACATCACCGATATCAGTTCTGAAGAATCTTGCCAACCGATTTCCTGCAAGAAGTGAACGAGAAGAAGTTAGTGAATTTACAGAGTGCAATGATCAAATCTGTACAAAAATCATAGGTTGTACCAAAACTTCCATGTTGTGCAACGGATGTGTTGCGCCACGCGCAGCATCTGTATTGCGCCATGTGCAGCATCTGTGTTGCGTCGTATTTTGCATATCGCAACATCTCTGTTGCATTACATCACGTAAAGTGACAGCAACCAAACCCTAAAAAGGGTGGCGCAAGTCAGAAAATGCACCAAACTCTAAAAAGAGAGGGCGCACAATGAACAGATTAATCAAAAAAACCTTAAAAAGGGATTTGGTTGATATGATCGATGATCTGGTCTATGGTCAGACACTTACGCTCCATGTCCGGGTTGGCCGTCTCTCGGCGTGACGAAGGCGGAGCGCGCGTAGAGGATTCGGCCACAATCTTGTCCTTCTCGGCAGAAGAGCGCTTGGGGGCCATTGAGGCTGGTCGAAGCTCTCGAAGATTGGGAAGAAGGAGAAGAAATAGGGTTCTCAAGAAATCCCAAACAATGGTGAAGGATGAAAAATCCAAACGGTACGGCTACTTATAGCTTTGCAAATAAAGCTGAATCGCGCAATTTGCGCTGAAGAATCGGGCTTGAGTTTGACAGGCGCAACCTAGACATAGTCATTTCTAAATTCAAAGTATTTCGAAACTTTGAAGTCTTTTCAAGTTTCAAAAACTTTGAAGGGGGTCTTGTAGAGGCTAAAAATCTAGCTATGCTACTCATCCAGAAGTCATCTCATCAAAATGCATCATATCAACAAGTTGTGCCATAATAAGTTGTGCCAACAGAGGTTGTGCCACATCAGGTTGTGCCAGCCTTAGGTTGCACGAGGGCCACGTGGCAGTCTCCTCGAAAAACTATAACGACATTATCATTGTCTGACAACTGACATCACGTATATCAAAAAAAATCCATTCAAATCTCGCGTAACACGGTGCTCGAGGATATTTGGTCAGATTTTATGATAGCTAGCAGTTTACGTAATGTGTCAAGGTGCAGGAGGTTGTGCTTAGGCACAAGTTGCTACATTGTGCCCCTGCGCAACCTGATGAAGCTCGCACAATGTGATCGTCCAGAGCAGGGTGACGTGGCGCGCATGCTACTAACTTCGTAGAACGTGTCCACTACATTGCTCACGACCATGCGCATCTCACTCAAGTGATGCCACATGCCCATAGCAGTTGGTGCAGCAGTTCACACAAGTTGCTACATTGTGCCCCCGCGCAACCTGATGAAGCTCGTGCAATATGATTGTCCAGAACAGGGTGACGTGGCGCACATGCTACTAACTTCGTAGAACGTGTCCACTACATTTCTCACGACCATGCGCATCTCACTCAAGTGATGCCACATGTCCACAACAGTTAGTGCAGCAGTTCACACAAGTTGCTACATTGCGCCCCAGCGCAACCTGATGAAGCTCGCGCAAGGTGATCAAACAGTATCCAAAACAGGGTGACGTGACGCGCAAGCCACTAACTTCGCAGAACATGCCCCCACTACACTGCCCATGACCATGCGCATCTCACTCAAATGATGCCACGCGTCCACAGCACTTGGTGTAACCGCTCGCGCAAGTGAATAGGCACGCAGCCTAAAGCTCACGCAACCCAGAATAACTGCTAAACAAATATTTCTAGAACTCTATAAATGGAGTTTCATATCAGTCTCAAATCATCACGAATGATCATAATCTCCTGCTAAAGTGCTATTGCATCCTCCAGAGGCTCGTGCCTTGGATATGACATCGTCCAAGGGATAAAGTGATAGTCTTCTGATCAGATTCCTATAGTTGTACTTTCATAGAAATCAATTGTACTTTTGTACTCTTTCTTAGTTTGTAGAAATCAAACCTTTATTTTTTGCAAACAGATATCATATGATGGGATAGGCCATTCCATTGAGTCCGGGATAGTCGAATTAGCTAGAAACGATATAGGAAAGTTCGAGATTTGTAAGAAAATAGGGAATAATGATCAAGATTATAATGGAAGAGAAATTAGGTAAAACATATTTTATAAATATTTCTAGAAAATATTTATAGCATTTAATAACTATTTAAAAATTACTTATAACAGTTGGAAACTATGATTTTACTAATCAAAATATTTTTATTTGGAAACTATATTTGAAACTCAATTATAGATTAAAAAAACTATGTTTTTCTTTTATTCAAAATATTACAAATAATTACTTGAAAATATATGAAAACAATTTAGGCTAAAAACTAATTTTTATCAAATATCATTTTAAACTAAAAAAACCATAAACGATACAAAATAATGTAACACTAATTTAGGGATTATAAACCAAAAACAAAAATAATGTTAATATAATATTTTTTTTACTACAAGAAAATTAGAAATTA
Source organism: Iris pallida (assembly GCA_029216955.1). NCBI lineage: Eukaryota > Viridiplantae > Streptophyta > Magnoliopsida > Asparagales > Iridaceae > Iris > Iris pallida. The sequence goes on from JANAVB010042618.1 coordinate 30,389,670, forward strand.
GTTTGTATATATAATAAATATAATATATATAAACTATACTAAAAATATTGAATAACTACAACAGTATAACTATCCAATATCTAATATAAACTACTAACACTAATGTAACTAGTAATATACAGAAACTATAAATATCAGTAGAAATTAAATAAAATAAAATAAAACTCACACCCGTCTCCCCCCTTTAAATATTATAGGAAAGAGAGAGTGGAGTAATAGATGAGGAAATAAGAAAGGAAAGAAAGGGTGATCGAAAAGCAAAGGAAGAGGAAAGTAAGGAAAGGGAGAGGATGCAATGGAGTTTCTAGAAATCGAGAGGAAGAAGAAGAGCTTTCTACTTCCCAAAGAAGAAAAAGACGAAGGAGGAAGAGAAGCTGAGAAGAGGCTGGAAGAGCAGGGGATCGAAGGGGTTTTCTACCGTCAATGCTCGGGCCACGGAGAACAGACACGGCACAGGCCGTTGGCTCGCCAACTTTAGCCGCTGGAGTCACCGGACTTGACTTGCCGAGTTGTTGGGTTTTGGTGGCAGGCGCGCACGGACAGCGCCGGACCAAAGTTGCGGATCGACAGGGACGGTGGGGCAGCGTTCGCATGGCCGTACGGGGCTCGGGTCCAGTGATGCACGACAGGGCGCTATTCCGGTGGTTCGCTCGCCGGTACGGCTAGAGATGGTGGTGGTGATGTTGATTGGAGTTTGGGTTTTCTGGTGTCAGGGAGGTTGTCGTTGCAGGGTCGGTCGCAGGGTTGGCCGGTGGTGGCTGTAATGGTGATGACGATGATGGTTGCGGTGGTCCATGGGGTAGTCATATGTCACAGTGGATGTTCGAAAAGGAGCTGGTGGTCTGGTCGTGGCCACAAGGACGTGGCAGAGGATGGTGGGGTTCAGGTGTTTCTATGATGGGCTTTATGGAGACGACAAGTGGTGAGCGAGGAGGCAGGGGCTAGGATTGGGCTAGGTAAGGAGAACTCACGCACAGGGTCAAGACGACAGTGGCAGTGGCGGTCGCGGGTTGTAGGGTAGGAGAGCTAGGTTTAGGGTTAGGGTAGTTAGGAATTGTGTCGGGCGGTAGTCACGTGTCCTCTGTGACACGGATACATTGATTGGAGGGTATTCGAGGTGTCGAACACGAAGGGAAACTGTAATTGTAACAGAAAATAATGGAAATAAATATGGGCACCGACATGGTGCATGCACGATGAGAATTGTAGATGGCAATTGTGTTGGTTTGTGGAGAACCAAAGGGAAATCCCCCTTTATATAGGGGTAGAGGAATTCCTAATTAGATAATGATTACGATCCAATGATTCAATCCTTCTCTAATTCAAATCAACTAACTAATTAATGCTAGGTTGACAAAATCCAAATTGATAATAAATCGCAATAAGGATTTAAACTAATACTAGTATATATCAAAAATACTTATAATTTTATAATTATAAGATCAAATAAATATTTTAAAAAACTAAGATTTATCAAATCCAAATAGAGTATTGAATAACAAAGATAATTTATCAAGGAAAATAATTAATATCACTAAAACAGTTTTAAATAATATTATTACAAAAACTAGTTTGAAAATAAAATTGACAAAAATTTTTGTAAATCGAAAATATTCATGATTTTCTTCGTAGAAATCAAATACAAAATTTATTCTCTAATGCATAAATATTTAGAATAATTAAAATAAAATAAAATTTAAAATTTTGAAAATAAGGATTACAAATCTACCCACCTTAAAAATAATCGTCCTCGAATTTAAAAATATCTAGCATATACTTGAAAAGTATTAGTAAATTATCAAAACATGAAAACATAATTCATTAGATAAAAAATAGCAAAAATCCTTTTAAATAGAAAGATTGATCTAATCATTGGTCAAAGAAGAATGGATAGCCTGGAGCAAAGTAAATGGGAGCCTCGGTTATGGCCTTGAATCCTAGAAGAATATTTAGGGTAGGAGCAGGCAATAGAAGTAAAAAAACAGAATTCAGAAAATTAAACAAGATTATAATCAAGGAATAGAGTTAGAGGCGTTTGGCTTAGATAACCTCACGTCATAATCTTAACCTATTCTCTCGGTGAGTATAGAAAACCTCATCATTCCCATAAATCGTTATCCTTAAAATCCTCAATTCTAATCATGAAATAATCTGACACTCGAGATTTTTTTCCCATATCCAATTATAATCTTCAAATTCAACCTTCACAAAATTTAAATCCTTCGTAATATGTTAAATTCAAATCCTCTATTTCATAATCTCCTCAATAGTTTTGATCTAATAATCTCCAAATTAAATCATAAACATTTTATTTGCCACAACATAAATCTTTCCCAAAATTTAAACACCAATATTGAATAACTCTATTATTAAACAATGATTAACCGTAAAGATCTAATTTATCAATAAAAAAATCTACCCACCTTTGTTCATACTATCATAATACTAATCCTTATAAAAAAATTCTCAAATATGAAAATTCTTTCCAAATCCATCAAACCTCGGATTTTAACGTCTATTTGTATCTTAACCACATAGCCTATATTGCAACCTTAACTATCCAAGTAGGCAAGTTCGGTCAGGGCTTTCCTATTATACCTAGTCCTACACATTCTCTTAAAAGCAAATCAATCCTAATTGTGAATGAGCACTTCCTATCACAGACTTGCAGTAGTACGAGTGACATAGGTACTACCACGAGTTCGCATAATTTGCAAAAATAGGCCTGCATGGACCACCATAAAAACTTGTCACGACCTGCTCCTACTTTTCGAGATACGAGTACATGGCCAAGTCCAGCCTACGCCGCAGCATCGACGGTATTACGCTATCAATACTTCAATATAAGTCTCAAATACAATAAAATCATATCTCTTTTGCTCATCCACAATAATTATTAAATTTATAATCCAATAATACAACCAAATTATATTCAGGAACAACCCGTTAAACATTAAATTCAAAACTATCTATTCTAATTAGAATCTTTGGTTGGCCTCCAAGATACCTCTAACTCCACCCGAAGGAACCCAAAGCAAGATAGCAAGTCATCAAAAATCTTTCAACTGAAAAAATATATCCAGTCAGAATTGGAACAAGCACAAGTTTAGCCAACACAATACAAATACAATATAAAGCAATTTAACACTAAACATGAAAATAATGATCAAGGAAACATGAACAATATGAACAAGAAAACATGCAGTAGAAGAACTAATAAAGAACTAGCAAGCATGAAAGATAAAGAAACTCATGTAATCATTAATAGTGTATATGTCATGAGAAGTATAACGTTCCTACACATGGACGGTTGAGCGAACGATGAGGTTATACGGTCGGCCCCCGTAAACGGGAAAGTTGCAAACAATACAATTGGGCTTTGTCCACGTGCCTAGTAATTATAACCCTCTAATATCCATACTCACAATCATGTAAACACGGTCACGATAACGATCACGATTGTAGAGCCTAAAAATCAAGTTGTGCCATATTTTTACTACTCAGCAATCAAGTTGCACCCCAGAAATCAAGCTGAGCTACTGTTATGAAGCTCAAAGATCAAACTGTGCCACTGATCAGGTTACGTCATATATCAGACTGCGTTCAATCATATTGCACCAAAGTCTACGTGGCGCCTAACAATAATTGCCATCATTAACTGACAACACTGACAACTGACAGCACGATAAACGAAGAAAATCTCTTCGAATCTTGTAAAGCGTGGCGCTCGAGATGATTTGATTGACAATTATACCGTGCACTCTGTGAGTTGCGCCTAGGCGCAACCCGATCAAATTCTACTCACAGATTGACACATAACCCAAATGATGCCACATGCCTATTCACTGAGTTGCGCCTAGGTGCAATCTAATCAAAAGCAATTTGACTCGTTGACTGAAGCTCGTGCAACCTGATAAAGTTGAGATAACTTACGTTTTAAAGCAGGATGATGTGGCGCACATGCCAGTAATCTCTCAAAACGTGTCCACTACTCTGTATACGACCATGCGCATCTCAATCATATGATGTCACGCGTCTAAATACAGTTAGTACACGTTTGTGTAATTGAATGGAAGTTGGCGTAACCCAAAGTGGCGCAGTTCAACCTCGCACAAATCAGAATAACTGCTAAAACAGTTATTTTCAGAACTCTATAAATAGAGTTTCCAATCATTATCAAGGCATCACAGAGATTAAGAATTCTTGCAAACTTGCTGCTGCATTCTCCAAAGGCTCTAGTCTTCAAGTTCACATAGTCCAAGGGATAAAGTGATTGTCTTCTGATCAGATTCCTAAAGTTGTACTTCTCCAAAATTTATTGTACTTTGTACGATTCTTTTAAAGTTTGTTATAAACTTTTTGTTTTTGCAAACAAAATGGAGACTCTGCTGGGGACGACTTTCTCCTCCGACGAGAAGGTGACAACTCAATATGATATTGCGTCAATCGGTAAGACGCAGAAGACCCTGGTTATTCAATTCAACCAGACAACCTACGAAAATATGATCAACACAAAGAGCAACAAGCGCACGGTGGCTATCACCAAGAACAGAACTGTGTGGACTCCTAAGTCTTCTACAGTTGCTATTGCAGTCAACTCATCTTATTGCCAAGGCGCAACCTGCTGCTAAGGCACAACCAGTAGCCCATTTGGCTATGGCACAACCTAAGCACCCTACTGCCCAGGCACAGTTTGCACACCATGTTGCTTCGACACAACCCAAGGGAACTAGTCTTTTGGTTATTACCTATTCTTCTCCAGTTCTGAATTTGGAGAGCAATGTTCTAGTGCTAATACTAGACAGAATAAAGGGAAGGGTCCTTTGACACTTCTTCAACTTGCGCAACCTGCCCATAAGGTGGTCCCACAACAAAACAGAGGAAAACGCTTTTTAGCTAACCCTTCACAAAATAAAGGAAAGCACCCTTTGGTCATTTCTCAATCTTTCGTCTATGACTCAGAGGAAAATATCTCAGATTGTATTCCTCTGAACAAAGATTCTTCTGTTCTTAACAGAGGTCTTCAAATCTCTGCCAGGGGAAAGAATACTGATCAAAGAGACATCCTGTCTACCCCTATGGCAACTACTCAAGATCTTCCAACCTTACATATTTCAAGATCTAAGCAAAAAAAATTGCTGGTATCTCAAACAGATGCACCGGGAGCAGAATTCTCTGATTTGCGTGCCTATTTTATTAGGCGTCAATCAGTATCAACCTCGGTGAAACGCAAGTATCCTACGCCAAAGGCCAACTTGCACCAGAAACGCAGTTTTAAAAAGAAAGACCCAATCACTTATGCTAATGAGTTAAGTACCTCTCTGTACACCCACGAAACTAAACATCTTAAACACCGGAGGCATGTTCCTAATATCATTAAGGAATATGTTCCTCTGACTTCTTCTCATCCCGTGGTGGTGACTGATCTCCAAGAACATCTTACACAAAAACGAAAAATAACGAAGACATCTTACTCACCTTTAAATCACTCATCAGAACACCACTGCCTTCATGAAGTGGTCATCAAGTGTTGTTGCCAATCAGTTAAAGATCTGTCTTAGATCGTCTGAACTATGCTTCAACTACTGAACCTATGATGGGGGATGAAGATGAGCTGTTATATGCTTCTGTCAATATGACTTCCCGAGACACTAGGGGTAGAAAACTTCAAAAAGGGGCACGTCTCATAATCCGAGTCAGCAATACTTGGGTCAACTCCATGAATCTAGTGAATGGGTCTTTCAACATACGAGATCGAAAGATCGGAACTTGGATCAGGATGTCTTTAATCAGGAAGATCTTCCCGTTACTCATCTAGGAAAGGATTCTTTGTCTGACTTTGATGCAGATAGTGAAAGCTCTGAACAAAATATCTCGTCAATAAAGGCAAGAGAGGTGACAGCATATGCCATTACAGAAGACCAAGACGCTTCTAGTTCAGCTAGTCAAGAGCAATGAATTGCTGTACTGGAAGACAAACTGAAGACCATGGCTGAAATGATCGCAAGTATGCATACTATAATCGTGACTCAACATGCAGTGCCACCGGTTATAAATCCTGCTATAAATTCTGAGCTCATAGCATCTTCTGTACCTATTAATGTTGGTCTGGGGGTACCTCCTCCCCAGGTTACTTCTGTACCAATTCAAGCAGCTTCTAGTCAGTCTGGTGCTGGGGGTGGTAATTACCATGTTGTTCCTCCTCCTAACAATTCAAATCAATCCACTAATTCACAGACATCAAGGGATGCTAATGAGGCTGTAAAACTCTTGTGCACTCAGTTTGAGGCATTTAAGCAAAAAGATGGTCTACAAAGACTTGGGATAAAACAACCTTATCCCGCAGAATGGAAGGAGGTTCAATTTCTTCCTAAGTACAAGCTTTCCATCATTATGTTGTTCGATGGCAGCACTTCTCCAAGTCAGTACATCAATCACTTTGAAGTAATGACTGATCAATTGCAGCCAAATGATGCTCTTCTTATCAGGGTGTTCGTCGATTATTTTGCTGGTACGGCATATGACTGGTACCGTAGCTTACCTGATGGCTGCATAACCTCCTTTGCTGGTTTCAAGCAAATATTCTTGGAACGATTCTATGAGGGAGTCAACGATATAACGATGTTTGCCCTTATCAAAATTAAACAAAAACACAATAAAACTACTAAAAATTTCATTAAAAGATTCTGCCGAAAGACACTTAAAATGCCTCTAGGAACTCCATCTGCTGTAATAATAGACACTTGCAAATCAAACTTGTTGCCTACTATCAGCATATGGACAGGATCGACACAATTTCAAGATTGGCCTTCTTTCATTATAAATGCCAAAGCTGCAGAGATTAGTGCTGAGAAGTTTAAACAGTTAGGGGTTTAAATGGCTAATCCGAACCAAGATGAACATACCACATCCAGCAACAATAATCGCCAGAACAATCACAAGGGTAAGGAAATGTTGGCCATCAATCCTAAGGGCAAGGAGTCGTTAGTTGTCAATGTTTCTCAGAATGCACCCACTCCATCAGCACCACCACAGAAAGCACCTCGTCCAAAATAAGAGTATTATTTTGATGAAGATGATATTATGAGCATCTTCGATTGCCTGATCAAAAGCAATAAGCTCCAACTGCCAGAGGCAAAATGGCCAGAAAAAGTGGATAAGACTGACCACCCTAAATATTATGTTTATCACAGGTTTATAGGGCATCCAACTCGAGCATGCTACGTGCTCAAAAGCAAAATCCAAGAAATGGTCAACTCTGGAGCAGTTACTCTTCAACAAGATAAGAAGACTATGATAGCCAATGTCATCTCTGTACAATTTGGGGATTTTCTACCATAATTAGTGCAAGATGGTGTTGTCCCCATTCTGAGCTACTCTCGAGATCGTGAATCTTCTATCTCCCCAATATGAAGGTCTTGTTCCACTATCCACTGATAAAGGAGAAATTATGTGCATTCATCCAGATCTAGTAGCAGATTTTGAAGCGCCTTCTTCTTCCAATCAAAAGAAGCATTCCAAAACTAAATCAAAGAGCTGCAACATGGTATCCATTGAACCTGTATCAGAAGAAGAAATTCTAATCGGCACTAGATCTGGGAAACCTTATCTTCGAGAGTATTCCGAAACTCAAGATAATTTTACCCCATCTCCTGATGTTCTTCCTGCATCATCTTCCCCTGCTGAGAATATACCATCTACATTCTCGCCAGTAGTAGAACCAATTCCTTCCAAACCAACATTAGCAGACAAGAGAAAACAAACTGTCTGCTTTGACAAAGCATTGAAGAAGTCCTCATCTCTTGGACTTGAGAAGCTATATAATTTTGACATACTGGCTCAATTTGCTAACACTCCAGCGAGATTGTCAATCTTCGAACTATTACGTCTCTTAAAAGAAACTCGAAAAACGTTAAGTGAAGCTTTGATGCAGGCTGATGCTTGTCTTACTCTCCTCATAAAGCCTGAAAAGGAGCCTGTCAGTTGTACACATTGTCATAGTATATTTGAACTAATACCCAACATTACTTTTACACAAGATGATATATTGTTAGAAGGCAATCGTCATGATCGTCCTCTCTACTTCACAGGATATGTGGACACCATGAAAGTCGATCGCATTTTGATTGACCCAGGGTCTGCTCTTAGTATCATGCTGAAGACTTTGCTGGATGCCTTGAAGATCCCGATACACAACCTTTCTACAACTATCACTACTATCTTGGGGTTCAATCAAGGAAGAAGTGAACCTTTGGGGAAGATACGCCTGAAACTTCAAATCGGCAATCTTCGTACAAATGTGACTTTCTATGTGATTGATACTCATGGCTCATACAATACTTTGCTGGGAAGACCATTCCTCCATGAACACAATATTGTACCTTTTACTTTCTACCAATGTTTCAAATATGTGGATGGCAATGGAGAAGTACAAAAAGAAGTTGCAGACCTAAATCCTTTCAAGGGGATTGAAGCGTACTATAATGACTCTCGCATGTATAAAGAGGAATTCATGAAGGTGGTACTGGCAATGGATACTAATGAAGAGCAGAAAGGCATGTCGAATGATACTCTGGTCATCCCAGTCAAAGGACGTACTTTCTGTCCTCAGTCTTCCAAGACATTGACTATTTACCTTCATTCTCACAAGAAACAACTTCCTGGTGTTAGTCAGGAACAAAGGGAGCTCATCTCTTCTGAGCCACTTGTAATCGACCTTCGTCGTAAAAAACCCTTTCTCCTTCTTGTTCTTCTTCCCCTCCTCTGGTTATTAATCTGACTAAGCCTGTTAAGGCTAAAGGTCATGTTGTAAATGATGATGTAAAGATCAATAAAGCATCTCCTTTGCAGTAAAATGATGTCTCTTATTATACTCAATGTTGTTTGGATATGCTAGATAGCTTCAAGCCACTTACAATAGGAGTCGTATCGTCTCTCCAAAATATGGTATCACTGGAATCAATACAAGAATCGTACTTCCTAGAACCGTCTCAAAAGAAAGGCGAAACTCCTATACTTTTTAATAAAAAAGAAGAACAAAAAATCATGTCCGAAAGTGACAATAAGGATGATACAGGAAGGCTACAATTATGTCGCTATAGTCCACAATCCAAAGCAATCATCCATAAAATGGGTTATGATTTCAAAGCTGGTCTCAATAGCGGTAAAGAAAGACGAACTCCTATTCGTATTTCTGTTCCAAAGGAAAATCACAACAATACTACAGTAAAACGAAGCAGGAACTAGGTTATACTTCACTAATTCCGACTCCAGAAGCTTCTGAATCTGATAAAGAAGAACGATCTAACTCTTCTGATTCCATCTCATGGAATTCTGACACCAGTATTGGTCATATCCATCGAGTGACAGTATCTTCTAATATGGTGTCTGCTGAGTTCTCAGATAATGACAAGGATGATATTGAAGAAGCTCCTGAAGCAGATCCTTGGGCACAAAGGATAGACACTCAGTGGGAACTCTATTTTGAACAACAAGAACCACCTACAGAAGATCAACTAATCCAGATCGATGTTAGAGAGAAAGGTGTACCGCGACCAATCTTTATTAGCAAAAATCTTCCAGAAGATGATAAACAAGAAATAATCCATCTCATTCGTGAATATATCGATGTCTTCGCCTGGAGCTATAAGGATATGCCAGGATTAGATCCTCATATCGCAACTCATAAACTTAACATTTTTTTTAATGCTAAACCAGTTAAATAATAGCAACGGCGATTCAAGCCTGAGATGATGGATGCGATAGATGATGAAGTCAAAAAGCTTATCGCTTGCGATTTTATCAGAGAAGAACAGCATCCTGACTGGGTAGCCAATATTGTACCAGTTTTGAAGAAGATCGGAAAAGTTCGGGTGTGAATAGACTTTCGGGTCTGTACAAAAGAACGTAATCCTGCGTTCAAGCGGCATGTCATTACCGATAGCAGATCCATCTTATATCGAAAAATAAGACGTACTGCAGTAAACAGAACGCCTCGATGGAATCTGTCAACTGTGCTGGCTCCTGGAACTATAAAGCGTCGCAGCCATATAGAGAGAAAACCCGATAGTTGGGCCTCTTTGGACATGGGTCTGTAACCCTGTCTGAGATAACTCTGGAGGGTGTCACCAGCACTAAACGGATGTGAGTCCTTATCCAGTCTGATATCTCCATGATTATGTTGCTCCATCAAATATTGCATGTCGGTATGACCGAATGGTTCAAAGAAACGAGAAGCACAGGCTTGACTATCAAGTGGCTTATCCTTCCTTACATGACCCAAGAAGAGGTACGACATCCACTTGGTGGTATAACAAGTACCTGTAGTAGCACTTTTGTAGTAGAGCGAGTAGATTTTGTAGTAACACAATAGCTCCTGAAAGATGGCGATCATCTGACGATTCTCTTCCGCCATAGCATCCAATTCGTCATTTGTGGGCACATACTCTTCGTATGGATTATCGCCCGTCAGAAGATGAGAGAGATTTTTTATCTCATGGAGTGAAAGTCCCATTTCTCCATGGGGAGTCATGAAAGTTCCAGTACTTTCGTTATACCTCTCCACTAAGGCCAGGAACATGTGAGCATTCAGACGAATGCCGTAGACTGTAGTCCAGATGGCATTATAAAGGTCTAGATCGAGGAGTCTGTCCTTAAACTGATCCAAAATCTAGATAGTTAAGCTGCTCCAACGCTTCATATCTAGGTTTACCAGACAAGTCATATGCATGCCGCGATCTGGGTATCTTCTTTCAGACTTTGTGAATGTGTTTGCAAATATGGGTATTCTCACTAGAAGGAGCAAAGAGGAATCCTCGGAAGGAATACAGCCCGACTTCAAACCTCTCAAGTAGGTGCTGTACTTCTCAGAAGTACTGTAAAAGAGGTCCTTGTGCTGCGAACCCATTCTATAACAGATTCTGCCGACTCTTGCCTGCTGGATTGGAGTCAGATTCTATGACATTCTTCTGAAATAGCTTGCAAATTCATATTGTGATAAAGCCATAGACCTCGATATTTCTGTGAGGTATATGATCTTGTCTTCACGTATGAATACTCTCTCTTCTTTTCTAGTATTGGGTTGAGAAGTCTTCTTGATGGCATCTCCAAAAAGGAAGGCAGGCTTCTTGTGGACCACACTATCAAGATTTTCCAGAGGTTCCCCGTTCATTAAGCTCACCAGGGTTTGCTTTTCTTCGGCCATGAGGAGGGTCTTTCGTGCTTCAGGGCCATCGTACTGAGGAAATATAACATGAGATAAATTCTCCTTGTACTCCGGGACATTAAATGCTGAAGCAAATCTTTCAGCATTATGGTCTTCCCTGAGATCAACTGTAAAAAAATACATGAACAAAAGTTAGAAGCAACAAGAGTGTGCAACTTTATAAAGATCAAACAATTAAGTTGCACAACATCCTAGGTTGTGCCAACAATTAAGTTGCGCGACATTCTGGGTTACGCAACATTTTTGGTTGCGCAACATCCTGGGTTGCGCAACAAATAAGTTGTGCAACATTCTGAGTTGTGCACCAACTTGGGTTGTGCGACATACTGTGTTGCACAAAACTTAAGTTGCATAAACTCTTAGGTTGTGCTACATACAGGTTTTGCCACAACTTGGTTGCACAATATTTTTGATTGTGCAGACAACTGAGTTGTACGACAGTATGCGCAACACTGTTCGTAAGAACGAACAGTGCTCAAATAAAGCAACCACTGTCACGACTCGCACCCGCTTTCGGACGCGAGAGTGTGAGCAAGCCAGCTACGCATCGAGCGGACTCCAGCCCAACCCGAATACGTAAACGCTGTCACGGCTAGGGTAAGCTGTCAATCATGGCAAGTCTAATCTATATCTCAATCCACAATAAGAATAATAAACAAGAATAAACAAGTATGGGTCGTGATCTGTAGTCCACTAGCATATATGTCCGATAAGACTCTAAAGAAAAATAACAAAGTCTAAACTGAATCAAAAAAACATGATATCTCATGATAATGAAGAAAAGTACGAGCGGATAATAAACACAATAACGATACCTGAATTCCGCAAGCGTAACATCACGTCTGCCATCCAGAGCTGCTAACTAACTCCACACAATAACTAACCTGAAGAGATCATCAGGTCCTCAAAGGACATAGCAAGATACATAAAAATATGCCTATCTAGCAGTTTATCATGCAATAAAAAAAATACAGAAGATAATGGAAAAAGACCAATCAGCACGAAAATACGACTATACACGACTGGAAGAACCACTACGCCTAAACGAACCGCTGGAGAAGAACAAGAGAACACGATATCACGATGTCAATGGATAACCAATTGAATACTCAAACGCTAGCCCCTAGTGTGGACTCGCAGGTTTAAACAACTACTAGCCCTCGTCCCTAGTGTAGACTCGCAGGCTAGCATCAGCCTCGTCTCTAGTGTGGACTCGCAGGTGTGAACCATATACTACTAACCCTCGTCCCTAATATGGACTCGCAGGCTAGTATCACCCTCGTCCCTAATGTGGACTCGCAGGCTAGCATCACCCTCGCCCCTAATGTGGACTCACAGGTGTGGACAGATAACTACTAACCTTTGTCCCTAATATGGAACCGCAGGTTAGCTTAACTACTAACCCTCATCCCTAATGTGGACTCGCAGGTTAACTTAACTACTAACTCTCGTCCCTAATATGGACTTGCAGGCTAGCATCAAGATTTTAAGACAAAGTGGTAAAGCAGTTTCGATATGACTTATTCATCATATGACACGATGCGACTCAGTCCAAGTACAAGTGATGACACGACACGACCCAATCACGATACACGAGAAAACCAATCCAATATGAACTACAAAGTTAACTATGAACAAGAACTATATATACGTATATCCAATATAAACTACAAAGCTAATTATAAACAAGGCTTTATATATACTAGCAGGCATGATATACAAATCACATATAAATAATCAACTAGTAAAACTGTATAATAATATGAATATGTATGTAAATAAACTGTAGAGGAAGGCAAGGTATCTTGCCTGGGGGTTACACGAAGAACTAACAATATAACTCCAATCAATAAGTCAAAAAGTTCAAGTCATCACAACTGTCTCCGAAAGCTAAAATAAACATTACCAATGTTCTCAGAATAGTCAAATTAGCTAGGATTACATGTCCTTAAGTCCAATTCTGGACACCGGGGCAAAACGGTAATTTCGGACAAAAACGATGTTCGCAGTTGGACCCGCTTTGTACCGAAAAGCGTACCAGAGTCAAAGATCTCTAAAGTCGTCAACCTACTTGTCTACGGATCCGGTTTTCTGATAAGAACCCAACCATATATCCAATTTTGGATTCCGGTGGACCGTGCACAAAATCACCCGTTGAGTCAGACCGTGAGGCCTGCAAAACGGCGATCTGATCAACTGTCTCAGAATCGGACCAAACTTGGCATATAGGACCAAAAAAATGATACGGTCCTGTTGGCGTAAGTTTCGTCTCGATCTGACGAGCGTGCATAAAGTAATTGGAAAGCTTGCATAGAGGCCAATATGGTGAATTTTGACGGGTACGGATCGAATTCGTCGTGCACACGCAACCAATTTGAATTCCGTCAAAGCTCACACGACCACGAAGTCGTTACGCACCTTTCGATACTTTCATTCGCGACCACGTCGTCCAGATTGGCGGTACGTACGTCGTATCGAAGGTTTTTCTAAAATAATTCTGTTTTTGAAGATGGTTTTCTTTGGTTTTCAAGATTCGTTTTCCTGGCATACATATGATGAAATTAAAAACTACGAGAATAATTCCGTATAGGTTGTCTATAACCCTATTCAGAGAGATTTCGAAAATACTGAATATCCTGTCACAGAATCGCCTTCTAATCTAGGGGTTTGGTCGACGAAACTGTCAAGTTTTAAACAGATTTTTCGGCCACTTTGGCATCGATTCTCGTCGAGTACACAGCGAAATAAAACTTCCTACTTGAAGGGAAGTAAAGTCGGATAGGTTGTAGTCGTACCTAAGAAAACAGCTCGAGAAATGGTTGTGCGATGACGTCGTGATCGTGACGCGAAGGCTGCTATCCTGCTGCTACTGTCGCTGTTCTGTATTCGGGTGCGCACGCGCGCACGGCCCTGGCCGCCGGCGATGGCCTCACGGCGGCGCACGGAGGCTGAGGCAGGGTCGCCCAAGTGTGGGGAGGAATCACATAGGATTATGGTTTAGGTGTCGAACCCCCCTCTCTCCCGTTCTCGGTATATATATATATATATATATATATATATATATATATATATATACACAGCCGCTGCGTTCGTTGATTGCTCGGGTCGAGTTTCAGGGGATTTAGGAGGAACTCGATGGGGAGTTGGGCCGGGCTCAGGTGTGGGCTTGCTGACCTTCTCCTAGCTGTTGTTGCTCTTGGTTGGGCTGGGATTTCCTTGTCTCGGGTTGAACGGTTGGCTGGGGAACTTGTGGGGAGGTTTTGCTTGCTGGCTGGGTGGAAAAAATGGGCCGGGCTGGGACCATTCCTATTTCACTTTCTATTTTAGCCACTATATATATACATATATATATATATATATATATATATATATATATATATATATATATATATATATATATATATATATATATTCATATATATACACACATATACGTATACATATTACTTTATATATTTATAAATCTCTATACATACACACAAATATAATATATTTGTATATACACAATTATATGTATATACTCATATAACTTTATATATATATACTTATTTTATAACTAATACTAAGAGTATATATTTATAAATATTTAATAGGCATCCATCTTATATATTCCTATATATACATTATAACATTTATTTGATAACCAAATAAATATAACCAAGAATAATAAAATAATATTATAATAATAACCTCACTAATATTGATAATAAAAATAATATTATTAATAATAATAACTAAATTCAATAAAACAATAATGGTGTATATATACTATTATGTATAATCTAATAATCTTAAAATGTACAAGGATTACTAAGGAAGGTTTTTATCCTATTTTTAAGATAAAATATCCAACAAAATATTTAATAAATGTATAACACCCATTTATACAATCTCCTGCTAAAATATTAAATAAAATACCACTATACATATACTCAATACATATCTACATGGACGTCTCTGAATGCACCTACCCGACTACGTAGGCTTAGGCTCGGTTCGGGTGCAGTCCGAACTAAATTGGTACAATCGGGTCACCTAAAAGTCAAATAATATTAATGATAAATAATTAAATTATTTATAGTGGTCATGTTGTAACTTGGCCTGGTTTTCCTAGTTGGGGCTCACTTATGGCTTGGCATTCTCCTACCATAGCTAAACACTAATCGAAGCACGCCATTGCACTATCCGTACCATGACTCCTAGCCGTCTTGTACTCCAAACTCAACCATGGCTAAAGTCATCTACCGTAATGATTAACTAAATAATCATTTATAAATTCTAAAATCACTATTTAAATCAAAAAAATAATTCGAGAAAATTCTTCGGGAAGGGAAGCTACAAATCTACCCACCTTAAAAATAATTTCGTCCTCGAAGTTCTAATGCATGACTATGTCTTAAAATTCAAAGTCTACTATTACATTAATCTCCTTAAATTTAATTTCTCAAAAATATATTCTATAACCTTCTCTAGCCATTTTGTAACTCCGAATACTTGGGGACTTCTACCCACCTTTGGTCACACTACTTAAAATACAGGTCACTAAAAATTTTATATTCTTCTAACTACTGGCTAACAGTCCTTCCAACATATATCTAGGGCATATGGCATCTATAATCCCTCATATCTATAAACAACCAATATTCAATATTATACTATAACTTACCAACTTCTGATAAATCCTAGACAGCACGATCGTTCGTCACCTTGACATAGGAAGCGACGAGAATCAATGGTACGGAAAGCATGGAAGTATAATCGAGAGCAAATATTGAGTTTTCAAGGACGTAGAAAATTTTTAGGAGAATTTTCAAGGCAGTGTGGATTGAGATTTCTAAGGGTTTAGTCAGTTGCACAGGCTCGTACCAGTACAGTTACGTAACTGGTACGATATGCTCTGACCTGCATGGGCCACCAAAAAAACTTGTCACGACCCGCACCCGCTTTCGGACGCGAGAGCGTGAGCAGGCCAGCTACGCATCGAGCGGACTCCAGCCCAACCCGAATACATAAACGTTGTCACGGCTAGGGTAAGCTGCCAATCATGGCAAGTCTAATCTATATCTCAATCCACAATAAGAATAATAAACAAGTATGAATAAGTATGGGTCGTGCTCTGCAGCCCACTAGCATATATGTCCGATAAGACTCTAAAGAAAAATAACAAGAGTCTAAACTGAATCAAGAAACAGGATATCTCATGATAATGAAGAAAAGCACGAGCGGATAATAAACACATTAACGATACCTGAATCCCGCAAGCGTATCATCACGTCTGCCATCCAGAGCTGCTAACTAACTCCACGCAATAACTAACCTAAAGAGATCATCAGGTCCTCAGAGGACATAGCAAGATACATAAAAACATGCCTATCTAGCAGTTTATCATGCAATAAAAAAATACAGAAAATAATGGAAAAAGACCAATCAGCACGAAAACCCGACTATACACGACTGGAAGAACCACTACGCCTAAACGAACTGCTGGAAAAGAACAAGAGAACACGATATCACGATGTCAATAGATAACCAATTGAATACTCAAACCCTCGTCCCTAGTGTAGACTCACACGTTTGAACAACTACTAGCCATCGTCCTTAGTGTAGACTCGCAGCTAGCATCACCCTCGTCCCTAGTGTGGACTTACAGGTGTGAACCATATACTACTAACCCTCGTCCCTAATATGGACTCGCAGGCTAGTATCACCCTCGCCCCTAATATGGACTCGCAAGTGTGGACAGATAATTACTAATCCTCGTCCCTAATATGGACCCGCAGGTTAGCTTAACTACTAACCCTCATCCCTAATATGGACTCGCAGGTTAGCTTAACTACTAACCCTCGTTCCTAATGTGGACTCGCAGGCTAGCATCAAGATTTCAAGACAAAGAGGTAAAGCAGTTCCGATATGACTTATTCATCCTATGACACGATACGACTCAGTCCAAGTACAAGTGATGACATGACACGACCCAATCACGATACACGAGAAAACTAATCCAATATGAACTACAAAGTTAACTATGAATAAGAACTATATATACGTATATCCAATATAAACTACAAAGCTAATTATAAACAAGGCTTTATATATACTAGCAGGCATAATATACAAATCACATATAAATAATCAACTAGTAAAACTATATAATAATATAAATTTTCATGTAAATAAACTATAGAGGAAGGGAAGGTATCTTGCCTGGGGGTTGCACGAAGAACCAACAATGTAACTCCAATCAATAAGTCAGAAAGTCCAAGTCATCACAACTATCTCCGAAAGCTGAAATAAACATTACCAATGTTCTCAGAATAGTCAAATTAGCTAGAATTGCCTGTCCTTAAGTCCAATTCTGGACACAAGGGCAAAACGGTAATTTTGAACAAAAACGATATCCGCGGTTGGACCCACTTTGTACCGAAAAGCGTGCCAGAGTCAAAGGTCTCTAAAGTCGTCAAACTACATGTCTACGGATCCGGTTTTCTGATATGAACCCAACCGTATCTCCAGTTTTGGATTCCGGTGGACCGTGCACAAAATCACCCGTTGAGTCGGACCGTGGAGCCCGCGAAATGACTATCTGATCAACTGTCTCAGAATCGGACCAAACTTGGCGTATAGGACCAGAAAAATGATACGGTCCTGTTGGCGTAAGTTTTATCTCGATCTGACGAGCGTGCATAAAGTAATTAGGAAACTTGCACAAAAGCCAATACGGTGAATTTCGACGGATACGGATCAAATTCGTCGCGCACACGCAACCAATTTGAATTTCGTCAAAGCCCACACAACCACGAAGTCGTTACGCACCTTTCGATGCTTTCGGTTTGAGACCACGTCGTCCGGATTAGCGGGCGCACGTCGTATCGGAGGTTTTTCTAAAATAATTCTGTTTTTGAAGATGGTTTTCTTTGGTTTTCAAGATTCATTTTCCTGGCATACATATGATGAAATCAAAAACTATGAGAAGTGTTTTAATTCCGTATAGGTTGTCTATAATCCTATTCAGAGATATTTCGAAAATACTGAATATCCTGTCACAGAATCGCCTTCTAATCTAGGGGTTTGGTCGACGAAACTGTCATGTTTTAAACAGGTTTTTCGGCCATTTTGGCCTCGATTCTCGTCACGTACACAGCAAAAGAAAACTTCCTACTTGAAGGAAAGTAAAGTCGGATAGGTTGTAGTCGTACCTGAGAAAACAGCTCGAGAAATGGTTGTACGATGACGTCGTAATCGCGACGCGAAGGCTGCTATCCTGCTGCTACTGTCGTTGTTCTGTATTCGGGTGCGCACGCGCGCGCATGGCCCTGGCCGCCGGCGATAGCCTCGCGGCGGCACGCGGAGGCTGAGGCAGGGTCGCCCAAGTGTGGGGAGGCGTCGCGTGGGATTAGGGCTTAGGTGTCGAACCCCCCTCTCTCCCGTTCTCGGTATATATATATATATATATATATATATATATATATATATATACACAGGCACTGCGTTCGTTGATTGCTCAGGTCGGGTTTCAGGGGATTTGGGAGGCGCTCGATGGGGAGTTGGGCCGGGCTCAGGTGTGGGCTTGCTGACCTTCTCCTAGCTGTTGTTGCTCTTGGTTGGGCTGGGATTTCCTTATCTCGGGTTGAAAGGTTGGTTGGGGAACTTGTGGGGAGGTTTTGCTTGCTGGCTGGCTGGAAAAAATGGGCCGGGCTGGGACCATTTCTATTTTAGCCAATATATATATATATATATATATATATATATATATATATATATATATATATATATATATATATATACACACATATACGTATACATATTACTTTATATATTTATATACCTCTATACATACACACAAATATAATATATTTCTATATACACAATTATATGTATATACTCATATAACTTTATATATATATATACTTATTTTATAACTAATACTAAGAGTATATATTTACAAATATTTAATAGGTATCCATCTTATACATTCCTATATATACATTATAACATTTATTTGATAACCAAATAAATATAACCAAGAATAATAAAATAATATTATATAATAATAACCTCACTAATATTGATAATAAAAATAATATTATTAATAATAATAACTAAATTCAATAAAACAATAATGGTGTATATATACCATTATGTATGATCTAATAATCTTAAAATGTACATGGATTACTAAGGAAGGTTTTTATCCTATTTTTAAGATAAAATATCCAACAAAATATTTAATAAATGTATAACACCCATTTATACAATCTCCTGCTAAAACATTAAATAAAATACCACTATATATATACTCAATACATATCTACATGGACGTCTCTGAATGCACATACCCGACTACGTAGGCTTAGGCTCGGTTCAGGTGCAGTCCGAACTAAATTGGTACAACCGGGTCACCTAAAAGTCAAATAATATTAATGATAATAATTAAACTATTTATAGTGTTCATGTCGCAACTTGGCCTGGTTTTCCTAGTTGGGGCTCACTTATGGCTTGCATTCCCCTACCATAGCTAAACACTAATCGAAGCACGCCACTGCACTATTTGTACCATGACTCCTAGCCGTCTTGTACTCCAAACTCCACCATGGCTAAAGTCATCTACCGTAATGATTAACTAAGTAATCATTTATAAATTATAAAATCACTATTTAAATCAAAAAAAAATAATTCGAGAAAATTCTCCGGGAAGGGAAGCTACAAATCTACCCACCTTAAAAATAATTTCGTCCTCGAAATTCTAATTCATGACTATGTCTTAAAATTCAAAGTCTACTATTACATTAATCTCCTCAAATTTAATTTCTCAAAAATATATTCTATAACCTTCTCTAGCCATTTTATAACTCCGATACTTGGGGACTTCTACCTACCTTTGGTCACACTACTCCTTAAAACACAGGTCACTAAAAATTTTATATTCTTCTAACTACTGGCTAACAGTCCTTTCAACATATATCTAGGGCATATGGCATCTATAATCCCTCATATCTATCAACAATCAATATTCAATATTATACTATAACTTAAGAACTTCTGATAAATCCTAGACAGCACGATCGTTCGTCACCTTGAAATAGGAAGCGACGAGAATCAATGGTATGGAAAGCAAGAAAGTATAATCGAGAGCAAATATTAAGTTTTCAAGGACGTAGAGAATTTCTAGGAGAATTTTCAAGGCAGTGTGGATTGAGATTTCTAAGGGTTTAGTCAGTTGCGCAGGCTCGTACCACTACAGGTACGTAATCGGTACGATATGCTCTGACCTGCATGGGCCACCAAAAAACTTTGTCACGACCCGCACCCGCTTTCGGACGCGAGAGCGTGAGCAGGCCAGCTACGCATCGAGCGGACTCCAGCCCAACCCGAATACGTAAACGCTGTCACGGCTAGGGTAAGCTACCAATCATGGCAAGTCTAATCTATATCTCAATCCACAATAAGAATAATAAACAAGAATGAACAAGTATGGGTTATGGTCTGCAGCCCAGTAGCATATATGTCCGATAAGTCTCTAAAGAAAAATAACAAGAGTCTAAACTGAATCAAGAAACAGGATATCTCATGATAATGAAGAAAAACACGAGCGGATAATAAACACATTAACGATACCTAAATCCTGTAAGCGTATCATCACGTTTGCCATCCAGAGCTGCTAACTAACTCCACGCAATAACTAACCTAAAGAGATCATCAGGTCCTTAGGGGACATAGCAAGATACATAAAAATATGCCTATCTAGCAGTTTATCATGCAATAAAGAAAATACAGAAAATAATAGAAAAAGACCAATCAGCACCAAAATACGACTATACACGACTGAAAGAACCACTACGCCAAAGCGAACTGCTGGAGAAGAATAAGAGAACACGATATCACGATGTCAATGGATAACCAATTGAATACTCAAACCCTCGCCCCTAGTGTAGACTCGCACGTTTGAACAACTACTAGCCCTCGCCCCTAGTGTGGACTCGCAGGCTAGCATCACCTTCGTCCCTAGTGTGGACTCGCAGGTGTGAACCATATACTACTAACCCTCGTCCCTAATGTGGACTCGCAGGCTAGCATCACCCTCGCCTCTAATGTGGACTCGCAGGTGTGGACAGATAACTATAACCCTCGTCCCTAATGTGGACCTACAGGTTAGCTTAACTACTAACCCTCATCCCTAATGTGTACTCGCAGGTTAGCTTAACTACTAACCCTCGTCCCTAATGTGGACTCGCAGGCTAGCATCAAGATTTCAAGACAAAGAGCTAAAGTAGTTCCGATATAACTTATTCATCCTATGACACGATGCGACTCAGTCCTAGTACAAGTGATGACACGACACGACCCAATCACGATACACGAGAAAACTAATCCAATATGAACTACAAAGTTAACTATGAACAAGAACTATATATACATATATCCAATATAAACTACAAAGCTAATTATAAACAAGGCTTTATATATACTAGCAGGCATGATATACAAATCACATATAAATAATCAACTAGTAAAACTATATAATAATATAAATGTGCATGTAAATAAACTATAGAGGAAGGAAAGGTATCTTGCCTGGGGGTTGCACGAAGAACCAACAATCTAACTCCAATCAATAAGTCAGAAAGTCCAAGTCATCACAACTGTCTTCGAAAGCTGAAATAAATATTACCAATGTTCTCAGAATAGTAAATTAGCTAGGATTGCTTGTCCTTAAGTCCAATTCTGGACACAGGGGCAAAACGGTAATTTTGGACAAAAATGATGTCCGTCGTTGAACTCGCTTTGCACCGAAAAGCGTGCCAGAGTCAAAGATCTTTAAATTCGTCAAACTACATGTCTACGGATTCGATTTTCTGATACGAACCCAACCGTATGTCCAGTTTTGGATTCCGGTGGACCGTGCACAAAATCACCCGTTGAGTCGGACCGTGGGCCCGCGAAATGGTGATCTGATCAACTGTCTCAGAATCGAACCAAACTTGGCATACAGGACCAAAAAAATGATACGTCCTGTTGGCTCAAGTTTCGTCTCGATCTGACGAGCGTGCACAAAGTAATTAGGAAACTTGCACAGAGACCGATACGGTGAATTTCGACGGATACGGATCAAATTCATCGCACACACGCAACCAATTTGAATTCCGTCAAAGCCTACACGACCACGAAGCCGTTATGCACCTTTCGATGCTTTCGGTTTGCGACCACGTCGCCCGGATTGGCGGGACGCACGTCGTATCGGAGGTTTTTTTAAAATAATTCTGTTTTTAAAGATGGTTTTCTTTGGATTTCAAGATTCGTTTTCCGGGCATACATATGATGAAATCAAAAACTACGATAAGTGTTTTAATTCCATATAGGTTGTCTATAATCCTATTCAGAGAGATTTCGAAAATACTGAATATCCTGTCACAGAATTGCCTTCTAATATAGGGGTTTGGTCGACGAAACTGTCCTGTTTTAAACAGATTTTTTGGCCACTTTAGCCTCGATTCTCGTTGCGTACACAGCGAAATAAAACTTCCTACTTGAAGGGAAGTAAAGTCGTATAGGTTGTAGTCGTACCTGAGAAAATGGCTCGAGAAATGGTTGTGTGATGACGTCGTGATCGTGACGCGAAGGCTGCTATCCTGCTGCTACTGTCGTTGTTCTGTATTCGGGTGCGCGGCGCGCGCATGGCCCTAGCCGCCGGAGATGGCCTCGCGGCGGCACGCGGAGGCTGAGCAGGGCGCTTCGCAAGTGTGGGGAGGCGTCGCGTGGGATTAGGGCTTAGGTGTCGAACCATATATATTATATATATATATATATTATATACCCCTCTCTCCCGTATATACCCTCTCTCCGTTCTCGGTATATTATATAAGATATATCTATATATAGAATATATATACAGGCGCTGCATTCGTTGATTACTGGGTCGGGTTCAGGGGATTTGGGAGGAGCTCGATGGGGAGTTGGGCCGGGCTCAGGTGTGGGCTTGTTGACCTTCTCCTAGCTGGTTCTCTTGGTTGGGCTGGGATTTCCTTATCTCGGGTTGAATGGTTGGCTGGGGAACTTGTGGGGAGGTTTTGCTTGCTGGCTGGCTGGAAAAAAATGGGCCGGGCTGGGACTATTCCTATTTCACTTTCTATATATATATATATATATATTATATATATATATATATCTATAGATATATATATATATATTATATAACACACATATACGTATACATATTACTTATATATTATATACCTCTTACATACGCACAAATATAATATATTTGTATATACACAATTATGTATATACTATAACTTTATATATATATATATATATATATTATATATATATATTATATATATATATATATATTTATATATATCTATATATATATATAATATATATATTATATTATATATATCTATATATAGATATTATAATATTATATATTATATTTATATATATATATATATATATATATATATATATATATATATATATATATATAATATATATATATAACTATATATATATATAGATATATATATTATAATATATATATATATATATATATATATATATATATATAATATATATATATATTATTTTATAACTAATACTAAGAGTATATTTACAAATTTAATAGGCATCCATCTTATATATTCCTATATATCTTATAACATTTATTTGATAACCAAAAATATAACCAAGAATAATAAAATAATATTATAATAATAACCTCACTAATACTGATAAAAAAATAATATTATTAATAATAATAACTAAATTCAATAAACATAATGGTGTATTTACCATTATGTATGATCTAATAATCTTAAAATGTACAAGAATTACTAAGGAAGGTTTTTATCCTATTTTTAAAATAAAATATCCAACAAAATATTTAATAAATGTATAACACCCATTTATACAATCTCCTGCTAAAAAATTAAATAAAAATACCACTATATATATACTAAATACATATCTACATGGACGTCTCTGATGCACATACCCGACTACGTAGGCTTAGGCTCGGTTCGGGTGCAGTCCGAACTAAATTGGTACAACCGGGTCACCTAAAGTCAAATAATATTAATGATAAATAATTAAATTATTATAGTGGTCATGTCGCAACTGGCCTGGTTTTCTAGTTGGGGCTCACTTATGGCTTGCATTCCCCTACCATAGCTAAACACTAATCGAAGCACGCCACTGCACTATCCGTACCATGACTCCTAGCCGTCTTATACTCCAAACTCCACCATGGCTAAAGTCATCTACCGTAATGATTAACTAAATAATCATTTATAAATTCTAAAATCACTATTTAAATCAAAAAAAATAATTCGAAAAAATTCTCCGGGAAGGGAAGCTACAACCACACCCTAATAAGGGGTGGCACAGAGTTCGTGATGACCAAATACTCTAAGACGAGGGGCGTAAGTCAATTGAAGATCAAATCAGCTTCCATAGTGTTCGTTCTTGGTCACCTTCCAGAGCTGGGTTTGCATCTCTCATCGAGAAGAGGGCGGCGCATACTGTTGTGCTTGGGTCGACAAAGCACGAGTCGAAGGAGCGGTGACGCTTTCCCTTTGTCAGCGACGGTCTTCTTGGGGGCCATGTCGTCGAGAAGATGGTCGGAGAAGAGGGTTGCAAGAGTTCAAAGTATTCTCTCAGAAGATTAAAGTAAAAGTAAAGAGTTACAGTCGGTTAAATAAGGGTTATTTATAGCCTAAGATAGAATCCTAACAGTCACCCTTAGTTGCGCGTAAAAAATTGTTACAGCTCGAACAGACTACACGAGATAGGCGCAACTTGACTTAGTCATCGTCATGATTCAAAGTATTTCAAAGTTTTGTAATATTTCAAAATTCAAAAACTTTGAAGGGGGTCTTGTAGAGCCTAAAAATCAAGTTGCGCCATGTTTTTACTACTCAGCAATCAAGTTGCACTACAGAAATCAAGCTGCGCCACTGTTATGAAGCTCAGAGATCAAAACTATGCCCATCGATCAGGTTGCGACATATATCAGACTGTGCCCAATTATATTGCGCTAAAGTCTATGTGGCACCTGACAATAATTGTCATCATTAACTGACAAATGACAGCATGATAAACGAAGAAAAACTTTTCGAATCCCGTAAAGCGTGGCTCTCGAGACGATTTGATTGACAGCTATTCCGTGCACTCTGTGAGTTGCGCCTAGGCGCAACCCGATCAAATTCTACTCGCAGATTGACATGTAACCCAATGATGCCACATGCCTATTCACTGAGTTGCGCCTAGGCGCAATCTAATCAAGCACAGTTTGACTCATTGACTGAAGCTCGCACAACCTGATAAAGTTGAGACAACTACGTTTTAAAGTAGGATGACGTGGCGCACATGCCACTAATCTTTCAAAACGTGCCACTACTCTGTATACGACCATGCGCATCTCAATCATATGATGCCACGCATCTAAATATAGTTAGTACATGTTTGTGTACTGAATGGAAGTTGGCAAACTTAAGATTGGCGCAACCCAAAGTGGCGCAGTTCAACCTCGCACAAATCAGAATTACTGCTAAAACAATTATTTTTATAACCTTATAAATAGAGTTTCCAATCATTATCAAGACATCACAGAGATCAAGAATTCTTGCAAAATTGCTGTTGCATTCTCCAGAGGCTCTAGTCTTCAAGTTTACATAGTCCAAGGGATAAGTGATCGTCTTTTGATCAGATTCCTAAAGTTGTACTTCTCCAGAATTCATTGTACTTTTTACGATTCTTTTAAAGTTTGATAACTTTTTGTTTTGTAAACAACGATAACCATAAGAAAACATGAACATAGTCAATCACTCAACTCTCGTGTGTGTAAGCGGTCAAGACACGAGAATATATATATAACTGAAATATAGTAACATAATATAAATGCACACGAAAGCGTCTACAAGTACTTATCTCGGTTTTAATTTGGAGTTGACTGGCGCGATATGATCATGTTAGCACACAAATAGTCTAAGAAGTCAAAACTACACAAGATGATATCATATGATGGAACAGACCATTCATTGAGTCCGGGATAGTCGAATTAGCTAGGGACGATATAGGAAAGTTCGAGATTTGCAAGAAAATAGGGAATAATGATCAATCATGATCAAGATTATAATCGTTGGGTATAGAATATTTTATAAATATTCTAAAAATATTTATAGCATTTAAAAAACTATTTAAAATATATATAATAGTTGGAAACTATGATTTTACTAATCAAATTTATTTATATTGGAAATTATATTTGAAACTCAATATAGATAAAAAAAAAACTATGTTTTTCTTTTATTCAAAATACGACAAACAATTACTTGAAAATATATAAAACAATTTATTCTAAAAACTATTTTTTATTAAATATAATTTTTTTAAACTAAAAAAGCCATAAATGATAAAATAATGTATACTAATTTAAGGCTTATAATCCAAAATTGAAAATAATGTAGGGCTTAGCCTAATAATATATTTTTACTACAAGAAAATTTGAAATTATTTTGTTATATATAAATACAGTATATACAAACAATACTAAACATGGCAATAATATGAATAAACTACAGCAGTATAACTATCCAGTATTAATAAACTACTAACACTAATGTACCTAGTAATATACTGATACTATAGATATCAATAGAAAATAAATAAAATAAAACTCACTCCCCTCTCCCTCCTTAATAGTGGTGTCAACGGATGGTTATCGGTACGGACAGGACAATATCCGTATCAGTATCCGAATTTATTTTGTAATATCCGAATCCGATCCGATATCCGAACGTATATCTCTTTGACACTCCGAATTCGTATCCGTCTAGTTTAACGGATATCGGATAATATCCGATCCGATTAGCTAAAAAATTAGAATGCTAGTATTCGAATATCCGAAATCCGAAATATAAAAATTTAGTTATTATTCGAATATCCGAAATCCGAAATATTAAAAATTTAGTTATTATCCGAATATCCGAAAAACAAATTCAATTTCTCTACATATTTGAGTCATTTCTTCTTATGTTGTAAATTGTAATTAATATATATTACTATTATATATAATTATATTATATAATTTATGTAAATGTCAGTTGAGAATAAAATACTTTAATCTTCTCTATTAATTAAATATATTACATAATATTATACTAATATATATATATATATATATAATTTCGGATCTCCGAAATTTGCAATTTAAAGTCGGATCAGATATTAACGGATTCGAATACCCTAATATCCGAATTTGTATCCGAAAATGGATAATATTCGAAAAATATTCGGATATCTGAATCCGATATCCAAAATTTCGTAAAATATCCGAAAAGTTCGGATACGGAATCGGATCGAATTTGAATTTTCGACTATCCATTGACAGGTCTACTCCTTAAGATATTATAGGAAAGAGATCTACTCCTTAAGATATTATAGGAAAGAGAGAGAGAGAGAGGGAGAGGATTAATAAATAAAGGCAATTGATAAAGGCACTGCATAATTGATCAGGGCTAGCCCATTTGTAAGTTTGTATTATTACAAGTTTGCCATTGAAAAAATTTATTAGGGCTATCCCATTAAGTATAAAAGTCAATTATTTTATTTCTCTTCTCTTTCTCTTCTTCCTCTCAAATTTTCTTCTAATCTCAAATTTTCTTCTAAACCCTAGATTGAGATTCCTCTTGTCTCTATAAAAATCTTCCTGTTTTGTAATCCTAGAGTAGTTATCAACGAATATTCGTATTAGTCGGTATGTTTCGACTACTATATTGCAAAGTTTGTTTAATAATCGGTTGATTCCTAATTTTTGAATGTTCTTTCATAATGTAGAAAATATGGAAGAAATTGGGACATCAAATATAGCAATCGATCATCCCGGTTCTTCCGAAGAACACGACATCTCTCCGAAGAACCCGTGGTTGGTCCCCGACGTAGTTACATTTTTTCGTAGTCCAGAATTGGACTGCCACATCACATGGCAGTCCACAAAGTACTTAGGACTGCCAGAAAGTATGGCAGTCGAGTTAAATACGTATGAAGTTAAGGACTGCCTCACTTTCTGGCAGTCCTAGATACTTCAAGGACTGCCCAGAAATGTGGCAGTCCTAAAGTTGATAGTCGTTTCAACTGGACTGCCACACATTTTGGCAGTCCATGAAGTACTCAGGACTGCCAGATGTTGTGGCAGTCTAGTTTAACAACCTGAATTGGATATGTATTGGTTTTGTCATTGATTTAGGTATTTAAAAAATTATAAATTTATTGTAGGGCACCCATCTCCTACGTGCATAGATTATTGAATATCAATTTGGATCTTTTTGTTGTGTTAATGCTGCTGGAATCACTTGTAATTTATTTTTCGTTTTTAATCCTAATTTGTATAGGGCTGATTCTATGCAAGAAGTGTGGGGGTTCAGGATACTCGACGCGCTTGTGAGTCGCATCCAGATTTCCTCACCTTGCCATATATCGAGTTGAGTGTACTTAAAAGGAAAGTCCGAAACGAAAGCCAAAACATCCTTTGTGCTCATACTTTTTCTTTCTACTGCAGCGGAGGTGTGCTTGTTTGGTAAAACCAGAGGGCAAGAAATGTAACCAAAAGTTTTGCTATATGATTCTATAGTTGGTCAATTAAATGTGTAATTATCTCTTATAGTTGCATTGTTTATTTTGTAAAAGCTACTGTTGTCAACATTTTTAATCAATTTAGGCTACTGCTTGTAACGTTGTTGTTCTTATAAGAAGGAAAAAAAGTAACGGTTGGGTTGGTGGTGATGTAGTTGTGGAATCCATGATTGAAACCTGCACCAGCTAGCAACTCTCTCTCCATATTAAAGCTTTTGAACATATCCAGTAGGCAGTAGTGGGCTAGAAAAGTGGAATCCTGAGCGTACATCCCGCATGCTGTCACGCACGCGCGCGAAGAAAGATTGGAAGTCCTGTTTGTATGTGGACTGTCCAGTTTCCTGGCAGTCCACATACATATGTGGACTGTCAGGAAACTGGGCAGTCCATCACAGAACTTGATGTGAGCATGGACTGCCCAGGAACTGGGCAGTCCACATACAAACAAGGACTGCCCAATTTTCTGGCAGTCCAACAAACTGAATGGACTGCCAGAAAACTGGGCAGTTCTAAGTCACAGCATGTGAAACAAAGGACTGCCCATTTTTTTGGCAGTCCTTACTGTATGTAGAACTGTCCAATTTTCTGGCAGTCCTGAATACAGTAAGGACTGCCAGAAAAATGGGCAGTCCATTGTTTCACATGTTGTGACTTAGGACTGCCCAGTTTTCTGGCAGTCCATTCAGTTTGTAGGACTGCCAGAAAATTAGGCAGTCCTGGTCGACGCATAGTTTTCTCGTTCGTGCATACTTGTGTTTAATTTAAATGGGTAATTTTCCACTCCGAATGTAGTTTAATTCAAATGGGCTACAGACAATTGAAATAAACAATATAATGGATGCTTGAATTTTTTAATTTAATTTCTAGGATTTTGGAAACAATAGAGAAAGAATTTGGGTGCCATCGATCTTCTTGAGAAGGAAATTGGGGAGAGAAGAGGAAGAAGAAGAGAACATTTCTAGGATGGAAGAAATATCTAGGAATTTCAAATTATTCTTGCTTGGGGATGGAGAAATGGTGGAGGAGAAGAGGAAGAAGAAGAAGAGAAGGAGTTAGGGTTTAGGAAGAGAGAGCAAAATTTTTGCAAATAAGAGAAAATTTTTGGGTTTAGGAGAATTTTACTTTGAGACAGCCCAAAATAAAAAAAAATGGACTGTCCTGAGTAAAACACAAAAAAATCTGGGCTAGCCCCAATCCGGGCTAGCCCTGATCAAATTGTGCAGTGCCTTTATCAATTGCCTAAATAAAGGAATAGAAAAGGAAAGGAAGGGTGATTAAAAAGCAAAGGGAGAGGAGACTGAGGAAAGGGAGAGGATTGCAATGGAGGTTCTAGAATTCGAGAGGACGGACAAGAGCTTTCTCCTTTCCATAAAGAAAAGTCGAAGGAGGAAAAGAAGCTGTAAGAGGCTGGAAGAGCAGGGGACGAAGGGGTTTTCCACCGCCGACGCTCGGGCTGCGGAGAACAGACGCGGTGCTTGCCGCTGGCTCCAGCTTTGCCGCCGAAGTCGCTGGGCTTGACTTGCCGGGTCGTTGGGTTTTGTTAGCAGGCGCGCGCGGCGAGTTCGTCGGCGCCGAACCTAGGGCACGGATTGAGGGGATCGCGGGGCAGTGTTCGCCTGGCCGTGCGGGGCTCGGGTCTAGTGATGCATGACCGGACATTGCTCCGGTGGTTCGCACGCCGGTATGGCTAGAGATGGTAGTGGTTATGTTGATGGGGGTTTGGGTGTTCTGGTGTCAGGAGGTTGTGGTTGCAGGGTCGGTCGCAGCATTTGTCGGTTGTGGCTGTAATGGTGATGACGATGATGGTTGTGGTGGTTGATGGGGTTAGTCGTCAGTCACGGTGGATGTCCGAAAAGGAGCTGGTGGTCTGGTCGCAGCCATAAGGACACGGCAGAGGGTGGTGGGGTTCAGTTATTTGGGATGGGTTTTGTGGAGACGGCGGGTGGTGAGCAGGGAGGCGGTGGCTGGGATTGGGCTAGGCAAGGAGAAGTCACGCACAGGGTTATTTCTGGGATGGATTTTGTGGAGACGGCGGGTGGTGAGCAAGGAGGCGTGGCTGGGATTGGGCTAGGCAAGGAGAAGTCACGCACAGGGTCTCGACGACGGTGGCAGTGGCGGTCGCGGGTTGTGGGGAGCAGGAGAGCTAGGGATATGTTTAGGGTTAGGTAGTTAGAAATTGTGTCGGGAGGTAGTCACGTGTCCTCTACGACACGGATACAGTGATCGAAGGGTGTTCGGGGTGTCGGACACGAGAGGAAACTGTAATTGTAATAGAAAGTAATGGAAATGAATATGGGCAATGACACGGTGCACGCACGATGAGAATTGTAGATGGCAATTGTGTTGGTTAATGGAGAATCAAAGGGAACTCCCCCTTTATATAGGGGTAAAGGAATTCCTAATTTGGTAATAATTATGATCCAATGATTCAATCCTTCTCTAATTCAAATCAACTAACTAATTAATGCTAGATTGACAAAATCCAAATCAATAATAAATCACAACAAGAATTTAAACTAATACTAGTATATATCGAAAACACTTATATTTTTTATAATTATAAGATCAAAGAATATTTAAAAAAGCTAAGATTTTTCAAATCTAAATAGAATATTGAATAACAAAGATAATTTATTAAGGAAAATAATTAATATAGCTAAAGCAGCTTTAAACAATATTATTCCAAAAATGTTTGAAAATAAAATTGACAAACCTTTTGTAAATCGAAAATATTCGTGATTTTTTCATAGAAATCAAATACAAAATTTATTCTCTAATGCACAAAGATTTAAAATAATTAAAATAAATAAAATATTGAAATATTGAAAATGAGGGTTACAATACCTCCATGATCAGCGAACTATTTCTGCATGACCAACTACCTGGAAAGATCACCAGGTCCCCAGGGGACATAACAAGGTACAAAAAAATATGCCAATGTAACAGTAAAAAAAATATGAACTAAAGGGTAACTACTCTAACCAGTCTAAGAGATATGCACATGAGAACATTTTCCCCAAAATCAGCCTTCAATTATTGAGGCTCATAAGCACCTTCGTACTCACATCCAAGGCATCGTGTCGTGGTACCTTGCACAAACGTGTCAAGATAACACCAAAGCTCGGTTCAGAGACTGTGGCAAACGAGTCATGTAACAACCAAGTCTCGGCTATACAGACATGGTCAAACGTTCAAGGTAGCATAATATGACTATAATGTTCTACCCATCCTATGTTCTATTACTATCAATCGAGTCATGTCAATTCAAGTAGATCTCAAGTACAAGTAATAAATCCTGCAGCCTATCACGAAGTTGTAGAAATGAATATCCCATATAAACTTTGTATCATGATCGTGTCAGTGTCCTACGGTCTATCGTGTCAATAAAATACGAATAAAATGCATGGTCATGCTTAGTGTTTATACCCGAAATCTAAATACAGACATCGACATCCGAATACCATTCAGATGCTAAATTAACCAATATTACGTACAAAATCTAAAACAAGAAAATAAATAAATATTAAAATAAAAGTAAACAAGTATTGGAAGTTTGGCGATGTATACTTGCCTGCATCTTCCTAACTGAGAAAACGACGATCTAGCTCTAATGTTCTCGTTATCTCCTGTCACCCCTAGTTTTTGAATTAGGGGTATTTTCGTCATTTCCAGTTTTATAATTTTGGGAATTTATTTGATTTTATAGGATTTTTAAGGATTTGGTTGATTTAGTTTGAATTTTATCCATTTGGACTTAAGTTGGAGACGCGGGTAGTCTGGACCCTAGTAGGATCCACATACTAGCTGGACTTGGCCCACATGCCATCATAACTAGGCTAGAAACCATAACCATACTCCCATGGCTTAACTAGTCATTTAGAGACTTAATTAGTCAATTTGGAGTTAAACCAAACAAACCGAACCAAACCAAATTCAAACCGAACCAAACTAAGTCTATTGGTGTGGAGGCCTAATGGGTCTCCACCCAGACCCATTAGGACCCCCACATGGCCGGCCACATGTAGACCAACCTCCCCCTCTCTTGCTTCACTCCAAAGT
>JANAVB010042618.1:30430972-30443472 GCA_029216955.1 Iris pallida
CACAGTTTTGTGTCTGTTTCTTTTGCTCTTAGGCACAATATTATTGCTGAGTATCTGGTAGGACTTACAAGATTATGACTGGGAATGGCATCATCATAGTTAATACTGTTTGCAAGGGGCGGAGAGTTTCTTTGAGAGGCCGGGAGCTGAGTGCGTATTGCTCATAATGCCACTTTCGAGTTACGATGTGGTACTCGGTATGGATTGGTTGAGCATGTACCACGCTAGCATCGACTACAGAGGGGGCAGGATTCTGTTTAGGCCGCCGGGATAGCCGTATGAGTTCACCAGGGGTGCAGTGAGCAGGGAGATGGATCTTTGGAGGCATTTTGGCGGGTCGGTGTTGCCACATCCACTCTTGCTGAGTTCTTAGATGTCTTTCCCGAGGAGCTGCTGGGGATACCGCCAGATCGGGATGTTGAGTTTTCTATAGACCTATGCCGGGCGCTGAGCCTATCCCCAGCACGTCTATAGAATCAATAACAGTAATTAGCGGAGCTGAAGAGCAGGTGACGAGCTGGAGGACAGGGCTTTATTCGATCTAGCTCTTCACCTTAGGGCGCGCCAGTTCTTTTCGTCCCAAGAGGTGGTATGGTACGTCTGTGTATTAATTACAGGGCGCTCAACAACCGTACCATCAAGAACAGTATCCTTTGCTAGGATTGATGACTTGTTCGACCAGTGAGCGGGGCGAGAGTGTTTCCGAAGATCGACTTGCGTACCGGTACCATCAGCTGAAGGTAAAGCGGGAGACATTCCGAAGACTGCCTTTCGGACTGGCTATGCCGTTATGAGTATACCGTCATGCCGTTTGGGTTGACCAACGCCCCGGCGGTATTCATGAACTTGATGACAAGGACTTCATCAGTACCTTGACAAGTTTGTGGTGGTCTTCATTGATGACATCCTCATCTATTCGAAGACGCCAAAGGAGCACGAAGAGCACCTGAGGATTGTGTGGATACTCTCAGGAGGGAGCAGCTGTATGGAAGCTGTCCAAGTGCGAGTTCTTCTTGGATCGCGTAGAGTTCCTAGGCCCATGTTGTCTCTGGCGAGGGAATTTCAGTGGATCCGAGGAAGCTTTCTGCGGTGGAGTCCTGGTCTATCGCCGATCTCAGTAGCAGAGGTTCGAAGTTTTCTGGGTCTGGCAGGCTATTACCGGAGGTTCGTGCAGGACTTTTCCAGGATTGCCCAGCCGATGACCCGCCTTCAGGAAGGACGAGTTTGTTTGGTCCGATGAGTGCCAGGCCGCCTTCGAGGAGCTGAAGGCGAGGTTGACTACAGCTCCTATCTTGATGCTGCCATCTGGATCTGGTGGTATACGATCTATAGTGATGCTTCAGGACGGGGTTTGGGTTGTGCTTCAGCAGTACGGGAAGGTAATGCCTATCATCTAGGCAGTTACGTCCTCATGAGAGGAATTACCCTACCATGATCTGGAGCTGGCAGCGGTCATTTTTGCTTTGAAGCTGTGGAAATACTATCTGTATGGAGAGCGTATGGAGATCTATACTGACCACAAGAGCTTGAAGTACGTGTTTACCCAGAAGGAGCTGAATATGAGGCAGAGGCGATGGTTAGAGCTGATGAAGGATTTTGATATATCCTTACAGTACCATCCGGGGAAGGCCAACGTGGTCGCGGATGCTTTGAGCAGGTATCCCGTGGCCATGTGTTTGACGATGTATCGTCACCTTCTGGCAGATCTGGAGAGCTTGGGCATAGAGGTGATAGTTCCTGGGTTCGAGGCGCAGATGTGGGGTCTGCAGGTGCAGTCGGAGCTGATAGAGAGAGTCAGGGCAGCTCAGTTTGAGGATGAGGCTCTGAGGGTCATCAGGGAGCAGGTCCAGATAGGACTGTTGGATGAGTTCTCTATAGCAGGGGATGGGTCGTTGAGGCATGGTACCAGATTGTGCGTGCCGAGCGGAGGACTTCGGGAGGAGGTTCTTAAGGAAGCACATCGTTCTCAGTACTCTATGCATCCATGAGCCAACAAGATGCATAGAGACTTGAGACAGCATGTTTGGTGGTATGGCATGAAACGTGAGGTGGCTCAGTTCGTTTCGAGATGCTTGGTGTGCCAGCAGGTGAAGGCCGGGAGGCAGAGACCCGGTGGATTGCTCCAGCCACTCCCCATTCCTGAGTGGAAGTGGGAGCATATCACTATAGACTTTGTATCTGGGCTTTCCGCGCTCTCCAGGAGGGAAGGATACAATTTGGGTCATTGTTGATCGATTGACCAAATCGGTCCACTTTTTGCCTTTCAAAGTGGGTTTATCGACGGAGAGGTTGGCCGAGATATACGTGCGACAGATAGTCCAATTACACGGGGTTCCAGTGAGTATAGTCTCAGATCGGGACAGCCGATTCACTTCCCACTTCTGGCGGAGTTTACAGCTTAGCTTGGGCACATCGCTCAAGTTCAGTGCCGCATACCACCCCCAGACAGACGGGCAGTCGGAGAGGACGATTCAGACCCTCGAGGATATGTTGCGTACCTGTGTCTTAGACTTCGAGGAATCTTGGGAGGACCACCTTCACTTGGTAGAGTTTGCTTACAATAACAGCTACCAAGCCAGTATAGAGATGTCACCTTTCGAGGCTCTATACGGACGGAGGTGCCGTACTCCCTTGTCTTGGGATGATGTCGGCGAGAGGGTTTTGCTTGGTCCTGAGATGGTGGTGGATGCTGCAGAGAAGGTCAGGGTTATCAGGGATCGACTTCGGGTGGTGCATGATAGGCAGCGGCATTGGGCCGATAGCCACCGGAGGCCGTTGGAGTTTGAGGTATAGTCTAGATTTTTCTAGTATTTGAGTCTGATTGTGATTGTTTTAGATCAAGCTCTAAGTCTTGTATTTTGTTCTAGGTTGGTGATCTTGTGTTTCTGCAGATTTCTCCGACGCGTGGCACGATTCATTTTGGTGGCGGCGGGAAGCTTAGCCCACGATACATCGGACCATTCCGTATCTTGGGCAGGGTCGGTGTAGTGGCTTACCGACTGGAGTTACCGTCCGCACTAGAGGGAGTGCATTGCATGTTCCACGTGTTGCAGCTGAGACGGTACGTGGCAGATCCCAGTCACGTCTTGGACCACTCAGAGATCGAAGTGGGACCGACACTCAGCAATCCAGAGAAGCCGGTCGAGATCTTGGACCGAAGAGGGAAGGTGCTCCGGAACCAGGTCATTCCCTTGGTTCGCGTTGCATGGAGACACCACTCTCCAGGTGAGTCAACCTGGGAGAGGGAGGACGACATGCGGGAGCGATTCCCATATTTCTTCGAGCCTTGAGGTAAAATTCTTTCTTTTCTTTCCTTGTTCTATTCATGATTGCTGTGTTAGTTCTCATTCAATTTCGAGGACGAAATTTTTTAAGGAGGGTAGATTTGTCATCCCCAGTTTTCAAATTAGGGATATTTCGGTCATTTTTCAAGTTTTATAATTTTTAGGAATTTTTATTTATTTTATATGATTTTTTGGGATTTATTTGGTTTGGTTTGGATTTTATCCAATACGGACTCAAATTGGAGACCCGGGTAGCCTGGACCCTAGTGGGACCCCCATACTAGCTGGACTTGGCCCACATACCATCCTAATTAGGTTAGAAATCATAAACCCAACTTCCATGGCTTAATTAGTCATTTTAGAGCTTAATTGGTTAATTAGAAACAAACCGAACCAACCCGAAACAAACCAAACCCAAACTAAGTCTATTGGGTTTGAGGCTTATTGGATCCTACCCAAACCCATTCCCCCCCCCCACCATGGCCGGCCAAGAGCCATTCCCCCCTCCTTTCTTCTTCATTAAGTCACAACTCTCTCTCTCTAAAAAATTCCTTTTCTTCCCAAGCTTTTCTTCCCTACAAGAAAACTACTTTAGGTATGTAATTAATTCCTCATTTATTACTCTTCTCCATTTAATGTCTTCACAATAATTGTAGAGAATGAGATTCTCCACCATTTGCCCATAACTTTCATAGGTTTCCCTAGAAATCTAGGTTAAGGAAATTATTAGGGGTTTATATATATATTGAATGGTATATATATATATATATATATATATATATATATATATATATATATATATATATATATATGATTATAAGTATTTGTGTGTGTGTGTGTGTAGGGAATGAGAGTGGTGGTGGTGGTATGTGAGAGTGGTAGTGAGAGTGTGTGTGTGTTTGTGTTGTGTGAGTGTTTGTGTATGTGTATGTGTGTCTATATATATATATATATATATATATATATAAATATATATATATATATATATATATATTTATATATATATATATATATATATATATATATATATATATATATATATATATATATATATATATATAGATGAGAGGGAGGAAGAGGAGTAGAAGAAGAAGATGAAACAGCAGCAGCAGTGGCAGTCTCAGCTGCAGCAGCAGCTGAGAGCAGTGGCAGCAGCAAGCTGCAGCAGTAGCAGTAGTTGCCCCCCCCCCCATTGCCCCTATTAAGCCCCCTATTCAAC
Organism: Iris pallida; assembly: GCA_029216955.1. Classification (NCBI taxonomy): domain Eukaryota; kingdom Viridiplantae; phylum Streptophyta; class Magnoliopsida; order Asparagales; family Iridaceae; genus Iris; species Iris pallida. The sequence goes on from JANAVB010042618.1 coordinate 30,435,476, forward strand.
CCCCTTATACCCCCCCATTATATATATGTATATATATATATATATATATATATATATATATATATATATATATATATATATATATATATAGTTAGGTAATTAGAGAGTTAGATAGAAGAAGAAATTGGAAAGAGAGACTAAGAAGAAGTGAAGAGGAAAAGATTAGAAGAAATTAGAAGAAGTAAGGAAGAGAAGAAGAGGAAATTAGAAGGAAAGAATAAGAAGAGGTTAGGAAGAGAAATAGACTAGGAAAGAAGGGGAGAAAGGAGATTAGGAATTAGAAAGGGAAGAAAGAGAAGGAAATTAGGAGAAGAAGATAGAAGGACGAGAATTAGAATAGGAAGTGAATGAGGAGTAGAATTAGTGAAATAGAAATTTAGAAGAGGTCGAGTTAGAGGGTGAATTTGAGCTCTGAGTATCGGATCGCAATGAAACTTGGCGTAGACCAAGATTATATGAATTAGATTTTGCGGGTAGGCTTCCGAGTTGAAATCGGGGTCGTAGGGCGTCGGTATCGTGCCGTATCATTGCGTATCTTGAAATATTTAAGATATCGGCAATAGGCCGTATCATGGACTAGACGTCCATTTTACTTAGGTATCTTGGTAGGTAATATATGTATAGGCTAGTACCTTACTACCCTACGGAGCACGGGTCAAAATACCAAGCGTAGGTAGGCTAACTAGGTTTCCACCTAGGCTAAAAATTTATCTTAGAAAATATAAATTAAAAATTGGCCTACGGCCAAGATATGAGTTTCAAAGTCCAAGATGGACTTGGATATGGGTTGTAGAGGTTGGTAATGATTAAAAATAGTCGCCTAGACCTAGTCTTGACCCCGGTTGACCACGGTTGACTTTTTAGACCAAAAGTCAACTATGGGTCAACACTTTACCCAATTTAGTCCCAAATTCCATTAAACTTGGACAGTTGACCAAAAGTCAACTATTAGTCACCATTGACCTAGGATTGACCTAGGGTTGACCAGAGTTGACCAGAGTTGACCAGTTGACCAAAAGTCAACTGTAAGTCAACTGTTGACTCAAATCGACCTAGATTAATTCCGTTTGACTTGCATTGACCCAGTACGACCTAGCTAGACCTAAAATGACTTAGATTGACCTCGTACAGACTAGTTTGACGTGTCTTGACCTAGAATGACTTAATAGGGTGTAAATTAATTTGACTTTACTTCCTAAACAGAGTATTGATACGTCTTGTTCTCTATAGGTCCTCGAGACGCTGCATTTGCTCCAGTTGACATATCATACCATATTACAGGCGAGTACATTCTCTGATACTTTTCTAATTTACGATGATTATTATAATTCATGTAATTAGTGTAGATATGCTTGTTCTTGACACATTGGTCACACGGATTGGTATTCATGGATCCCGACCTGAGATGTTATTCCTCGTTATCTTGGTATATCTTGTGCAAGCTCCCTTGTAGTTCTTGTGCAGTATATGAACACCGATTCTCGAAGAGACTTGCTCCCTTCTCATAGAATTCCGTGTCGTAAAGTGTCTTGTTTGGATCCACCCTACCAGTCGAGGACGGGGAGCACTAGTGTAGACATGTGGTCATTATCCACCTTGTTATTCTTGTAGACCTTGTGAGTGTTAATCATACACTCCACGTATGATTAACCAGGCCAGTAGACCTTGTGCAGACCCAAGCCGGCCACATGTTGAAACTAGTACTCACACACCTAGATATATGATTCTTGATTCTTGTACATGCCATGATCAGTTTACTTGCCTTATTCTAGCTCTAGTTTTATAGCTTACCTTGCCATGATACTCACATGTATATTCTATGATTTTCTTGTATATACTCTCTATTTACAGTCTTATAGCTTTTGTCATATCTTGTGAACTGTTGTTAGTAGATTGTACTCGTTCCATCCTGACAGGATATGTTGACAATATTACAGATGCTGACGAAGGAGATTATTGTACCTACTATGGTCCAGATGACGTAGTAGGCGTAGACTTGGAGACTTTGGTCCAGCAGGGCTTAGCTCCGCCTGACGAGACCTTACCACTTGCTTAGTTAGAGTAGGTCTTTGTACTGGACTTTGTCTCCAGCTACTTTTGAGACTGTTATTACTATGGATTGTATTAGAGACTTGGACTTGTATATATTCTTGTGTTGGACTTGACAGGTTATTATTTTATTATCGTCTTGTTGTCTTTATCTTTCAGTCTTTACTTTGTTATCTTAGAGTTGTGATTGAGTACTCATATATATTCATTGCTTGTCCTCCGTTCGGAGTTGACTATATTCTCGACAGGTTTTTGATATATATATATATATATATAAACTGTTTAGAGTGGAAAAACCTACAGTGTTCCACGCCATTTTTACGGTGAGGTCTGGGCGTTGTCACGTGCACGTGCCCTTATAGCGGGTGCGGGTCGTGACAACTTCCAATGTTCTCCTATGACCAAGGTTGACCTAACTAGACATGTCTTGACCTAGAATGACTTAATAGGATTTAAATTGATTTGACTTTACTTCCTAAACATAGTATTGATACGTCTTGTTATCTATAGGTCCTCGAGGCGCTGTATTGGATCCAGTTGACATATTATATCATATCACAGGCGAGTACATTCTCTGATAACTTTTTTCCAATTTATGATAACTGTTATGATTCATGTACTTAGTATAGATATACTTATTTCTGACACATGGTTCTTACGGATTGGTATTCCTGGATCTCGACGAGAGATGTTACTACTTGTTAGCTTGGGATGTATTGTGCAAGCTCCCTTGTAGCTCTTGCACAATATATGGTCACCGATTCTAGAGAAGATTTACTCCCTTATCATAGAATCCCGTGCAGTGACGTGTCCTGTTTGGATCCATTCTACCAGTTAGGGGTGGGGGAGTAGTAGCGTATGCCTGTGATCAAATCCAACCCGCATTCTCGAACAGTGTTAGTCATATACCACACTTATGACTAGCCAGGCCAGTTACTTACAGGTGCCCAAGCCGATCACAAGTTGAAACTACTACTCACACACATTGGATAGATGGCTTACCCTAATTTGTGTACATACCATGATCAGTTCTACTTTTCTGTTCTAGCTCTAGCTCTAGCTCTACAGCTTACCATGCCATGATACATATATATACACTCTATGATTTTATTGTATATGCTCTATTTACAGTCTTATGACTTTTATTCTATCTTGAGATCTGTTATGAGATATATGTACTCGTTCCATCCTGACCGGATATGTTGATAATGTTTACAGATGCAGAGGAGGACTATTACTGCACTTACTACGACCCACCGGACGTAGTAGGTTTAGAGACATATACCCTAGATCAGCAGGGTACAGTACCGCAGGACGAGATGCCGCCTATCCTGTAGATAGAGTAAGTTTTTGTACTGGACCTTGTCTCCAGTTACTCTTGGGACTGTTATTATTTTGGCTAGTATTAGAGACTTTGGACTTGGACTTGTATATTCTTTGTGTTTGAACTTGACATGTTATATTTTATTGTCGTGTTGTCTTTATCTTTCAGTATTTACTTTATCATCTTAGAGTTGTGATTGAGTACTCATATATTATCATTGCTTGTCCTCCGTTCGGAGTTGACCATATTCTCGACAGGTTTTGATATTGTATAAACTATTGTTAGAGTAGTAAACCTACAGCATTCCATACCGTTTTTATGGTGAAGGCTGGACGTTGTTACGCACACGTGCCCTTACAGCGGGTGCGGGTCGTGACACGCTTTTCGTGGTGGCCCATGCAGGTCCTGAAGTCGCAATTAGTGCGATGTCGTAGCAGCACTCGTCTTAGAGTGTTGACTACGAGCCTGTGTTACATATAAAAGGTAGTAGGCTAAGAGTACTCAATCACAGTAGGATCTTTCCTTGCTTATCTTGCTTACCGTCTTTGATATTGATTTAATGTATTCTAGCTGTCCTCCTTTGATATAATCCTTCTTGTGCCATATTGATATCTTCTTTTCAATCTGTCTCCAGGATAGTTATGAATCATTCTCCCGGTGAGGAGCACGGGGAGACGGAGAGGTCTGCTACCTCTGGCGGACAGGCTCCAGTCACTTCCCCTACAGTTGGGACTTCAGTAGGGGCTCTCGAGGGTACTCCTCTAGCGCTCTCGATGACTGTCCCTGGGGTCACTGCAGGTGCTCTTCCTGCTGTGCCGAGGGCTACGACGGGAGCTATCGGGGGTGTTCCTCCTCCTCCTCAGCAGGGGACTCCTCCGCCGGTGGTGGAAGCTATTCCTCCGTTGCCTCCTCTGCCTACAGACATGGGGCAGATGCTCGCATTCTTTCAGCAGGTACTGGAGTCCCAGCGGGCCCAGCACGAGGCACAGATGAGACAAACTGAGGCAATGCGCTAAGGCATGGAGGATGCCCATATGTTGGCCCTGGCTACGGTGGAGCGTAGGGCTCCACAGCGAGAGGCGCAACAGTAGAAGCCCGGAGACATCCAGGCTTTCAAAAAGATGGGTCCGAGGGATTTCAGAGGGACCAAGGGCATTGTTTATGCTGATGACTGGCTCGAGGATATCGAGCGTCAGATGAGGGCCTTCCGCCTGGCAGACGACCTGAAGGTCGAGGCGGTTGGCTTGCAGTTATTAGATGTTGCCCGGACATGGTTTCGAAATGAGCCGGCTCTTACAGGAGAGGGCCACACTTGGGCTGAGTTTCGGGCCCTGTTCAGAGAGAAGTTCTTTTCTCCCACAGACAAGATCGGCCTAGTGCGGCAGTTTTAGAACCTGCAGCATGGCAGTATGACTGTGGAGGAGTATGCGACGGAGTTCGGTCGGCTGAGCCGATACACCGAGTACATGGTGAGCGACCCAGTGATCCGAGCAGAGCGCTTCCGGAAGGGATTGACATGGGATATCAAGATCCTGATCCCTTTCTTCTATGCGACATATGTAGAGGTCTATGCGAAGGCTCGAAAGATGGAGAGAGAGTGGGGCTTGCAGCCCAAGAGGGATCGTAATTTGTTTTCGGGGGCCAGTAGCAGCGCGGGGGCTGCTAAGCGCCCTCAGCTTCAGCATCAGCCGTTCCAGCATCATCAGCAGCAGGTGCAGGCCAGGGCACCTGTCTAGAGGGTTCAGCAGCGTCAGGGGTAGGATGATCCTCTGTGCCACTACTGCAAGAAGCCCGGTCACCTCTTTGAGTTCTGCAGGAGGAGGCTAGATTTGTGTCTCTTTTGCGGTGCCGCTGGGCATCAGATGCGGGAGTGTCCTAAGAACCCCCCGTGTTGCTGGAGCAGCTCAGAGGGCACCTGTTCCGAGGGCACCAGCTAGTGTGCCTGTAGTTCAGCAGCGGGGTCCACTTCCGACCCAGCAGCAGCAGTTTGTCCAGCACCGCCAGCAGAAGGGTGTTTAGGGTAGAGCCTTTGCTCTTGCAGCCGAGGAGATAGAGCCTATAGCAGATGTTGTCGCAGGTTCTGTTCTGCTCAATTCTTTTCCTTCTTTGGTCATGTTTGATTCTGGTGCTACGCACAGTTTTGTGTTTGTTTTTTTTTGCTCTTAGGCACAATATCATTGCTGAGTATCTTGGTAGGACTTGCAAGATTATGACTGGGAATGGCATTATCCTGGTTAATAATGTTTACAAGGGGCGAAGAGTTTTTTTGAAAGGCCGGGAGCTGAGTGCGTGTTTTTTCGTAATGCCACTTCCGAGTTACGATGTGGTACTCAGTATGGACTTGTTGAGCATGCACCATGCTATCATAGATTGCAGAGGAGGCAGGATTCTGTTCAGGCCGTCGGGAGAGCCAGAGTTTGAGTTCACCAAAGGTACAGCAGAGCCAGGAGATGGATTCTGCGGAGCGTTGTTGGCGGGGCCGGTCTTGCCACATCCACTTATTGCTGAGTTATTGGATGTCTTTCCCGAGGAGTTGCCCGAGATGCCGCCAGATCGTGATGTTGAGTTTTCTATAGACCTAGGGCCTGTTTGATTTGCCGAATTGGACAACGTAATGTAATTGGCATTACGTTGTCAATCTAACTCGAGTGTTTGGTTGGACAAAAAAATATTAGATGTAATGTAATCGCGATTACAAGTTTGATTACATTACATCAGTTTCTTCTAAACGCAATTACATCATAAAATCTATGTAATCGCAATTACATTACAACTTAAGCGGAAGATTGGTACGCTATAATTTGGTCGTTTTGTTCGTTTTTGGTTTTTTTTTTTTTTGGTCGTTTTTTTGCCTTTTTTGTTCATTTTTGGTCTTTTTTTTGCCCTTTTTTATTTTTTGCCATTTTTGTTCATTTTTGTTATTTTTTGGTCGTTTTTGTTTGTTTTTTATCGTTTTTTGCACTTTTTTGGTCTTTTTTCGTTCTTTGTTCGTTTTTGTTCTTTTTTGTCTTTTTTTTTCCTTTTTTGCCCTTTTGTTAGTTTTTGTCGTTTGTTTGTTTTTTTATCGTTTTTGTTCATTTTTTGCCTTTTTTGTTTGTTTTTTTCGTTTTTTTTTTTTTTGCCATTTTTGTTCGTTTTGTCCTTTTTTGTTCGTTTTTTGCCGCTTTTTTCGTTTTTGGCTGTTTTTTTCGTTTTTGTTTTTTTATCGTTTTGTTCATTTTTTTGCCGTTTTTGTTTTTTTTTGTCCTTTTTGTTCGTTTTTTTGCCGTTTTTGATCGTTTTGGGCCGTTTTTTTTCGATTTTTTTGTCGTTTCTGCACGTTATTTATCGATTTTTGACGATTTTGTACGTTTTTTTACCACTTTTCACATTTTTCTCATTTTTTTCGTTTTTTTTTTGTTTTTGCACGATTTTATCGTTTTTGGTCGATTTTGCACGTTTTTAGTCAATTTTGTACCTTTTTGTTGTTTTTTGTCTTTTTCCACTTTTTTGGTTGTTTATGCTCATTTTTTTCTTTTCGTTTGTTGTTTTTGTCGTTTTTGTTCCTTTTTTGTCGTTTTTGGTCTTTTTTTGCAATTTTTTTAATCTTTTTTGTCATTTTTTTTTGTTCGTTTTAATTTCCTCTTGTTTTTTGTCTTTTTTTGTTTTTTTCGTTTTTTATCATTTCTGTTCCTTTTATCGTTTTGGATCATTTTTTGTTTGTTTGTTTTGTTTTTTTATCGTTTTTTTTTGTCATTTTTAATCTTTTTTTGTCGTTTTTGATTCTTTTTGTTCGTTTTTTGTCGTTTGTTGTCGTTTTTTGTCGTTTTTGGTTTTTGGTCGTTTTTCGTCTTTTTCATTTTTTTTTGTTGTTTTTTTGTCAATTTTTTTTGTTTTTGGTCATTTTCTTATCATTATTGGTCACTTTTGATGGTTTTCACTTTTTTTGTCATTTTTGATTTATTTTTGTCGTTCTTCTATTTTTATCGCTTTTTTCGTTTTTGGTTTTTTTTCTCCGTTTTGTTCGTTTGTCATTTTTGGTATTTTATATTTTTTCGTTTTTTTTTTTCGTTTTTGGTCTTTTTTTAGCTGAAAACAAACCATTTTCCCCTTTTTGATTATTTATTTTTAATTTTTTTCTTTTTTCTTTTTAAATTTTTTAAATTTTTTATTGATCAACTTTTTTAATTTTATGTTGTATTTTAAAAAAATATTAAATTAAAAATTCAATTACATTACATTGTAAACCAAACACATGAATGCAATTAACATTACATTACATGGTTCGATTACATGTTTCAACCAAACATAGTAATGTAATTGTAATTCCATTACATTACAAACCCAATTCCATTACGATTACGATTACGATTACGATTACATTACAATGAACCAAACGCAACCCTAGTGCCGGACGCTGAGCCTAACTCACAGCACGTCTATAGAATCAATAACAATGAGTTAGCGGAGCTGAAGAAATAGGTCGATGAGCTGCAGGACAAGGGCTTTATTCGATCTAGTTCTTCACCTTGGGGTGCACCAATTCTTTTCGTCCCGAAAAAAGATGGTACGGTACGTATGTGCACTGATTACAGGGCGCTCAACAATCTTACTATCAAGAACAAGTATCCTTTGCCAAGGATTG
>JANAVB010042618.1:30448472-30630972 GCA_029216955.1 Iris pallida
CCAGAGTTAACCCATTGCCAAAAGTCAATTGTAAGTCAACTTTTGACCTAGTTTGATATAGATTGACTTCCAATGTTCTCCTATGACCAAGGTTGACCTAACTAGACTTGTCTTGACCTAGAATGACTTAATAGGATTTAAATTGGTTTGACTTTACTTCCTAACCATAGTATTAATATGTCTTATTATCTATAGGTCCTCGAGGTGCTGTATTGGATCTAGTTGACATATTATATCATACCACAGACGAGTATATTCTCTGATAACCTTTTCCTAATTTATGATAACTGTTATGATTCATGTACTTAGTATAGATATACTTATTCCTGACACATGGTTCTCACGGATTGGTATTCCTGGATCTCGACGAGAGATGTTACTCCTTGTTAGCTTGGGATGTATTGTGTAAGCTTCCTTGTAGCTCTTGCGCAATATATGGTCACCGATTCTAGAGAAGATTTGCTTCCTTCTCATAGAATCCCATGCAGTGACGTGTCCTGTTTGGATCCATTCTACTAGTTGGGGGTGGGAGAGTAGTAGCGTATGCATGTGATCAAATCCATCCCGTATTTCCGAACAGTGTTAGTCATATACCGCACTTATGACTAGCCAGGCCAGTTACTTACAGGTGCCCAAGCCGATCACAAGTTAAAACTACTACTCACACACATTGGATAGATGGCTTACCCTGATTTGTGTACATACCATGATCAGTTCTACTTTTTTGTTCTAGCTCTAGCTCTACAGCTTACCATGCTATGATATATATATGTACACTCTATAATTTTATTGTATATGCTCTATTTACAGTCTTATGGCTTTTATTCTATATTGAGATCTGTTATGAGATATATGTACTTGTTCCATCCTGACCGGATATGTTGATAATGTTTACAGATGCAGAGGAGGACTATTACTGCACTTACTACGACCTATCGGACGTAGTAGGTTTAGAGACAGATACCCTAGATCAGCAGGGTGCAGTACCGCAAGACAAGATACCGCCTATCCTGTAGATAGAGTAGGTTTTTGTACTGGACCTTGTCTCCAGTTACTCTTGGGACTGTTATTATTTTGGCTAGTATTAGAGACTTTGGACTTGGACTTGTATATTCTTTGTGTTTGGACTTGACATGTTATATTTTATTGTCGTGTTGTCTTTATCTTTCAGTATTTACTTTATCATCTTAGAGTTGTGACATTGCTTGTCCTCCGTTCGGAGTTGACCATATTCTCGACAGGTTTTGATATTATATAAACTGTTGTTAGAGTAGTAAACCTACAGCGTTCCACGCCGTTTTTATGGTGAGGGTTGGGCGTTGTTACGCACACGTGCCCTTACAGCGGGTGCGGGTCGTGACATCTCCGTCACATACACCTATAATAAATATACTATCTACCAATATCACACTAGTAAATTACCATATATAGACTTAACTTATATAGATCATAATAATTTATATATATCAAACTAGCTATACTAACTATCCTATCCGGGCCACGGCTCGGCTTAGAGAAATGACACCTAAAAAAAATCCTACTCAATATAACATATATAACATTGAATCTACCTATAAAAGTAATATTTTAATAATATAAAAATATCTAATTTAATTCTAAAAAAAATAACTATAAATATTCCATAATAATAAATAATATATTTTATTCATAGAAAAATATGTATACAAGTCTTGTATTGATTCTACATAAATATACTTAGACTTGTTCTATAGTTTGGATCCCAAAACGACAAATTTTCTATAAATATTAATTTTAAAAAAATAGTAAAATATGTAAAAATATGTTTTCTTATCAAAACATGCACAACAATTATTTTGGACAAGTCCCATAAAGTTTCGAAACATATGGACACATAGAATCTATAAGTTTTTGGTGTTCCGAATTACGGTGACAAGTCTGAATTTCATAAAAATAGTAAACCTCAGTAAAATTCTATAAAAATATATTCAATGGAAATCTTAGGATGTCTATATTCTTACCAAAAATATAGGAAGGGTTGAAGTGGTCCGAAAGTTGACGAAAACTTGCACACGAAAGATTTGGTTCAGTCTGGACACCTTTTGGTAGAACGGACATCTCGGACAAACCGTAAAGAGCATCGTGACTGGCCAATTAGACATGAAAATAGAAATAGACACAGATTTCTTTCCACTAGATTTGGTTTCATGAGAAGATGATGTCGAAAAGTATATGAAATTCTATTTACAAAATAGCGTACATGTTATGACAAATTCAGCACAAGTTTGGTCGACTTCGGGTGCCCTCCACGCCTTGTACCGACCAAATGGGATTTATGGCTCCTTGGGACGGTGCTAGGGTATTAGGGGATGTCTTAGGATCGAGATGAAGTTGGTAAAAGGGTTGGAGGCGGTAGGAAAGATGGATTTCTGGTGGTTGGAATAATAAGTGCGAAAATGAGAAGAAGAATGGGCGGGCGCTCGGTTTTTGGAAAATAGGGAGAGGTACAGACAAAAATATAGAGATTTAAATATAAGATATCAGGGTTAGAGGGTTGGAATTGATTAATATTTGGTTTGGTAAGATTTGGTTGAAATTTGATAATTAAATCAAAAGACACAAATAGATATGTCTAAAAAAATTAAATAGAAATCCATAATAGGAAGGTTGTTATGGAGTTTATTTAAAAATAGATTTAATTAATTTGCTTGCACATTAATTCATAAAAATTAGTATCAAATATTAATAGGATAGGGTACCCTAGAATAGGCTCTACGAACCCTACTTGTACTAGTTTTGGGTCGGCATAATTATTTGGATCGATTTGAGTCCAATAAGTCTATAGTTAGTCTTGTGTGCCATTTAAAAATAAATAGCATATGGGAACTCGATTGAGTGGCACACCAATGGCATGTGTGTAGTAGACTCAAAATATGTTAAAATCATATATTAGGTCAAAATATTTCGATCGGATTTGGGCCTCAAATCGAAATTGGAAAAATACATTAAAATTACGACGAAGGATAAAATGACTATTTTGACCCCAAAGTTGTGCAATAAATATGTAGTACAAGGGAACATATTTGAGTGGAACATGATATTCCAAAATGAAGGTGGACTCATCTAGAATACGAATATGGAACTTATTTCGAGGAATTGGTTGATATTGTGTTTCAAAAATAAAGTTGGCATAGTGCCTATATAGCCATAATTAAAAATAAAATATATTTTAATTAAAAAATCATATAAAATAAATATAAAAATCCCAAAAATTAGGGTGCTTACAGGTCACATGATCATCCTCCTAAATTTCATACCTCAATATGGTACACTATGTACGAATCCATATTGACCCGTAGAGTCCCAAATATGGATCCATCCTTAGTATTGAGGTACGAATCCATACACTATGTACGAATCCATACAACAAGCAATCAATCAATCCTAACCACGCTAGGGCTACTAACCAACTACCGTGACCGTGCTAGAAAAATAAATATACTAACATATAAAGAGCAGAATTACATAACAGGTAGAGTAGCACCTCAATTCACTCATAGAATAACACTTCAGTGCTTATACATGATAGTACCTTAGTACACATATAGAATAGTACCAGCATAAGTACAAGTAATCAAGTCGGGGACATTGTCAAGTCAGGCAGTTACATAAAGTCCTCTGCCCACATCGTGGCATGGGTATCAGGTCAGCTACATAATTAGGATCTCTACTATAATAATATATCCCAAGTGCACTTGAGAGCCTACAACTCTAATCATCAAGTCGATCTATCTACCGGATCAATCTATCAGTAGTCCTCACATCTACAATGGACTATAAATATCATATCAGGAAAGACGTTCACTAAATACTATGCTAATCACCATAGACAATGCTAGGCCCTCTAGATCACAAGAATCCACCTAATCAATGAACACATGCTATCAGTAAGTAAATTTTCCAATTACCGGGATATAACAATGGTACCACCTAAATAGGGTTAGTCGTCCATATCAAATAAGGAGCATGACCACTAATTGCTATGCTACCCAACTATACAAGATCGTAACGTCTGCTAAATGAAGAGAGAGAGAGAGAGCAGGTTTTGGTCGTTTCGAAACACTCACACAATCATATTGATAACCTCTATATTTTCTTCGTACCGAGAAACACGCATACAATCATCAAAATCTATGAATCTACATGAGTCTACCAAGTTAAAATATCCCAAGATCATAATCCTAATAATACTCAATCCTCGAATATATCCAATGGTCGTAATCCCAATGCATATATGACAATAGTTAGTCATATCTTGTTAAACTAGAAGGAATGGTCAGGGGACAATGATCTAATAATTGATGCCACCAAAAAATAGCAAAGATTGCATAAACCACTATAGAGCAAATCCACTACCCTTAAGCCAAATAAGGACCGGGATCGCAAACCGCCTTCCGAAAAGAACCGTGCTCCTTATGATATCTGACGGACAAGATGTAATGCCCCGTCCCACTCAGTTCAACCGAAGGAATCAAAATACAAACAATGTTCGGACTTAGCCATGTAACAGTCTGCTCGAAGTCCCGCTCGATCGAGGCAACTCCTCGCTCAGGTGGGTGGCTTCGGTAAACTTGTCTCAGCTAAGCCTTCACACTGATAAAACAAAAGTTTTCAAATACAAAAGTATGCTTGATAATAAAAGAGGCAAATCTACATAGCTAAGGGAATAATCATAAGTTGTGTCAGATTGAGTTACAATATGGAAAGGCCCACGGTCGGCTTAGAAATATTGCTCGATGTGCTTTCAAAATGACACTCAGTCCTTCGTCCCATGGCTTGGGAGAAGGAAAGTTTGTTAGTTTTGCCACAAGATATGAACTTAACATAAGTCATAGGCGTCACACGTATAAATACTTGATTAAGCATACACTGTCTCACCATCTAATGCTTGGCTTAGCATAAATTGTCCATAGTCCCAATGCACGTTTCTATGGTACAAGGCTTGGCATAGCCTTTGCTCGTCCCACGGGATAAGTTGTTACACGATTGAGTTAGGCAAAAGTTATGTCGGGCTATCAAAGTCATAGCAAGCACTATCCCGTTCTTTCTCTGGTTGTTAAAGTTTCACAGCCCTACGATCTTAAGGCTCATTATATAAAGTATGACTTGGGCAGTAGTGTCACATAAAATACAAGTTGGTTTAAGGCACGAACCATGGTTGGCTTAATAAAAAGTTAGCCACAGTATATGGTACCTAAAGAACATGTTTTGATCAAGTTATGCTTGAAGGCTATCAATTAGTCATCCATGAGTTGAGTCAATGTATTCAAACATGGAAAAACATGTTGGGACTGTAGGTCAATTGTCGAGGCAACCCTAGTTTGGGCTCTACAAAAGAAGTATGGTAAAGTAAAGAAGTGAAGCAAAGGAAGTAAGTTGTGATGGTTAGGCCATGCATTTACATTGAGTCTAGAAGTTCTCGTAGGTGCATGGTCATGGACAACTTGTGCACAAGATTTCACGCCCTCGATTCGGTAGCCTAGGGCCACAAGACCGTATCGGCCTAAGAGGGAAGCAAGGTAGTTAGACAAGAACACGCCACGGTAATTCGAGGACTTGAGCATGGCTAGCTACCCTTAGCTGTAAGGGTCTCGTCTGCACCACCTACATGTCCAAGATGGCTTGAATTGCCAGTGACCTTTCATATAGATGAGTTGATGTGCTGGGTGGCAATCCGCATGCACGATGTCGGTCAAATCAGAGAAAGTGCAAGCACGACACGGGTTGTGTCAAAAAGGGTATACACGGTTGCAACACCATTATGGAGCCTAAGATTTGGCTAAGTTAAGGCATGTGCTTCGGCACGAAAGGCGGCGTCGAGTATTAAGTCCTTGGCATAGAGTTGCATAATTTAGACTTGAGTCATTTCGAGTTAAGTCAAGAAGGGCCATAAGGCAAGTTTGGTAAAGTCGTGATAAGTTGTGAGACACGACCTCGATGTTGAAGCACGGACCAAGTTTATGGCACGACCAAGTTATTGCATCTCAAAGTATGGCACGAAAGGCAAGCACGAGTGGTACGTTGATGTTGTAAGCACGAGAATGGTCTAGAGGCACAAGATAAGCAAGTTATCGTTGTGATAGCACGGTGATGGTCCAAGAGACACAAATAGGCCAAGAGTCTATTTTCTAAAATCGATCGTAAGGCAAGAATAGAAAGACAATCATAAAGGATATTATATTGCACAAAGTAAATGAACGTGTTGGTTTTGTATGGCTGGGCGAGGAGCTCACTCCACCAATACGGTTGTATACTGACACCCATACAGTTTCCATGTGCAGCCATAGGTAGAAGCTTGTTGGCACGAAGCTCATTTGGATGCGTCAAGACACGAAGTTCCTTGGCATTTTGAGGTGTACGACCGCATGGAGTTTAGACTTATACATGACATAACGTATGGACATCGCCTATCTGAAGCATCCGCTGGCTCATCAAATTGTACTAAGAGATGAGAGAGATCAGAATGACTTGTATTGTGAGAATAGTGAGACTGAGTGATTGTAATCATGGATACATGCCATGTTGTAATCTTTTTTTTAATATAAATGAAGAGTTCTCATTTTTTATACTCATGTTGCCTTCATTATTCAATATTTCAGCTTGGGACTTCTGTGCGATGACCCCATCGCTTAGCCTGTAATCGGCCGTTATGGAACACGTCTTGCGTGAGTGTAACCTAGGCTCATGCGGCATCACGCCTTAGCGAGGACGATCGGTTCTACGGGACCAGGGCGTGACATAATGGTCTCATAGCACGGCTTTACGTCCTTGGACTTTAGATTGAATTTTTTTACTCTGATGGCTTCATACTAAATGTCATTTCCGCAAATCGATATTGTTGGTGTGCTCTCTCTGTCAATGTCCCACGGGATATCCATACAATAAGTCTATGTAATTTGTAAATCATATGAGAATAGTTTTTAATAAAAATAGAAGATATTTCACAAAAGGTATGGTTGGCTAAGTCGGGCTAGACATATACATCAAGATTTACGTTGACCTTAGCAAAGTCGTGTACGGGATTCAATTTGGTTCGGACGAAAATGAGTCTGACTCGATATATAAAATGATGGATTACTATAGAGGTGCCATCGAATGTCATTATCGTCGATGCAATATAAGTAAATCGTGCTTGGATTTTGAAGAATGGTTCGAACGGAGATTTGAAATAATCGATTGTGATTCAAAACTTGCTTCGAGTGTAAGCCTCCTAATTTTTGGATTTTATTTTTAATTAGTTTTAATTAGTTTTAATTATTTTCTATGGATATTTTAATTTATTAAAGTTAATGATGACTATGTTAGTAGTTTACCGTAGCTTTGATTTTTGAAGCACAACAAATATTATTTTCTCAAATCCAGTTCCATATTTGAATTCTAGACTCGTCCACCTTGAGTTTGATATATCATGTCCCATCCAATTTTGCTTTTCAACATTCCTTTGACTTTGCGCAATTTCGGGCCAATTTGAGCCATTGGCGTAATTTTAAGCCAACTTCCAATTTAATTTTTGGACTTGACATAGATCGAAACCGTATGACCCAATATATGGTTTTAGTCAATTTTAAGTCTACAATGCACATGCCTAGGGTGTACTATTAATCGAGTTCTCATGTGCTACTTATTTGCAAATGGCACATGAGACTCATTAATTTTTTTTAGGTCCAATTTGACTAGTAATGCTACTCGAACCCTAACCTAGTCAACCCTACTAGTTAGAGCCTAACTAGGAGTACCAAGACCAAGTATACATATATTTAAGAGAATTTTAGAGGATTAATTGTAGCCATATGCAATATTTCCTTATATATTTGGCTTGGTCAAACATCTAACCAAAATAGGAAACCTATTAATAATAGTATGATTTGGAGAACCAAATCCTATCCAAATTAGATCAAAGCAAAGCCCATGCACTAAATATAAATATACCTATCAAATCCTAACCATTCCCCTCTCCCATAACCACCCACTACTCCACAAATTCCCCCAAACCTAGCGGCCACCACTCCACACCCGAAATACTAGTCGGCCCCCATTTCTTCACAAAATATAATTTCTCTTCGATTTTTGTGCCAACCACCACCACTTGGATGTCCCTCTCAACATCCTCTTCCACCCTAGCAACTGTAGGAGCAACCTTGCGGCCATTAGAGAGGTGTACGACGCGCTACTTGGGCCGAAACTCCGTTGAATCGAAGTCTGAAACGTCACAGTAGGTTAGTCGACTTGTAGATGATGTTTCATCCACTTTTTCACATCTATTTCTCCTCAAACCAAATCTAAGAGTTACCTTTGTATGTCTATTCCAACCTTTGATCACCGTATCTTCTAGTTCCAAGCAGTTTGCCCGTGGCGTTGATTCTACGACAGGGTATCCAGAATTGATAAATTCTGTTGCAGGCCACTTTTTGCCTATTTGAGTTCAGTTTCTAACCTTTTATATTTTTATTCAGAATCTAGATGTTGATACCTTTCTGACGCATATATGAAAGTTAGTTTTGCCTCCATTTGCTATTTTTAATGATTCATGACATTTGTCGTGTCATCGAACTCCGAAAAATTCTGTTTTCCTTGTGTCCAAAAGTGTCAAAACTCCATGAATCCATATTAAAGTTTATGTTGTGCAAGGTTTAACATTATAAATACTATTTTAACTAATTTCTAGAATTTTTACATAATTTAGGAATTTTATTTTAATCGTTGTTTTGGGACTAAATTAATGTGTCGAATTGAGGAAGTCATATGTGGCATTGACATAAGACCTCTTGTGAAAGGGTTCCCCTATTGAAAATATAATTATAGCAATATATAAGTATTTATAGATAAATTCTAGAGTTTAAATATATTATTTTGTTATAATTGTAAAGTATTTACGAGAGGATTTTGTACCTATATGTACTTATATAATAGGTGTAGTATCGTGGCAACGTTATGATAACTAGGAGGCGTATATACTCATATAATTTATATATGGTATTTTGATATAAAATATTAAATATAGTGTATTATTATAGGTGAGCTTGGAAGGATCGACAAGGACACCAGAGTTGGACAGGCTTACCCGCAGACGACAGTTACAGGCAAGCGTGCCTTGCCTTCGTTACATATTATTCGTTTTTGTTTTTGTTTTTTTGTTTTTATTAGAATTCCATGACGTAGGACATTGATACTTAGTGTCCATTTATAGACGGGTACCGATGTCATGATAGTTACATCGAGTATTGACATTAGGTATTACGTACATACTGATGTGTCTATTGATACAATTGACCACAGGACACCGATATATTCATGATGCGAAGTTTACATGACTATTCGTGGTATTAACCTCGTGTTAGCATTCCAAATTTTTTTATCAGTATTGTTTTTACTTTTAAGATGACTGTACAGACTTGATATTGCTAGATTCTAGACATAGGAATTGGAGAGAATTTGACTACAATATCAGACCTATTATCGTGTGGCCCGTTGTTTAGTGACCTTTATCTCTGTAGCAGAATAAGGGATTATCACTATCAAAAATTGATTGTCCTTGGTGCCAGACAGGTACTGGGGATAATACCCTGCTGAGGTGCTAGTGAGCCTTAGTAGAAGGGGTCTGGTATTCTAGAAAAGTATCTCACTTGCATAGCACATAGACGGATACAGTAGATTGCCTTAGTTCATATTTTTATTTCTGTACCTTGGCATGTATATTATGCACCTTGCTAGTCCTCTGAGGACCTAGCTATTTCCCAGGCTTAGACAAAGCTGAAGACTACCCGGAGGTTTACGGTTCGGGAGCTGAGACCGGAGGCGTACCGGTACAGGAGGATAAGATAGTGCCAGTACATTTTTCATGATCATGTTATAATCATATTTAGTCTTGCTACATTATTTCCTTTTCTTTTCATCAGACTTGTAGTTGATTTGTACTTTCTTTCTATTTTTGTGATTTTGGGATGTTTTACCCGCACATACTTCATTACTTTTATTGCTGGATATTTGAGATATTTCCTTATTTATTCTTGATCTCTTTGTGGACTCTGTGGATGTGATTAGATGTATATACCTGTGGACTGTGTTATATTTTTGGGTGTTATCATGATTTACAGCTTAAGTATTTTGCTAATGGGCTTGTAGTGTAGTTTGGCCCATTGGTGAAGTGCTGCTGGCATGTATTCGTATACCTGGTCCTACATATTTTGGAACTGGGGCGTTATCTGTTTTTGTGGTGGCCCATGTAGGTCAACGTTAATCACTTCGGTTACGTTAATGTACCGATGTGAGCCTGCAATTAGAGTAGGAAAGACCCATAGGATCACATCCACATGCTTGATACCTTTCTCAACTTTGTTTTGAACTCTCACTTGACTTCTTGATTTGCATCCAGTTTGATTATCTTCTACCGTAATCCTTATTTATTCATGCTAGCAAGACGAATCTTTATAGTAGGTGTATCTTCCCCTTACTATCACATCAGTAAGGGCACAGACACTAGAAGCCATAAGTGCAGGTAGAGTCTTCATAAATTTTACGAAGTCGTGATGATACCTAGGATAGTCGTACTGCTACGAGCCTGCAACCAATTAAGGAATAGGATTTGAGGATACATCCACAAACATGATTATAGACTTTTCTCATACTCTTCAGCATGATTACTTTCATGTTATCTTATTTCTTAATATGATTGCTTTTGTGTTCTTTCATACTCGAGACTTGACTAAACCCTTCCCTATTGACTTCTTGAGTAAATATTCTCGTTCATTTTTGCTAATTTGTTGGAAAGTGCCTTATGGATTGGTCCAAGAAAAAGTTTAAGAAATTATATTTATCCTTGTATTATGGAATCAAAGTTTTTGTAGCCTGAGAAATACTGGTGAGGCAGGACTTCAGATAACTGCATCATGGCTACATATGTTTCTCAAATTCTACTTGACATATAACCTATGCATGTTGATCTCTTATCTTGTATTTTCGTAAAAGTCAATTCAAAAATCTTTTATGGATTTGGCCAAGATAAGCTCAAGAACCTATATTTCCTGGCATAGCAGATGTGCACTGCAGCCATCCGTCGTATTATGGAACAAAAAAGTTATTTACAACCAGATGCATACTGGCGTGGCAGTTACTTCACGTGACATAATCACGGAGATATATGATTCTCGAGTCTTACCTAGACTACGTCCTATGCATCTTATTTGGCCTCACGTCGTTCTTGGAAATAGTTTGACAAACCCTCTTGCTTTTCTTGACCCTACCGTTGTTTGAAATTGGTATATAGGTTTGTTTGATCCAGCCTTAGGCTTTCCTTACCTTCTATTTATTAAATGACTAAAATAGACAAACCTTATAATTATATTATAGAATATAATTAAGCTAGATTATTGGTGTAATTATGAGGACGAGTAGCTAGAAATGGATAAGTTTCTTAGAGATGGATCCTAGTAAAATTATGAGTCGAGTATGAGTGTCTGGATATCGGATGCGTAAAGCCTATTAGAAAAATTGCTAGGAGTGAACTGACGAGTATCATTGAATAGGTTATAATACTATACCTATGATAGAATGGTACGACTAGTGATATTAGAATTCTTCTGTAGTAAACACTTTAATCCTTTTTTTCCCTAGCTTATTTTCGAGAAGCATCTTAGAGTTGTGTTGGAAGTATTAAGGAAGGAGAGATTGTATGCTAAGCTTAGTAAGTGTGAATTTTGCCTTGATAGAGTTCCTTTTCCTAGATACATTATCTCGGGAAAAAGGCCTTCAGTTGATCAGGAAAAGATAGCTACCGTAGAGTCTTGGCCGACACCAACATCGGTTGTAGAAGTTAGGAGTTTTCTCAGACTTGCAGGATATTACTGCATGTTCGTAGAGAATTTCTCACGGATTACAGAGCCGATGACATGGTTGACCCATAAGGATCAGGAGTTCCAGTGGACAGAAGATTGATAGAAGGCTTTTGAAGAGTTGAAGAAGAGGTTGACCTCAATACCTATTTTGACGCTTCCTTCTGGATCGAGAGGATTAATGGTTTATAGTGATGCGTCAGGTAGTGGACTTGGATGTGTTTTGATGCAACATAGAAAGGTCATAGTCTACACATCGAGGCAAGTAAGGGCACATGAGAAGAATTACCCTACTTATGATTTGGAGTTAGCAGTTGTGATCTTTGCATTGAAGATGTGGTGTCATTATTTGTACGGAGAGCATGTGAAGATATTTACGGATCATAAGAGCGTGAAGTATTTGTTCACACTAAAGGAGTTGAATATAAGACAGAGGCGGCGGTTGGAGCTCATGGCAGACTATGATATAGAATTGCAGTACCATTCTGGCAAGGCAAACGTAGTGAAAGATGCTTTGAGTAGGAACCCTACTACATATTTCTTGGTAGATCATTCACAGTTATTAGAGGATCTTCATGAGCTTGGAATAGAAGTCGTTATGCTGGGACAATAAAGAGTACTTGCCAATCTTGAAGTATAGTTGTCACTTGAGGATTGAATAAAGGCATCATTATCTATAGATGCAAGATTTCGAAGACTTTGCGAGAGGACAGAGGCTGGAGAGCGACAAATACTTAGACCAGAGCTTGTGACGCAGACAGTCAAAAAAATAAAGTAGATTCAGAGTCACCTTTAAGAAGATCAGGACCAGCAGAAGCATTGGACCGATACGCATCGTCGACCATTAGAATTCAAGGAGGAAGAGCATGTATTTCTGAGGATCTCACCGACGCGGGGCACTATTCGATTCAAAAGTAGAGGGAAGTTAAGTCCAAGGTATATAGGACCATTCGATATCATTTAGCGTGTAGGAGTGATGGCATACCGTCTTGTATTACCTCGACCACTAGAGGGAATACATGATGTATTCCATGTCTCACAGCTGAGGAGGAATGTGACTGATCCTAGTCATGTGGTCGATCACTCTGAGATCACGGTGGTGTTTGCCATTAAAATTCTTTGATTGCAAATTTTAATACAAACAGAACAGTGTTACAATATATGACTTAGACGTAGTCCTAGGAGTACACTTTTATTTAATCTGGGTTCCTTGTGCGGATGGAGTGAGTGGTAATGCGTTGACTCCGTTGACGATCTGACGACGGTTATCGGTTCTCTGAAGGTCTGGATTGCTCTGGGTGCTGGAGCTTGCTGAGAGGAAGAAGACGTTGAGTGTCTATATCTGCCTCTGTGGTGGTGCGAAGTCTCTGTCTGTTCGTTGTGGAGGTTGATATGTATGCACGTAGGTCGGTCCGTCTGGAAGAAGGAAATGATCCCTCTATTTATAGTTTTGTAGGCTGGCTGCTCATGCGCGCATGTAGGATGCGCCTGTACGCAGGGACGCCACGTGTTGATTGCTGATGGAGGCGCATAGATGATGCGCCCTGATCGAGGGGTTGACTTCTTTATACTGCTATTGTGGACCGGCACATAGCAGAGGAGAAGATCTTTGTATTTTTGAGATCTTGGATGAGTTGAGTCAAAGGACAAGTGTCATCGACCCATGGCTCGGAGATTTTTGATTTGGTGGGGAATGATCTGGTAGGATGCGCCTAGGATTGGGCGCATGAGAAGACTTTAGCTCGTAACCTTTAGGAGTCACGAACCATTCTGGGCGCATGGCTTTTGAGGCGCATGCTGAGCTTCAGTAGTGACTTTACTCCTGTCTTTTAGGATCAGGGAGAAGTCTGGGGCGCATGTCTTTTGAGGCGCATACAGAGTTGTAACAGTGACTTTTCTTCTGTCTTTAGGGATCAGTAAAAAAGTCTGAGGCATACAGCTTTTGAGGCGCATGCAGATTTGGGCGCATGGCCGCGGAGACGCATGCGAGATGGTTGGGTGGCCACATGGCAGTAGCCGTCGGAGAGAAGTAATGATGACGCTGACGTTGGCGATGCTTCGTCTTCTGAAAAAGCTGCCGCCTGTTCAGACTTTGGGAGGTGTGCTGCCAACTCTATCAGTTCAGCATTTAATGTTTGTGACATTCGATGGACAGCTGAGTGGGCGCGTCGGTTGGCGTTCCACTAGGCGTATGGGACGCATGGGGGCGCATCCCCTGTGATGTGCTTGGTACTGAAGGGTGCGTCTGTGTGATGCGCGGTCTGGCCGGCGCATCCGCTTCGTGAGACGTCTTTGATGGTGCAACTGTTACGTTCTTCGAGTGCTTTAAATAGCCGTTTTGACTTGGCTGAATTCGAAGCGTCCGGTTCATCCATTTAATACAAATTTATTGCACGGAATTCGGAGAGCCATCTACTTGGTGCATGGGTTTGATTTGCCGGGCCTATAAATAGTGGCATGGAGAGAGGGTTGGCCTCTCGTTCTCTCACATCTTTCCGACATGAACTTGTGTACTCGAATGCATTCTGTTGATGAGATGCTCCCGAGAGTGAAGATGCAACGCATTGTCTTTGTTGACGCACTTGAAGGTGATTGTTACATCCAAAAGTCGGAGTCGAGGGCTTCCGAGGCAGGCGGAAGGTGCCTGTTGCATCCAAAGATAGGGATGCTCGGGTCTCGTCTTCGTTGTGCAGGAAGAGCGGTAGATCGGAATTGCGGTGCTGCGGCTTTGGTGGCTCTTTCTTCCTTCAAAATGGGTGTAGCCCATTCTGGTTGTGTTGAAAGCTGCTCCTTTGGCCGCGGTTTCGATCACGGTCTTCCTTGGTGTTTGGAGGCTCTTTCGAAGCCTCTCCTGGCCACAGGTTGGCTTATGGTTCTTTTTCCTTCCTGGGCTAGAGGGTTGATTGCCACCCTCGTTCTGCTCAATAAATGCTTCAGTAGTCGAAGCATTTAGACGGCGATGAGCCTGGCTGGAAGAGCGGCACATAACTGGGCTACTGTAGGAATACACATAACTGAGCTGCCAAAGGGATGCACATAACTGAGGATGCACATAACTGAGCTGCTGAAAAGGATGCGCCTTGCGGAGGGTGCATGGTGGGATGCTCCTGGCTGAGGACGCATGTTGGGATGTGCCTGGCTGAGGGCGTATGTTGATTGCTGGCTGTAGACTTAGGATCTTTTCTTTGTAGAAATTTTCCTTTGTACATTATATTTTAAATAAAAAGTCCTCTTTCAATGTCTATATTTGTTGCTTTTTGCTGTGAAGAACTTTGTCCAAGCTTTGGCGCATGTAGTCTGGCGTATAGACTTTCTGGTTCTGAAATTCCATGCTTCTACAAGACCCCCTTCAAAGTTTTCAAAACTTTTGGATAAGTTTTGGAATACTTTGAATAAGAAGCATGGTAGTGGAGGCACATGACCGTCGGGGCGCATAGATACTCCGTGCGTCAGTAATGGGGCACATGCTCCGCTCAGTTAGTGCAAATGATGACGCCTCGGTAACCAAAAAAAAGATTACTGATGATCTTTTTTGATTTTATTTGTGGTTATCATTTCACAGAACCCGAGGCGACGACTGAGATCACACATCATCGGTTCACGCGTGCGACCAAGCCCTATAAATAGGCGAGAGATGGAGAGAGAGAGAGAGTTCTTCTTCTCCTTGCTTTTGCTTTCTTTAGAGTTCTTCTTCAAAAAATCCTAACTTTTCCTCTCTCAAAGAAATGGCTCCCAAGACTCCTTGCGGTGGTGCTGGCAAGGACAAAGGAAAAGAACCTGTGAAAGCTGGAACGGTCGATGTTCCCCGTCGGCCTGTCGAAGTTCGGCCGGAGGTGGTTGGTAAGTTTCATTTTACGTACACCAATGCACATAGCCCTTGAGTCTTTCGATAATGTGCCGAGGTTTTTGTCGCCGACGCGCATGGGTTTAAGCCCTGAAGATGTGCCAAGGCTCTACTGCTGACGCGTATGGGTTTAGACCCTGATGATGCGCCGAAGCACTACCGCTGACGCGCATGGGTTTAGACCCTGATGATGCGACGAAGCACTGCTGATGTGCATGGGCTCACACCCTGATGACGCGCCGAAGCTCCGCTGACGCACATAGGCTCACACCCTGATAACGTGCCGAAGCTCCGCTGCTGATGTGCATGGGTTTACACCCTGATGATGCACCGAAGCTTTCGAACGCGCTATGCGCTTTTGATGAGACTCAGATTCTTTTGTTATTTCTAACCTTTTTCGAATCTTTGCTAGTGTCGATGCCTATCCCACTCTTGAATGAAGTGCTCCTGGATGCTGCCCTCTGCCAGACGGGAGTAGATTATAACGAGGAAGTGATAAACCCTGCTCAAGCTGCTATTATGCTGGACCAGCATCCCGAGAGAATAACTCAAATCCGGGAACAGCAGTATGGGTTCCTCAAACGGATGATGGAGCGTGGTGTTTTGAAATCTGCCACATCTGATAAAGTGACCTTCTTGAAGCCTGAGTTCCTGTTTGGGGACCGCCTTACTTCTACTGATGCAACAGTGTTGAAGGTTAAGGAAGACTGGTTTTTTACAGCAAAAGGAGTGCATATGACCGTTAAGCAACTTGAACGTCAATGGCCTTTGATGGCCTTCTGTCGTCTTGCTTCCAAGAGGAGGATGTCTTGGGATCTTACTCCCTCTTAGGGGGGGTGGTGACTGGCACTCATCAAAATTGATTCTACCTCCGATCAGAAAGATACTTTGACCGCAGTGCGGTCTGGGCCTTCTTTCACCTGGCGGACTCTTCGTCCTGGAAGCATTTACAGTGATGTTTCCCTCGATACATTTGCTTATAGTGCCTTGACTTTTGCACATCGCATGCTGTTGATGGAACGCTCATACCCGAAAGGAGAGTTTCGGGTAGAGGGTTGGTGTCATTACGTTTCCAAATGGGATAAACTGACACTCTGGGTTTTGTCGCAGTTCCGGACTGAGCTTCGAGAGATTGGGCTGACTGCCGCGATTCGTGCTACCTAGGCAGGTGTTGACATTAACAGACATATGTTCCTCGCACTCTTGGAGATGTTTGATATCCATACCGGGACCTTTTTTACTCCGGTAGGGGAGTTAGGGCTAGCGCTTCATGAGATGTATGAGGTATCAAAGCTCCCTTGGGGATCGGAACCCTATGAAGAGTACTTTTCGACCAACGAAGAGTTTCAAGTCCTGGGGGACAAGGCTGAGGAGATGACGGCCGTCTTTAAGGAAGTGGCGAGTCATCATTACTATATGTAGAGAAAGGATAAGAGCGGGTCACAGCCTCATGTGACCGCTTGGAGAGATTACGTCTTTAGGCAAGACAAGGGGGATCCCTCGCAGTTCTCCACTCCGCCAGCGCTCTCTCGTAGCGAAGTGCTCTCTGAGATGAGCAGGTTAGATAAGAAGAATCCCCGGGAGAACGAGGACCAGCAGTCTGATGAACGCTCCTACTGCTGTTTCTGGTATCTTGCTCATCGGATGTCGTCGAAAGCAATATTGTTCGCGTATCTTATGGTTTGGCTTCGGGATTACGTCTTCCCGGGAGGATCCAGCTCTGTAGAGAGAGTGACCCGATACTTGATCCTGCCAGCAGTGAAGTTGGTCTTTGGCCGGCGCTTGGCTCTACTCCCCGCAATGGTATGTAACTTGCTGCAAGGTTTACGCGAGTTCGCAGGAAATGTGATTCATGACCGAGGTCGAAAAAATAACTTCCCGTACGCTGAACTGTCGTTTCACTATTTGATGGGGTGGTTAATCTTACACCATCCCAATGTAATGGGTCCGGGTTCAGAAGAAGACTACAGGGCCGGAGTGTAGGACCGTTGAGCACCTCTAGAGGGGGGTGAATAGAGTGTGTACGTGTGCAGCAGAAAATAATCACCAATTAAAAAATATTAAACACTTATATATTATGGCATATAAAAGACGGTAAATAAAATACGGTAAAGTAAGAGTCAAGAATTCAAACTCAGTGACACAGCGATGTATACTGGTATCCCTCTAAGAGGACTAATCCAGTCTCGAGTAATCTTGCTCGATGTTAATCCACTATGACACAAGCTTTAACTGAGTGCTTGCAACTCTTGCAACACCGTGCTTGGCGACAAGTGCACGACCGACTTCACAACACCGTGCTTGGTGACGAGCGCACGACCGGCTCCAGAAGGCAATTGGAAAACTGGAACGTTTCTGAATACAACCTTCGATACAACTCTTCAACACCAAACTCTAGATTAAACAGAAACTGTACTGGCTTGGCTAAGAGTCGAAAAGGCTTAGATATGAAAGTAAAAGCTCAGAACACTTTAGATAGAGAAGAGAAGAGATGAAATTGGATTGTTGAAATGAATGGTAAACTCAACTCTATTTATAGTGTTTTTGGGGAACCGAACTCGGGCAGAGTTCGGATGCTAGGATTTCGCATATGAACGTTGCATGCAGATTTGGAGGCAACAAATATTTGAATTTAAACAGATCGAACTCGGGCCGAACTCGGTCAGAGTTCTGTCAGAGTTCTGCTGGTTCAGAACAGTAAGGAATAAACCAAATTTGCATAGGTTTTGGGCCTTTTGGAATTGTGGATTTTTGGGATACTTAGGTAGGCTTATTTTTGTTTATGGACTGAGAAAAACCTAAGCCAGTACCGATCCGATCAATCTCATATTTTTCCTAGACTCAATAAAAGGGAAAAATACAGAATAAATATGAAAACTAATAGCCCTTTAGATGACGTCTTTTTCCTGACATTCAAGACGTATTTTTCCTTGACGAAAATCGTCCAAAGATAAACAGATCTGAAAATCTGAATACCTTTCGGGGGCTCCGCCCCCGAACCCCTGACGAGGGGCGCTGCCCCCTCGACCCCTGACCGCTGACCGGGCAGCGAAACCCCCGATGCGAGGCCCCGGATAGGTCGTTGGGCAGTTCAGAGGAAACTCCTTGTATAACGCCGTCTTTGGCCCATTAATAATTCTTTGTTGCATATGTCCTGCTTGTCTGTAAGTACATGTTAGACGAACAAAACAGTATGATGCAGTATGATATAATCATAACAATATGATATAGAACATTTAGGACAATGCTAAGTTTAAGTAGCATGAATATTAGTGACATCACTAGTTAAACTTAATTGATTAGCCATATTCAAAAATATGATATAATCATTGGGCTAACAATCTCCCCCTTTTTGATTATGGCAAATCGGTTAAGTTTAAGATAGATACAATAGATGTATATATCGCTAATAAACACATATTACTAAAAAAAATTCTTTGCTAACTTAAACTTATTTCTCCCCCTTTGACATAATCAAAAAATAAGCTCCCCCGTAATAAAGAGATAAAACGAACTCAAGCATAAGTATAGGAGGAAGGAAAAATAATAATAATCATGATCAAGGATTAGGAGAACAGTGAAACAATTAGAAAATTGTATAACTAAAGTAGAAAAATTTGTCAAAATAGTTGGTTAAACTTAAACAAAGAACATTGAAATCAAACAATACATAGTTTACCAGCTAGAAATCCAAAAATGATATTCAAAACTCAATATTATGATAAATATAACTCTAGTTTTGAAATATACCAATAAAGGATTTCAATAAGAAATAGAAATCAATATAGCAGAAATCAATCATTGGTCATAAATAATTCATGAGAAATTCACAGATCTAGTATATACCAAAAAAAATGAAACTTTTACCAATGATCACAAAAAAATATGATTCATAATTTGCCCATACAAATTAGTGAGTCAATTCCACAAAGCGTATAATCATCGAAAAGAGATCAAAATAAGTATACTAGAATCTATGCAAAATTAATACCAAAGTTTATGCATTTGAATTCAATTACCTTAGCATGATATATTATATCCATTAGATAAACATGAAGGTAATGAAGATAAAATACTTGGGAAGGAGAAATCCTGTCGACTTAAATGCTCCCCCACAAAGTATGAAACGTCTAAGTATAGATAATCATGAACTTTGAGATAAAATCTCAATAAGAAATGCCCAATCAATTTAAGCACAAAGGAATCATTAATAAGGATAATTAAATATATTTGCCAACTTTTACAAACTCATAAAATGAGAGAAAAAATAATAATAATCATATATTCTCTCATCTAATACAAATCCAAATATCATGAACAACTCAACAAGATATTTAAGGTAAAAGAATATATGTCAATGATGAACTAGCTATACCACATATTAAGGGCATAAAAGAATTGAAACAGTTAATTTGCTCCCCCTTAAAATATGCGTATATAGTTCAAAAATAATTCACATGATCTAAGGGATATCCAAGATATGCATCTTTTCTTTCCTTTGATCAAATGCATATAAAATTTTAAACTCAAAACAAATATCATCTTTAGGCAAGAAAAAGAAATATCCAATATAAATAAACGCTTAAAGATGAAGAAAATATGTTTCCAATAAATATAAAAAAATATTTCAAGATATTAAAAGATTTTGAAAACTATCTTTAATAATAACATTTGAGTACCGGACAGATTCAATAAATCAAAAAGACTTTTCAAAAAATATGAAATTTATTACGAAAAAAAAACTGTCTTAATAAATGTTCGAATGCGTCCATTTAGTCCTCACAGAAACAATTTTAATAAAAGAATCCATAAATCATAAATAACTCCATTTGAACAAATAAACATAACTAGATATATGTCCAAAGAAAAGTGTATTCAAGATATATGGCATGTCAAGGGGCTAATTGACTTGAAAATAATTAACTACTCCACCTTTACATGGTTATATCCAAAAAAATAGTATAGATAAAATTTAAGAATTTCAGAGACATATTTCCAGAAGTAGAAAGTTAATCCAAAAATATTAGGTCTTCTTATCAAAGTTTATTTCTTCCCTTTTAAAGCCTTAGCACGGTGTCCACCTGACAACCGTAAGGTTAAAGAAAAGAAACGCTTTGAGAGAGATTCAATTTGTATGACTTCTCCCCTGCAAAGAGTTACTGTTGTAGACAGTAAGTAACTTGAATAAGAAGATAATAATATAAAGCTCAAAATCATGAATATTACGAATATTACACAAGCTAAAGATGACATCACAAGATCATAATATTCAATGAGTAGTCACGAATACGAAAAACAATCGTCTTTAGACAAAAGAAGAAATATCCATTAAATGAACATTTAAAAATAAAAATAATCAAAAGATATTTCAAATTAGCATGACGAATAATCGTATAAGTCAAAAGATGACATAAATTGATCTATGCTACAGAATCTCACAATCGACAAGATAGATCAACATATGCTACCTTTTGTGAAAATATAGAATATTATCCATCAAATCTAAAATTCAAAATCTATCATGAAGAACAGATGACAACTCTAGAAGGGGGTGAATAGAGTTTATAGAGATAATATCCAATTAAAAATTCAACTCTATCACAAATAAAACTAATCAGAGTAAATACGGAATTTAAAGTAAGATAAAAGAGAGCATACGCAAACACAGCGATTTTAACCTGGTTTTTCTCGTGGAGGACTAGTCCAGGCCTGAGAACTCTAGCTCAGGATTAAATCCACTATTTATGAAATAGTAGTTTACAACCCGTGCCTTTACTTCAGAAGAGCACGTCAACTTCTTACAGAGAATCGCAGTGGCGATTGCTTGGATTTGTCCAAGCGACTTCTTCAACTCTTGCACAAGAATCCTAACTGAGAGATGCTGAGCACTCGAGACTTAGGAGGCTTGTGGCTAGTAGATGGGAAGGATATGGCTTATTTGAGCTATAAGAGAGAAGAGAAGAGAAGATTGGATGATTTGAAATGAGAGAATTCATGGCCTATTTATAGGGTTTTTGTAGGCAGAATTCGGCCAGAATTCGGGTAGGAAATTTCAAATATTTGGCCGTTGGACAACTAGCAACCAGCTAACCCTAAAATTAGGGATGCTAATTTTTAGGGGACAGAGTTCGGCCCGAACTCTGTCTCCAGAGCACAGAGCTGGTCTAAGTGGCCAGTGGGTATATTTCTGGATGGTGGAGTTTGAGGATTATTGGGTAGGCTATAGGTCAAGTCTCAAGAGCTCAGTATGACACAGTTTACATCAGTCTAGACTCAACAAAAGTGTAAAATACAGACTCAAATATAACTGAGAAGCGGAGACTGAGCTGTCGTTTGACTTGAGCTTAATGTAGACGTCGTGTGTCGTATTGAATTATTACAAATATTATTTAGTCAATGTTATCAATATTTGGTTGACTGTGACTTTGTGTCAACAATCTCCCCCATATTGATAATTGACAAAATAATATATGTATATTCAATATTCATACCTGGACACAGTTGATCACAAAAACATAGCTCCCCC
Organism: Iris pallida; assembly: GCA_029216955.1. Taxonomy (NCBI): domain Eukaryota; kingdom Viridiplantae; phylum Streptophyta; class Magnoliopsida; order Asparagales; family Iridaceae; genus Iris; species Iris pallida. Next base: position 30,470,710 of record JANAVB010042618.1, read on the forward strand.
ATAATCGATGCCAAGCTAGAAATAATAGCTCCCCCGTAACCGGTGATCGGTGCCGAGCTAGAAACAATAGCTCCCCCGTAAATAATGCGTTGAACCTGTTGGCCTGATAAATAATATCTCCCAAAAGCACCAAAAAGCATATATATACCAAACAGAAAAAAATATATGACAAGAATATACATATTTCTTCCCCTTTTGGCATTTGCAATGTAAACTGCATATGAATGAACTACATATAAACTGTAAGATAAGTAATAATGATGCAACCACACCAAACAGAGAAGAAACTGTATATGAATGATCAAAACAAGCAACGAGCATGGAACAATAAACTACCATATGCGTAAAAGAGTCATCACACATAACCAGAGTCATCAAACCACCAGAGTTTTAGTACAACCCAAGTACATAAATCTAAATAAAACTAAATAACTGGAAATCAGAAATCATAAACTAGGATCATCAGCAGCATCAGCAGATAGTAACCATCTCCATCACGGAGCACGAGAAGGCCCAGCAGAGTCGGAAGGATCAGAGAAGGAACGACGGGGGTCCACAATAGCAGCACCTGGATCCAGGTAACGCATGACCCAAAGATCGTCAATACGATAGCCCTCGCGACCAGGATCCCGCTCCATGGGAATGGGCATAGAAGGATGACGGGACATAGAATACCGAATATCGTGCAGCGAGTTGCTGAGGGCACTCATCTGCAGGGTAGTACGATAGTCCATCTGAGTCCAACGATCGTCCTCCAAGGCGAAACGGTCTCGGAGCATGGTCTAGATGGAGTCAAGAGTAGCAGGAGGAGGTGGCGCATCCTGTCCAAGTGGAGGGGCATCGGGCTCCTCATCATCAGAATGCTCAGAAGTGGCAGGAGAGGCTACGACTGCCTGAAGACATCGTGCCTTAGATAAGAAGGCAGGAGCAGGCAAGAAAGAACAATCATGAAGAGGGACAATGAAAGCACGAAGGACCATAGGAAGATACAAGGGATAAACCAGGGCTCATGGTTTCTTCCTACAGTTAATCATCCAGTCCATCATGGTACGTGGAAGAGGTGGTAAGAATGAAGGAGAGAGAGGAAAACCCGAATATAAAGGGAGGGCTTTTTTTGGTCGGAGTAAATCTGGAACGCAGGATCTTATTTGATCAAACGGCTGGAGCTGTCCCCGATTCTGGAACAGGGAGACCAAACTCGGCCCGAACTCTGTTGGGGGCAGAGTTCGGCCCGAGTTCTGGGTCTTTGTTCCAGAACTGAAATTAGGCTAGATGATGGAAAAATGGTTAAGTATGGGAAATCAAGTAAGATATGAGGACAGAAGCTAGAAAGATTTAATCAAATAGAGAGAGAGGTAGAAGAATAGCAGAATGAATTTAAAAAATAGCATGTCAGCAGTAATAAAACACAACGTACCATATAATAAACAAGGAAATATATTATAATTCACTAGTTTGAAATTTCCATGGGTTAGCTGCAGGGGCCGGATCCCAGCTAGCGGTAGTCCTGAGGACTAGTGCACCGTGTCGCTTAGGCTTTTACGCCGTGTTGTCAGAAGGGCCCTTTCTGCTTGTACCCATAGCAAGTTCATCGTAAGAGAATCATAATATAATCGATATTTACGCAGGTGAGTTTTAATTTATGACATCTTCATCTAAAATTCCAAGTTCACGACAAAGGAAATTGAAGCGCTCTTCGGATAATGGCTTAGTAAAGAAGTCTGCTAGCTGATGATCAGTGTCAATAAACTCTAAGTTAATCGTGCCATTTTGCTGATGATCACGCAAAAAGTGGTATCTAATTTCAATGTGTTTTGTGCGTGAGTGACAGATAGGGTTCTTAGTCAAGTTAATAGCACTAGTATTGTCACAGAATATTGGAATGTGCATGAAAGATAGATTATAGTCTTCAAGGATTTGCTTCATCTACAGAATTTGTGCACAACAACGCCCAGCTGCGATGTACTCAGCTTCTGTTGTGGATAGTACGACAGAATTCTGCTTCTTGCTAAACCAAGAGACTAAAGCCTTTCCTAATAAATGACACGTGCCGCTTGTACTTTTACGGTCGACCTTGCATCCAGCGAAGTCAGCATCAGAGTAACCAATGAGGTCAAATAATGTTGACTTGGGATACCATAGGCCCACTGTAACCGTACCCTTAAGGTATCGAAAGATACGCTTAACCGCAGTCATGTGTGATTCCTTAGGATTTGCTTGATATCTAGCACATAGACAAACGCTAAACATGATATCGGGATGACTAGCAGTTAAATAAAGTAAGCTGCCTATCATACCTCGATACTTACGTTGATCAACGGGTTTGCCGCTCTCATCTGGTTCGAGTTTGGTTGAAGTAGCCATTGGAGTGCTGATTGGTTTGACGTTGTCAAGATCGAACTTCTTCAGCATGTCCTTTTTATACTTCGACTGACAGATGAAAGTTCCATTAGCCATTTGTTTCACTTGCAGACCAAGAAAGTAGTTGAGTTCTTCCATCATGCTCATCTCAAATTCTGTCTGCATACACTTGGCAAATTCTTGACAGGGGGTTTCATCAGTAGAACCAAAAATGATATCATCAACATAAATTTGAATTAATAGAATAGTGTCTTTAAAAGATTTTATAAAAAGTGTAGTGTCAATTTTCCCTTTTGAAAAACCTTTCTCAAGCAAGAAACTGCTTAGCCTTTCATACCAAGCTCTGGGGGCTTGTTTAAGGCCATATAGCGCTTTCTTTAGCTTGAACACGTGGTCGGGAAATTTGTGATTTTCAAAGCCAGGGGGTTGTTTTACATAAACTTTCTCCTTAATAAACCCATTCAAGAAAGCACTTTTCACATTCATTTGAAATAATTTAAAATTTTGATAATTTGCAAATGCACAAAGCATCCGAATGGATTCTAGTCTAGCAACCGGAGCATACGTCTCATCGTAGTCGATACCTTCCTCTTGGTTGTATCCTTGAGCTACTAGACGAGCTTTATTGCGTGTGACTGAACCATCTTCATTCACTTTGTTTCTAAACACCCATTTAGTACCAATTATCGAGTGATTAGCCGGTCTAGGAACTAGTTCCCATACTTGGCTCCTTTCGAATTGGTTGAGTTCTTCTTGCATAGCAGAAATCCAAAATTTATCATTAAAAGCTTCAGAAATGTTTTTTGGCTCAACTTGTGAAATAAAGGCAGTGCTAGCAATAGAGTCTCTTAGTGATGATCTGGTAGTTACTCCACGTGAAACTTCACCTATCACTAAATTTTCTGGATGAGAAGGCTTGAAAGAGAATTTCTTTGGCAAGCCCTCCAGAGAATTTGTTTCGGTAGAAGTATTCATTGGAGTAGAAGTAGATGGCTCAATGTCATCATCAAGAGTACTTGCTGCACTGTTATCTTCATCAAAAGTCATATTTGTTGACTCTTCCATAATTAGTGAGCGTTTATTAAAGACTCAATATCCCTTACTCTTGGCGGCATAACCAAGGAAAATACCATCGTCAGCTTTGGCATCAAATTTGCCTAAGTTGTCTTTGGTGTTAAGGATAAAACATCTACATCCAAAAACTTTAAAATAAAAAACATTGGGGGTTCTCCCAAACCAAAGCTCATAGGGTGTCTTTTTCGTAATAGGACGAATAAGTACCCTATTTAAAATATGGCATGCTGTACTGACAGCTTCAGCCCAAAAGTATTTCGGAAGTAAAAACTTGTTCAACATGACTCTAGCCATATCACCAAGAGTCCTATTCTTCCGCTCCACAACACCATTTTGTTGAGGAGTTTTTGGACAAGAAAACTCATGATCAAAACCATTAGAATCACAAAACCTTTCAAAATCAGAATTTTCGAATTCGCCTCCATGATCACTTCGGATTCGAGTAATCATGTAGCCTTTTTCGTTTTGAACTTTCTTGACAAAAATCTTGAAAACCGAAATAGCATCACTTTTATTTGCAAGAAAGAAAGTCCAAGTAAATCTTGAAAAATCATCAACAATAACAAAGGCATAGAGTTTTCCGCCAAGACTGGCTACTCTACTAGGCCCAAATAAATCCATATAGAGTAGTTGCAAGGGTCTAGAAGTGCTTACAGAGTTTATGGAATGAAAAGATGACTTGGTTGCCTTGTTCAACTCACATTCGACACATACGGTGTCCTTTTTGAATGTGATGTCGGGCAAGCCTCTAACTAGCTTCTTGGTCGATAGCCTGGATATATTATCCATATTGGCATGACCAAGTCGCTGGTGCCATAGTAACTGTTCATCTTTGTGAGCATATAGGCATCTTCCTGCATGGTTAGAATCTAGAGACAAATAGAAAATATAAATATTATCCTCTCTTACCCCTTCAAAAGCAATGTCTCCTGTTGACCTATCATAAATAAGGCATTTGTTTTGTCCAAAGTTAATGTCATAACAATGGTCAGCAAGATGACTGATGCTGAGCAAGTTATGCTTTAACTCGGTCACTAGGCAGACATCCTTTATTACGGGAGAGGGAGGATAGCCAATAATACCATTACCTATGATATAACCTTTTAGGTTATTTCCGAAGGATACATATCCTTCTCTTTTCATCGATAGTGATGCGAAAAGATGTGCGTCTCCTGTCATATGCCGCGAGCATCCACTATCGAGAATCCACTTACTCTTAGTTGAGGAGGGAAGGTCCACCTACATCAAGAGTAGATGTGACCTTTGGTACCCAAATTCTTGAGGGTCCTGAAGAGTTAGCTTTTGGAAACCATGCATATATCTTTTTATCAACTAATCTTCTGATTCTACATTATAGTGATATGTGTCCATGTAGACCACAATAGGTGCATGTAGCATTTCTATTCACATTTAGAGCATGCTGATAATGTCTATAAGAGTATTGATGACATGTAGACTGATATGGCATGGTATGATGTTGTCTATATGTCATGGTATGATGAGGTTGTCTATATGGCATGACATGATGAGGTTGTCTATATGGCATGGCATGATGAGGTTGTCTATATGGCATGGCATGATGAGATTATCTATATGTGGAGTGATGTTGATTGTGTCTTTGTGCAACATGATGATGACTGTGTGTAGCATGATATTTATGTGATATATGATGATTATTTCTACGTGCCTGAGGTTTGTGAAAGTGTGTGTATATGTAAGCATGATTGTGAGCAGCATGAGTATGACGTGGTTTACTAGTATGAGTAGTACTATGCTTTGTGTGTATCTCATGCGATTGGGTTTGAGGTTGAGCAACCTGTTTTCCCAATTTAGTCTCTAATTTCTTAGAGACAGCTTGCAATTCAGTGATCTTAGCATTTAAACCATACAACTTAGTGATAGTGATCTTGTGTCTATTCTTTTCATCTGCAAGCTCCGTGTTGAGTGTTGCAATCTCTTTTGTTTGCTGCTCAATACGTGCCTCGGCATCATGTAAGCTTATTTTAAGCTTAGATACCTCATCAGTGACATCCGTGGGTACAGTGTCTCTAATATTATCAAGTAAAAGAGAAAGTCTTTGTATTTCAACTTCATGACTTTTGATTTTGTCCTTGGCTTGTTTGTATTTACCAATGGCCTTTTTATGGTCACTAAGTAAATCAGTGAAAGCATCGCCAAGTTCATCAAAAGTGAAGTCGTCAAGAGTGTCGTTAGATACCTTGTCGGATGTTGCCATTAGGCAAACATTAGCCGTATCTTGAGGAGAGTTCTTTTCTTCCTCGGAGTCACTGGCATCGCTTTCATGCCAGATGCTAGTATTGGCATATCTCTTTGAAGTGGTCTTCTTATATGGCTTCTCATAGCGGTTGCTTTTCTTTGAGAATGGACAGTCTTTTCGGACATGTCCCGTCTTCTTGCAACCGTAGCAAGTAGGTTCTTCTTCTTCATCTTCTTGTGGTTCCTTCTTTCGTCGGTTGAAGCGAAAGAATTTCTTGAAGTTGTGAACCATGAGGGCTTGATCATCATCTTCTGAGTTGTCGTCATCAGTCTCTTCGGGTTCAGCCCTCCGTCGGTGAGCTTTGAATGCGATCTCCTTAGCCTTAGGAGCAGGCTCTTTGAAGTCCTTGAGGTCAAGCTCATGAGTCATTAGCTTTCCCATTAAGGTCTCCATAGACATGGTTGTGAGATCGTTTCCCTCTATGATGGCTGTCACCTTAGGGTTCCAAATTTTTGGTAGCCCCCTAAGCAACTTGCGAATCTTCTCATGATTTGAATATTGCTTTCCAAGTGAAGACAGGGGGTTGATGATGTCGAGGAATCTTGTGAACATCTGTGTGATCGTCTCGTTTGGATTCATCTTGAATGCCTCGTATTCTTGCGTAAGACGACTGATTTTTGATTCCTTGACTTGGGTGGTTCCTTCATGCGTCACTTCTAGAAGCTTCCATACTTCGTGGGATGTGGTGCATGTGGATACCCTGTTAAACTCATTCCTGTCTATAGCACAGAATAAAGCATTAATAGCTCTTGCGTCTAGACTTGCTTGTTTCTTCTCCTCGTCAGAATATTTGTCATGTGATTTCTCAATGAGATCACCGTTGACAACTCTCCTGGCGGGCTTTTTGTAACCGTCAGTGACGATAGTCCACAGGTCAAAGTCTAGAGACTTGAGATAAAAACTCATCCTTGTTTTCCAATGCGTGTAGTTAGTTCCATCAAATAGGGGAGGCCTATGAGTGGACTGTCCTTCACCGTGATTGGAAATCAAGGATTGTGTGGTTGCCATGGATCAGCTCTAGGATGTAAATCCTTGTAAAGAGAACAGAGCTTTGGTACCAATTGAAGAACAGATGGCAACTCTAGAGGGGGGTGAATAGAGTTTATAGAGATAATATCCAATTAAAAATTCAACTCTATCACAAACAAAACTAATCAGAGTAAACACGGAATTTAAAGTAAGATGAAAGAGAGCATACGCAAACACAGCAATTTTAACCTGGTTTCCCTCGTGGAGGACTAGTCCTGGCCTGAGAACTCTAGCTCAGGATTAAATCCACTATTTGTGAAATAGTAGTTTACAACCCGTGCCTTTACTTCAGAAGAGCACGTCAACTTCTTACAGAGAATCGCAGTGGCGATTGCTTGGATTTGTCCAAGCGACTTCTTCAACTCTTGCACAAGAATCCTAACTGAGAGATGCTGAGCACTCGAGACTTAGGAGGCTTGTGGCTAGTAGATGGGAAGGGTATGGCTTATTTGAGCTATAAGAGAGAAGAGAAGAGAAGATTGGATGATTTGAAATGAGAGAATTCATGGCCTATTTATAGGGTTTTTGTAGGCAGAATTCGGCCAGAATTCGGGTAGGAAATTTTAAATATTTGGCCGTTGGACAACTAGCAACCAGCTAACCCTAAAATTAGGGATGCTGATTTTTAGGGGACAGAGTTCGGCCCGAACTCTGTGTGGAGGCAGAGTTCGGCCCAAACTCTGTCTCCAGAGCACAGAGCTGGTCTAAGTGGCCAGTGGGTATTTTTCTGGATGGTGGAGTTTGAGGATTATTGGGTCGGCTATAGGTCAAGTCTCAAGAGCTCAGCATGACACAGTTTACATCAGTCTAGACTCAACAAAAGTGTAAAATATAGACTCAAATATAACTGAGAAGCGGAGACTGAGCTGTCGTCTGACTTGAGCTTAATGTAGACGTCGTATGTCGTATTGAATTATTACAAATATTATTTAGTCAATGTTATCAATATTTGGTTGACTGTGATATTGTGTCAACACATCAGATAATAATTGCAACTAGATCTAAATAAGCCTTTAGTTTATAAAGCGTTGATCAATCTTGGGTTAGCTGTAGAGGTACTGTCCCAGTTAACAGAGGTTCACCGGGGAACACTTAAGTACCGCTTCGCTTCGACCGTAGTCGTGGTGAAAGACAGACCCTTTGTAGGCTTGTACCCAAAAGAAATCTCTTTTTTAATAACCGAGGATTTAAGAAGAATTACTGCAATATGAAATAAATTATATTCTATGGACTTAAAAAATCTTAGAACAATGTAGCATACAACATAAGATGTATCAATTACATTAATCCATATGTGCTACAAAATTATTGGGTAACAATAAAATATAGAATATTTGTAAATCAAAAAGTAAGACCTAGATACGTTGATGTATTCTGGAGTCTAGGGGACTGGGTTCAGTACCTTGGATCCAGAACTAGATAATAGTTGCATTTAGACCTTAATAAATCTTAAGTCTATAAAGTATTGATCACTTCGGGTAAGCTGTAGGGGCTGGTTCCCAGCTAGAGGTAGTCTAAAGACTAGTACACCGTATCGCTTCAGACTATTTACACCTGTATGACAGAAGGACCCTTTCGGCTTATTCCTAAAATAATTTCTACTCTTAAGAACTTAGATTCAAAGGAATATATGTAGTATCATTGAACATCGTCGAAATCCAGAATTCCTAAAAGTAAATACCCAAAGAATGTTTTATCAAGATCAAGATATTAAAAACATCATGTATACAAAATGTCAACCAAAAAGCCAAAAAAAAATACATCATTTAAAAAGAGGCTTTGAGGAAGAAGCTAATAAAGAGAAGTACATGAATTTGTTAAAAAAAATTAGCTTACATATGAAATAAGCACAAGTTTGAAACTACGTTTCAAAATAATATAATATAGAACTTGAACTAAACTCATATATCTCCATAAAGATATTTATACAATATAAGAAACATGTGAGCAATATATGATTGATAATGAATTATTCATATATCATTAACAAGCATAAAATAATATCACAAGATCAAAAATATGCATAAATAAACTTTATCAGACAAAGATGTAATTGATTCATAATAAAATTAATTAAAATAAAATATGAGAATCAGTAGTGAATATATTATGCAAGCACAAGGTTAACATAAAAGTATATGTATATACTTTTCAAGTAAATAGGTGACTTGTGCTAAACACACATACTCACAAAATACCGATCAAAGTAAATGTGACATGTTAAAGACAAATCGATAAGAAGTGACCATTAAAAATATTTAAAGGCAAAGAGTCAAAAACATAAACCAACAACAAAAGCTTCTATGGACTAGAGTGGTATGCATCTTCATAGATAAATACTAAGAGTAAAGAGCATACCTAGATAAATGTGTCACACTAATAAAAGTGAGTAAAAGATTATATAGTGTGAAAAAAATTTATTTAAGCTAATCAACTAGTCATGCTAGGATTATAACTCACATAATGATAAACAATTAAAAGATATCAATAAGAGCTAATATCAATACATCAATAAGAACATGCTAGACATTAAAAACTATTTAGGAAGCATGTTACCAAAGTGGTTCTAGTGACCACACTTATGTTGGTGCAATTGCTTGGAAGATGACCATTGTAGCTTTGCAATCACCAACATGCTCCATGGTTCTATGGTTCATCATAAGTAGCTCCACCTAAAATATTAGGTGAAGACTTTGGTATCCAAAACTTGGATCCATATTTGTTAGCTTTGGGAATCCATTTGCACAAGTTCATATCAACAAGTTTTCTAATCTGACAATAATGAGAAACATGTCCATTTATGTCGCAATAATGACAAAAAGTATTAACATTAGGGCTATGTGCAGCAGTATGAGAATATGAAGTGGTGTGATATGATCTTAGTGGATACTTGTAGTAGAAAGTATGGTTGTGTAAAGCTTTAGCTTTGCTTGCTTCCTTTCTAGATGATCTGTCGTGTGTGACTTTGTGATGTGTCACGTATCTTGTGTTAGACTGAGTCATAGGTTGTACTACCTGCTTTCCCAGTCTAATCTCTAACTTTTTAGAGTTAGCACAGATCTCATCATATTTAGCAGAAAGAGCATCAATTCTACATGAAGCAATAGAATACTTCTTCTTTTCAGATTCTAGTTCCTCCTTAAGTTTAGCATTTTCTTGAGTACTTTTCTCAATGCATTCAAGTGCCTCATGCAATCTAAACTCAAGTGTGGAAATCTCAGTAGAATTATTATAAGTAGAAGTATTTCTAGCATCATTCAATAAGCAAGTAAGCTTTTCATTCTCACGCTTATAGGATAGAATATCCTTTCTAGCTTGCTTATACTTATCTAATACTTTCTTGTGTTCTTCTAACAGATCACTGAAAGCATCAGATAACTCATCATAAGAAAATTCATTCTCTTCAAGAAGGGAATTATTTTGTACCTCGTTAGATAATGCCATTGAGCATAAATTTACAGCTTGATGAGGTCTCTCTTCTTCTTCAGAATTTGTTGCTTCACTTTCACACCATATGCCCGATGATCTTCCTTTATTTGATTGTTCGTAGTGACTCTCCTTTCTTGTAGTAGTACAATCATCTTGGATGTGGTCTATCTTCTTGTAGTTGTCATATACAAGCTCTTCTTCGTATAAGAAATTGTGTTGTACCTTAAATCCCAATTCCATCATGCACATATTTGAATCATTATGAAGACTATCCTCCTCTCTGGAGTTGCTAGCACTGCTTTCGTACCTGCACTCATAAGTAGCTTCAAGAAGTTTCCAAATTTTATGAGATGTTGTGCAAGTAGTAATGAGATTGAATACATTAAAGTCTACAGCACAATAGAAAGCATGCTTTGCTTTTGCATCAAGGCTAGCTAACTTCTTCTCTTCCTCTGTGTAACTATAATAAGGCTTGTTAATAATAGAGGATGTGAGAATAGAAGTGATAGTAGGCTTTTGGTAGCCATTGACAACAATTGACCATAAGTCAAAGTCTTGAGACTTCAGGTACAAGCTCATCCGTGTTTTCCAATAACTATAGTTCGTTCCATCAAATAGTAGGAGTCTATTTGTGGATTGTCCTTCACCGTTGAATATTAAATTCACGGCTGCCATATTTATACTCTTTAGAGTGTTATATATGAATACAACCCGCTCTGATACCAATTGTAGGACCGTTGAGCACCTCTAGAGGGGGGTGAATAGAGTGTGTACGTGTGCAGCAGAAAATAATCACCAATTAAAAAATATTAAGCACTTATATATTATGGCATATAAAAGACGGTAAATAAAATACGGTAAAGTAAGAGTCAAGAATTCAAACTCAGTGACACAGCGATGTATACTGGTATCCCTCTGAGATGACTAATCCAGTCTCGAGTACTCTAGCTCGATGTTAATCCACTATGACACAAGCTTTAACTGAGTGCTTGCAACTCTTACAACACCGTGCTTGGCGACAAGTGCACGACCGACTTCACAACACCGTGCTTGGTGACGAGCGCACGACCGGCTCCAGAAGGCAATTGGAAAACTGGAACATTTTCTGAATACAACCTTCGATACAACTCTTCAACACCAAACTCTAGATTAAACAGAAACTGTACTAGCTTGGCTAAGAGTCAAAAAGGCTTAGATATGAAAGTAAAAGCTCAAAACACTTTAGATAGAGAAGAGATGAAATTGGATTGTTGAAATGAATGGTAATCTCAACTCTATTTATAGTGTTTTTGGGGAACCGAACTCGGGCAGAGTTCGGATGCTAGGATTTTGCATACGAACGTTGCATGCAGATTTGGAGGCAACAAATATTTAAATTTAAACAGACCGAACTCAGGCCGAACTCGGACCGAACTCGGTCAGAGTTCTGTCAGAGTTCTGCTGGTTCAGAACAGTAAGGAATAAACCAAATTTGCATAGGTTTTGGGACTTTTGGAATTATGGATTTTTGGGATACTTAGGTAGGCTTATTTTTGTTTATGGACTGAGAAAAACCTAAGCCAGTACCGATCCGATCAATCTCACATTTTTCCTAGACTCAATAAAAGGGAAAAATATAGAATAAATATGAAAACTAATAGCCCTTTAGATGACGTCTTTTTCCTGACATTGAAGATGTATTTTTCTTTGACGAAAATCGTCCAAAGATAAACAGATCTGAAAATCTGAATACCTTTCGGGGGCTTCCCCCCCGAACCCCTGACGGAGGGCGCTGCCCCTCGACCACTGTCCGCTGACCGGGCAGCGAAACCCCCGATGCGAGGCCCTGGATAGGTCGTTGGGCAGTTCAGAGAAAACTTCTTGTATAACGCCATCTTTGGCCCATTAATAATTCTTTGTTATATATGTCCTGCTTGTCTGCAAGTACATGTTAGACGAACAAAACAGTATGATGCAGTATGATATAATCATAACAATATGATATAGAACATTTAGGACAATGCTAAGTTTAAGTAGCATGAATATTAGTGACATCACTAGTTAAACTTAATTAATTAGCCATATTCAAAAACATGATATAATCATTGGGCTAATACGGAGATGCATTCCTCTGTCGTTTCCACCAGAGGAGTTGGTCGCACACTGGCATCCCTGTTTGCAGAAGGGTTTTATCCCATCTTCAGGGATGGGAGATCACCAAAGTTGGTCCGATCTTCTTGGGTTTTGAGGCCAACGAAGACTTAAGGGATTCAGGTGAAGATGCCACCGCTCTGCCTCCGTAGGGATTCCCCTGGTTGCAAAGTATTCGGCCATCCCACCTGGTGTACCGAAACAGAAATCAGTGCTTCCTAGAACCGTATTTACCGAGCCGCTTTGTACGACAATTCGGTTATGCGCAGCTGATGTTGGACAATCCCAGTATCACCCTGGGATATGCTGGAAGTTTATTGGATGGCGCACAAGCTTGGCATTACTATAATGCTGGATGTACCGGAGTTCGCTTTACGCTGCCTGCCCAGGATCCGCGGTCGCCCATTCTTTACTCGGTCGCCAAGTTTTATTGCGTTATGGCTGCGCGCCTTCCGGGTATGATAGGGAGACGAGTCTCGTTGCAGGCACCCTGTTAGCGGTGACTGGGAATGTATCGGCTAGGTTTCGATCACACCGTCCACCAGGGGTGGATCATCAAGGTGCCCCCGCCGCATCCCCAGTGGGTCAGGCTGAACCTTCGGTTGACCAACCAAAACTACGTGCAGATACAGGGACTGGATCTTCTGTATCAAAGAAGCTGAAGAAGACATCGTCATCGACGGTGTCATCGGATTCAGCATCTGCAGAGGTAAGGATGTCCCACATAGTCTAGTTTGGGTTCAACATTTCATGTAATCAATGCTTCCCCTTTTTATAGGAGCCGCTAAAAAGAAGGCCTCGTACTACAAAATCTGGTAGGAGCAGGCCAAAGGAGATGGCGGGCTCGTCTGAAGTGCGCATCCCGCCGACTATGATGTCTCCTATGAAGGAGAATCCGAAGGATGTTGTTGTCGTAGAGATTCCAGCGTCCCCAGATTATGTCAGAAGGGAAGCTGAGGATGCAGCAGCTTCCGAGATGATAAAGGCCGCAGCAGGGGCCTTAGATGCCGAGGGTCCAGCAGATACGAGGCTTCCTAGTGATGAAGTGGGGTGGAGTCCGTCGTCTTCAGATGACGTCGCTCTAGGGTTGCAAGAGCCTGTTGCAGGGGCAACAGAGATGGTCGGAACAGAGAAGAGGGTTGATTCCCCTCCTTGTTATGGTGAGGGAAGGTCGGCTGCATCATTGCCGAGCCCTACCCCAGACTCAGCGACGGAAGCTGAGGTGGCTACCAATCAGGAGGTAGCGACAGATCCTGTCCCTGTAGAGGGATTTGATGAAGAGACTCGTCTGGCGGTCCTGACTTCAGGGACGAGTCAGGAGGTAAGTGTTGATCTCCCCGTTCTGCCAGGGGAAGTATTGGCTGCTGATAGCATGTTGGGTATTGGAGAGGTGGCCACTGACGTCGGTGGTACTTCTAAGTTTGGGAAGGGTAAGGGTGTGATGGAACCCTCTGTTGCTCCTTTCACTTGGGGTACGATCTCGATGCCTGTCTCGGCTTCATCTGTTCCCTTGGCTCCTCGGGCTAGCAGTCAGGCCCCTGTTGATGAAGAGCCTACTGATACCGAGGTTCCAGCCTCGCAGGTTGAGGCCGGCGGGTCTTCTTCCGGTCCGCCGACTGGAGTAGCTCCTCCAACCCCTGCTATGACGCCGCAGGTGCTGGCGGACGTAGATGAATATGTGAAATTCATCGTTGAGCCAGTGTACAAAATGCTGCAGAGGGGGGTGTCGATAGTGATGGACGCCAAGGAGAGCTTTACGACGGCAAGAACTCTGGCATTGCCTCATATCAACCTAATCTGTGTTCACCAGGGCCACGATCACCTGGCCGTCATTCTGGAAGCCACGGTAGCTGAGTTGGACCAGCGACTTTCCGAATTAGAGCGCATCCAGCAAAATGACCTCTCCGTCCTGATAGATGCAGAGAAGGAGAAGCTGCTCGTCGAGACTGAGTCTTCCTACCAGGCCACATTGAGTGTCTGGGAATGCGAAGTGGCTGAGACTGAAGCTGCAGTGGAGCAATTATCTCATTCTACGTGGGAGACAGTGGAGACGCGAGCTGCGTTGGACGCTAATATCCCGAAGATTGACGCGCAGATGTGCCGCCTTGAGGACCAGCGGGCCCGACTCCTATTGGACGTCGAACGTGTCCAGGCTGAACACGTAGTATTCAAGAAGGAAGAAGCAGCTTTCACTCTCCGAGCTCTTACCCTGGCTCAGCAGAGACAGCAGCTTGATGAGAAGCACGAGAATGAAACTTCTGCTGAGGCTGTTGAAGCGATGCGTCAAGAAGCTGAACGTCGAGTCTTGGCGACTGTGGAGACTCGGGCGGCAGATTTGAAACGCCGAATCGCAGAGCTTTCCGCCAACCCTAGGGATATTTAGGGCTTGTAGTCTCTGCTTTTTGTATTTTTGCAACTCTTGCTGGGGATAGTGTAATCCTTTACTCTCCTTTAGGAATAAAGAAGTACACCATTTTCTGCGATGTGTTCATTTTTGCTTGTCATGAACTTTGATGATTTGTGTGGACCTATTATCTTTTGCATACCTTGGTTTTAGGTACAGATAATAAGTTTGAAGGACCCAATATATTTGCTCAGAGGTAATGTGGTCGTGGCAAATATAGGGTTCAAATGATAGAATCTTCCTACTCAGAGGTGTTATGGACGTGGTAGGAATGACTCTGGGGGATACATGGGACTACTCAGAGGTAATGTGGACATGGAAGTTCTGCGATCAATGTACGGCAACGCGGGGGTTGTCTGTACGGGATATTTACTCAGAGGTAATGTGGACGTGGTAAACATGAAGGATAGCGTAGTCTTACAGGGTGTAAGATTCCGCCTTGTAGGGTGTAGGGGGACAACTCAGAGGTGATATGGACGTGGTTGCCCTTCTACTGGAGGATGCCACGGAACAGCTGGGTTCCGGAAGCGTATGATTTTGTGGAGTGGAAGTACATGTCTGAAAAGATGTCAAGAGTAGTACTTCTTTAGGAACTTGCCGTTGATGGACATCATGAACAAGTCCCTATTAGGTTTGGCAAGGCGGTAAGCACCGTTTGAGTATACCGTCTCGATGATGAAAGGTCCTTCCCATTTGGGCTCGAACTTTTCTGGTGTTTTGTGAGTCAACACCATCGGCCTCCTGACTGCCAGAACCAGGTCACCAACTTGGAAGGTCCTCTGCTTGACCTTTTTGTTGAAAGCCTGTGATATACGGGCTTGGTAGAGTTTGATGCGTTGTTGAGCTAGAAGACGCTTTTCGTCAAGTGCCACCAGTTCTCGCAGATGACGATGTTGATTGTCTTCTTCTGTGAGTTGGTTTGTGATTGCAACGCAGAGTGAGGGTATCTGAATCTCGAGAGGCAGTACCGCTTCGCTCCCGTAGACCAAGGAGAATGGTGTGTTGCCTGTCGGGGTCCGTACCGTTGTGCGGTAGGCCCAAAGGCATTCGCCGAGCTTTTCATCCCAGTTGTGTTTGTTGGATGGCACGACCTTTTTGAGTAGCCTGACGATAGTCTTGTTAAACGCCTCTGCTAATCCATTTGCTGTCGGATTGTAGGAGGTTGATGCCACGTTTTGAATGCGATTCTTGTCACAGAATCGGCCGAAAACATGGCTGATGAACTGAGGACCATTATCGTGGATGATCCTTTGGGGTACCCCGAAACGGTAGATGACATGGTGCTTGATGAAGCTGATCACCCTAGAGCTTTTCACTTCTGCTAGCGGAACTGCTTCTGTCCATTTGGAGAAGTAGTCGGTGATTGCTAGGATGAAGCGGTGTCCTCTCGATGAAGGAGGGGTGATCGGTCCCACAATGTCCATTTCCCAAGCTTTGAAGGGCCAGGAGGCGACTATAGGATGTAGTGGTTCGGACGGTGTATGAATGAAGTCTGCGTGAAGCTGGCACGCATGGCACTTCTTAGCATATTCAACAGCATCAGCGGCCATGGTTGGCCAGTAGTAGCCCATGCGTCGCAGTCGATCCTGCAACTTAGGACCAGGTTGATGGGCCCCGCAGGTTCCATCATGAGCTTCTCGAAGAGCTTCGGCTGCTTCTTCGTTGGACAAACATCGAAGGAGAAGTCCATCGTAGGAGCGTCGGTACAGCATTTTGGTGGCTGTATCATAGTAGAACCGAAAAGAGCGCCTCCTGACTGAGACGGCTTCTTTCGGGTCCTCCGGAAGAATTCCCTAGACAGCGAAGTCGCTGAACGAAAATCTCCAATCTCGGACGTTAATACCAGCGCCCGTTGACATGGCGTGGGCTACTTGTGAGTGTAGGTTGTTTTTAGGGTAGACCAAGTCTCATCCCACTACCCTGACGTAGTGTTGAGTCCCAAAGGGTGCCGCCAAGGAGGCTGCGAGGCCAGCCAGAGCATCAGCCTCCAGATTTTTTAGGCGGGGTACATGTTCGATGAAGAACCCAGTAAAGGTTGAAACGATGTTCAATACCACTTTATGATAAGGGATCAGGTCTTCATGACGAACCTCGTATTGCCCTCTGATCTGGTTTACGACAAGTTTTGAGTCGCCGTAGGCTTCCAGATGATTCACCCCCAGCTGTTGCGCCAGCTGGAGTCCCATAATGAGGGCGTTGTACTCAGCAACATTGTTGGGGCACGACTTTGAAAGGGTATAATCACACTGGATGACTAGCTGATCGGGGAAGACTAATACCACCCCCACTCCTGCGACGATTTGGCCTTTGGAGCCTATTCTTAAAGCGCCATCGAAAAACATCCGCCAGACGGAGCCTTCTTCGGTGATATTTGATTCTTGGACCTCATCCGGGATGTCTTCATAGAGTCTTGAGGACTCTGGAATGGGGTGTGCAGCTAAGAAATCGGCCAGAACTTGACCCTTAACAGCCTTCTGTGGAACGAATACCATGTTGTATGGTGTTAGCAAGATCGCCCATGTGGCTAGCTGGGAGTTCAGTGATCCTGGCTTCGTCATGAGGACCCTGAGCGGATTGACTCGGGAAATAACATGAATTGTCTGGCCCGAGACATAATAACGAGTCTTTTGGATGGCAAATACCAGAGCCAAGCACTCCTTTTCAACGAGGTTGTACCGGTGTTCGGCCCCGATCAAAGTTTGGCTGAGGTAGTAGATTGCTTTCTCATAGCCTGTGTCGCTGTTCTGAGCTAGCAGGGCGCCGAGGGAATGATCCATGGCACAGACGTAGAGTAGGAATGGTTTACCGGCGACGGGTGCCACCAGGACTGGAGGGCTCGTTAGGTAGGCTTTGATGTCATCGAAAGCCTTTTGGCATTCCTCTGTCCAGACGTAAGAGACTCCCTTCTTCATGAGCTGGGTGAAGGATTGACATTTGCCGAAAAGGTTTGCTATGAACCTCCGGATGTATGCCAGACGTCCCTGTAGGCCTCGCAGTTCTCGAAGATTCTTCGGAGGGTCCATATCAAGAATGGCTTTGGTCTTCTCGGGATCGACATGAATGCCTTTCGCCGTGATGATGAAGCCCAAGAACTTTTCGCTCGAAACCCGAAGGAAGGATTTAGCGGGGTTCATCTTGAGTTGATGCGCCCGCATGAGGTCGAAGACTGTCTTAAGGTCTTGCAGGTGATCTCCTTTGAGACGGCTCTTGACTGCGATGTCGTCAACATAGCATTCGACTGTCTTGCGAAGGTGTTGACGGAAGATGGTGCTCATAGCATGTTGATATGTCGCACCAACGTTCTTCAAGCCAAAGGGCATCACTGTGTAACAGAAAATGCCCTTTGGAGTCCTGAATGACATGTGTTTTGCGTCATCGGAGAACATCTTGATCTGGTTGTAGCCTGAATACCCGTCCATGAAAGACATGCGCTCGAAGCCATATGTGTTATCGATCATCACGTCGATGATTGGAAGCGGGAATTCGTCCTTCGGGCAAGCAGATTTGAGGTCACTGAAGTCGATGCAGACTCGTATCTTTCCATTCTTCTTGGTGACGGGGACGACTTTGGCTACCCAATCTGGGTGTTGCTCTTCACAGATGAAGCCGTTGGTCAAGAGTTTGTCCACCTCCTGGTCAATGGCGTTCATGATATCCGGACGGAAGCATCGTTGTTGTTGTTTGATAGGCTTGGCATCAGGTAAGATATTCAGCCTATGCATCGCGATTTGGGGATCAAGTCCCGGCATATCTTCGTAGCTCCAGGCAAAGACGTCGATATACTCTTTAGCAAGCTGGATTAAAGATTCTCGGTCTTCTCCTTTTAGGCTTTTGCTGACGAAGATGGGTTTGGGAGAAGATCCATCCCCATGGTCGATCTGCTCGACTTCGTCTTCAGTTGGAGGTTTACGTAATTCGAAACAAGACTCCCATTGTTGTCCCAGGCGTTGAGCCCAGGGTTCTTCTTTGAAGAATTTCGGCGCTTGGTCTTCGCCTTCTTCTTCTTGAGATTGTGCAGATGTCATGTTGGCTGACAGCACTCTCTTGAAGACAGATCCGATACTGGTATCGGAATCCCACATTGATGTTTCAGACGAGTGAGAATGTTCAAATTCCTCTGCGTCTGAACTCTCTGGCGTTGACGGTGGCGTAACATAGCCTACCCCCCCGTCGAGTTCTATTGTAGTAGTCCTGCGGCTTTCCTTTAGGTGTTGGAAGCCGGAGAGGGAGACGTCGACCTTTGCCGTAGTTCAGGCCTTTGTCGCTTTTTAGGTCGTAACCCATCTTTTGGATGAGGTACTTTGCCTTGTCCGTGTACCGATAGAGTTGTATTCTGCCGGCATCTGGTTCTGGCTCGAGTGGCGGGAGGTCTTGATGACGCTCGACCTTGCCAAAGATGATGGATTCTTCGTCTCGACTCCGTAGTGGGACTACGTAACAGACCCCTTGGGACGGGACTACTCGATTTACATGATGGACGGTCGTTATTTGTGTTTGCAACGACCGTAGAACGTTATCTAATGTATACATGGCATTCCAATGTGGAAGACTAGAATAATTAAAAGACACTCTGTTATTGATGAAATATGAGATTTTATCCCGTGGGATTACATTATCGAGAGATGGGGCATCTACATCGGCCGAGATATATTTTCCCAGCTCTTCATCTGTAAGCACTGGAGTAGGATCGGGAGGGTCCACCACGACGCTGATCTGGGAGTCCGAGAGGACTACATGGGCCTTCTTTGGCGGCTGGAATGGCGGCGGCTTGCCCTTAAGACGCACCTTCAGAGGTGCCTCCGCTGTGCCTCCGGTGATTGACGCCTTCCCCTGTAGTTTTGCCACAAGGGGAGCCGATGTTTGAGACGGCTTTCCCTTGAGCCGTATCTTCAGGGGAGCTTCAGGAGCAGCTGGTGCTTTCCCGGGTAGCTTAATGCTCATGGGGGGCAACTTCTGAGGCGGTTTGCCTTTGAGTCGGATCTTCAAAGGAGCATCGGGAGTGACCTCAGGCTCCATGTCCGGCTCTACTGCCGTTTCTGCTTCGTCGTCAGCATCATTGGCCTCCTCCTCGTCAGGTAACTTGTATAAGTCGGCATCGGTGAAGTAGGCTTCAATCCCTTTGAAAGGGTCGATGTCCGGGAACTCCGTACGGATGACGTTGTTGGTGGATACGTACTTCATACATTGGTGGAGCGTGGATGGCACCACCATGTACTCGTGCAGCCATGGACGACCCAACAGAATGTTGTAGTTGACTTCAGCGTCCACGACATAACAAGTGACCTCGGTTCTGAGGTTATTGATGTGGCACTTTAGTCGTATTTTGCCCAGTGGTTCGCTTTTGCTAGTGTTGAAACCACTGATTGTCGTATTGGAGGGCGCTAGTCGGTACATTGGGATCCCCAGTGTTGAGAGCAGCGTCTTCGGGATGATGCTGAGGGAAGACCCCGGATCAATCTGAATCCGCTTCACCTTGATTGAACCGATGTACCCTGTGTAATACAGCGGCCTATTGTGTCGATTGTGTTTGAGCAACATGTCCTGTTGGGTGAAGGTTATATTGGGGATAACCTCCTCCGCACAGTGACAGTGCTTGCACACAGTCGGGAGATCTTTCGGCTGCTTGACCTGACTGAGAAAGGATTCAGCATCCTTCAGAGCTTCACAGAGAGCTTCTCGGGAGTCTTTGGAAAGACGGAGGAGCTCAAACAGAGATAGGCGGGCAGGAGTACTGGCCAGTTGCGCGCCAGTATGTCGAAGTTGTGGGGCTTGACTAGCCCCGAAGCATTCTCTTTTCGCAGAGGTCTATCGAAGCGGGCCTCTATCTGCTTCTGTTTATTGTCTGCTAAGGGTTTAGACGGGCCCTCGTCCTGGACAGCAGGGACGGTGCCAGGAGGCACCACCTCGACGGCAGCTTCATCGGGTTGGGCGTTCTGTTGTGAACGCGTCTGCACAGGAAGTGCCTCTTCCGCTGAAGAAGATACCATGCGGCAAGACTTGATCTTTCTGCCTTTGGACTTGGAGGTAGGGCGTACATCCGGTTGAGTCACCTCGGAGACGAGATCGGGATGAACCCACAGGATCTCTCCCCGAGATGTGGTGAGTGGGATGAGTCCACTCACGTTGTCACGGGTTGGTGGTAAGTTAACCATCTCCATTGTCGCCTTAGGGATGGGGACGACGCCATCCTGTGTTGTAGTCGACGGTAGGGTGCCAAATTGGAGTGACACCACGTTGGCCGATACCGTCTTCTCTTCGTAGTCGACGGAGATTACATCCGCATTGATCATGCGCTGGATGTAATTTTTGAGGACATAGCAGTCCTTGGTTGGGTGTCCGACAAACCGATGGTAGTGACAGTACTTCGGATTGTCCACTTTCCCAACCTCATCGGGACGTTTTGGGTCCGAAAGCTTGATCTTGTCACCCTGCTTCAGTATCTCAAAGAGCTGCAGGGTGTCTTCGTCGTTGAACGAATAAAGCTCCTTTGGCCTTGATGCAAGTGGAGGCTTCTGGGTAGGTGCTGATGCACTTTTTGAGACATTGAGAGTCAATGCCTGTTTCTCCTTTGTTTCTCGTCCAGGGTTGTTTGCTGCAGGCCGTTTCCCCTTATCCTCGAAGGCAGGGAAACTGACTCCCAGAAGGCGAGCGTTGGCTGCCTTCTTCTCCGCAGCTTCTGCTTCAATGATTAAGGAGCTCCAGTCGGAGGGAGGAGTAGAGTTGAGCCAGAGCTTGACTGCAGGCAGCATGTTCAAGCTGCAGGAGGAGAGAAGCGCATGTTCTGGCATGCCCGGGGACAGTCTGAAGCAGGCCTGTCGGAAGCGTTCGATGAACACTCGAACTATTTCCTTCTCCTTCTGGCGTATCTCTATAAGGGACGCCATTGTCATGTCCTTCCCGCCATCGTTGAAACGGTCGAGAAAGAGGCACGTCAGGTCGTCGAAGAAAGATATTGAATTGTCGGGGAGGCTGTAGTACCAGTCGTACGCCACTCCTTTCAGTGCCCTAACAAATATGCTGGTGAGTAGCGCGTCCTCCTTCGGAAGATGTCCCGTCTGAGACTGGAAGTATGTCAGATTGCGACGAGGAGAGTCCTTCCTGTCGTATTGTAACGCCCCAGTTCCGAAATACGGGGACGTACACGGCCAGCTACACCGTATAAGGTACGAATACGCTATACGGTGATAACGACTGTCTAGTCTGGTTGGGTATCCTAGCATGCAATCAATCTATGGCCTAAATCCGATCTCATATCCACAGGTAAATCACAATAAAACAATATCAAAAGAGATAATCATATGAAAAACAGGAAATACTCATATAAAAATCTGGAATCTACAGTACAGGATAATAATGTAGACAAGTATACCTTCCCACAGTTCCTACCATGGTCTGGAACTGAAGCACACCCTCCAAGTCAAGTCTGGAAGATCCACCGGGCCGATCTCAGACAATCTGGGAACAATCCAGGGTTGGTCAGGCCAACCGCAGCAAGTACCAGAAAGGAAGGCTCAAGGACGGGCGAAGAAAACCAACAGAATAAAATATGACAAGAATAACATCTAAAAACAGTAAATAAAGGTAAGGGATCGTACGGTACCAACGCACGATAACAATCCACAAGTATAGTGAAGCTAACACAATCACAATCTCCCTAGCATCCACTAACACCTGCATTGCCAGCTGGAAATCAATATCAGCTGGCTAGCAGGCAACAAGCCAAACAACACAGAAGGACAAGCGGCCACACAATGCCTACGGCTTGCTATTATTATCTAACTAGGGTTATCACAGGCCTAATTACTAACAAGATGCAATAAGACTTCAAAGTCCAGCTCCTGCTTGCTACTACCCGAATGGCCCCAGCAAAAGAAAAAGATAGATATAGCAGGCACACTGCAGTAAGATACATATGCCCAAAAGAAGTGCCACACTCGACGGAGGACTGGGAATGCGCTCATCTCGACGGATAGCAACAAATCCCTAGTATATATATATATATAGATACATAGGGCCGGGGTCAGACAAGCAACAGGTCACTGGAAAGTCCCCATGAACTACATGATTAATCTAGTTATTAGCCTAGTCAGTTTCATTATGGATCCCTGACCGTGGTACTCAGGGATCCATGTCCTAGACATGATGCAAGACAAGACTGGACTGGTGGCTTATATAAGCACAATCAAGAGAAATCAACCACGGTGTCAAGACGGGGTCATGGTGAGCAAGTCAGGACTAGCTGTCGCAACAGCAATCAAGAGTAAACATGTCATGTCGAGAGTACTAGTCAGGAGTGCGCCACCACGGGCCACTATCAAGAATCAAGAGTATACATGCCAGGTTTACTGTCAAGTCCAGAGTGCTAGTCAGGAGTGCACCTCTACGGGCCACTAATCAAGAGTCAAGACAGGTCCAGGTCATCGTGTAATACCAGGAACAAGGTTAAACCTATCAGTCACAAGAAGTCACATGCCCAAATCGTGACATGGATAACAAGTCGGGTACAAGATTAAAATCTCCACTATAATGGTCTGTCAAGTACACATGGGAACCTACAGCTCAAATCATCAAGTCGATCCATCCACCTTATCAAACTATCAGGAGTCTCCTATCTACGATGGAAATCAATATCATGTCAGGAAGGTCAATAACCAAATACCAAGCTAATCACTATAAGCAACGCTAGGACCTCTGGCTCACAAGAATCCTCCAAGTCAATGATCACCAGCCACTAGAAAATGAGCCCCTCAACTACCAAGACATAGCAATCAAACCAGTTCTCCAACTACCAGAATACACAAAGGTACCAGGTTTTGGACGTTTAAGAAGTCGAGTAAAAATCATATAATAATACCCTCGATATTCTCCTCGTTCCACGAAATATTCGAAATCACCAAAATTTAAGAATCCACATAGATCTACCAAGTCAATATCCCGAGATCGTACTCTTCATAATACTCAATCCTCAGTCATATCCACAAGTCACAACTCCCAATACACAGAACAACTGTCAGCTCTATCTGACTAGACTAGGACAACCCCTAGGATGAAGGGTCAGGGGACAAGATGTTGGCACATTTTATTTTGAGTAATTAACAGCATCTTCGTAGTTTAGTCTTCTGTTCTTCAGGTTTATATATTCTCAGAAGATCTACTACATGGAGTTCTTCCGTTCAAGAGCTTTCTACTTCTTCCATGAAGACTGGAGCAGTTACCGGCGTTCCCTGCATAAGACGGCGTCTTCCTGCTTAGAGTCTTCGAGTCTGTACTGGTCTAGGTATATCTGTAAATACCTAGGGACGGATGACAGTAAAAAGAACAAGTCAAAAATCAAATAGTTACAGAGCGGCATACCGGCAGTATGCTCCGGCATACCGACGGTATACCGTTTTTGGAATACAGAAAGTTGCTGTGACAAATAGTCGGCATACCGACGGCATGCTCCGGCATACCGGCGGTATACCGCTTTTCTTGTACAGAAAGTTGTTGTGACAAATTGTCGGCATACCGACGGCATGCTCCGGCATACCGACGGTATACCGTTTTTTAGCAACCCAAAAGTTGCTGTGACTAATTGTCGGCATACCGACGGCATGCTCCGGCATACCGGCGGTATACCGTTTTTAGCAACTCAAAACTTGCTGTGACAAATTGTCGGCATACCGACGGCATGCTCCGGCATACCGGCGGTATACCGAGTTTCAAATATTTGGTTTTCGAATTGCTCTGACTAGCATTAATGGTCGCATTTAATGCTCTCAAACGGTCATTAATATGACCGTTACTATTTGGCCGGTATACCGACGGTATGCCGCTGCATACCGACGGCATGCCGGTCTGTCTGCTTTCTGAGCATTAAATGCCACCAACTCTTGGTTCTCTTATAAAAGGAAGCTCTCTCTCTCTTGAGCTACCTTACCAACTCTTCCATAAATTTTCCAACAACCAAGAGCTCCACCATTAATACTCTTCCAAGCTTTTCATTGTCATCCTCTCCCAAAGTGCTAGAGTATAAAAGAGTTGTACATTTCGATCTTCACGTGTTAGAAGATCAACAAGTTCTCATTCTCTTTTGTTTGAAGTTGGCGAGCCTTTGTAAGAAAACTCGTGTATAGAAGTTGGCGAGTCTTCGGATCCAAACTCGTGTTGAAGTTGGCGAGTTCTTCGGATCCAAACTCGTGTGTACTATTTGGTTAAATAGTAGATTAAAGCCGGAGAGAGTTCCGGGACTGGACTGCCTCAAAAGAGGATACCAGGATACATCCTTGCGTTTGCGTTTGATCTTTCTACTCATTACTTTCAATTGTCTTTATTGTATCAATTGTTGTAGTTAATTTTTTAATTACCCTATTCACCCCCCCTCTAGGGTTCTACAATTGGTATCAGAGCTTCGTTCTCTTGATTTGGATTTACACCCTTGAGTGATCCATGGCCTCTAACCCTAGCATCAACACGTTTCACAATGAGGGACACTCCACAAATAGGCCTCCCCTATTTGATGGTACCAACTATAACTACTGGAAGATTAGGATGGGCATTTATCTAAAGTCCATAGATTTTAATTTATGGGATTACGTAATAAATGGCCTTCCTACTCCTTCTAGAGCTATTGAGGATATTGCTTCTGACACCCTTCGGGAAACACTTGCTGAAAACATGAAGAAGCTTGCTTGTCGAGATGCCAAGGCAATGAATGCTCTTTACTGTGCTCTCGACAGTAGTGAATTCAACCGAATCTCTACTTGCAAGACTTCCAATGAGATTTGGAAGTTACTTGAAGTCACACACGAGGGAACTTCACAAGTGAAGGAATCCAAGATCAGTAGACTCACGCAAGAATATGAGTCTTTTAAAATGAAGCATGATGAATCTATTGCTAGCATGTTTACTCGTTTTGGTGACATCATTAACCCTCTCTCTTCTCTTGGAAAGGAATATTCCGCTCATAAAAAGATAAGAAAGATTCTTAGAGGATTGACGAAAGCTTGGAGTCCTAAAGCTACCGCAATCATTGAGGGGAACGATCTAACCGTCATGAACCTAGAGACCCTCATGGGTAAGCTAATGACTCACGAGCTTGACATGAAGGAACAAGAGGAATCCTCCATTCAAGAGAAGGAGAAGGAGAAGACCAAAGAAAAGGAGAAGACTCTTGCTCTCAAAGCATCAAGGTCCTACTCCAAGGATAGCTCCGACGACAATGAGTCGAACGACGATGAAGAAATAGCTCTCACAGCTAAGCACTTCCGAAAGTTCAACAAGGCCAACCGCTCCAGACGGGACAATGAAGAAGACCCGGCATGCTATCAATGCAGAAGACCCGGACACATCAAGAGGGATTGTCCGATGATACGAAAAGACTCAAGCAAGTACGAGAAGCCTAGCAAGGGAAGCTCATCCTCCAGAAAGTTCGCCAACACTAGCATTTGGTGTGAAAGCGACGCGAGCGACTCCGACAATGACAAGGAGTGCAAACACAATGCCAACGTCTGTCTCATGGCAACCGATGAGTTACTTGATGATTTTTCCTTAAATACTCTTACCTATAATGATTTGGAGAAAGCCATTCTTGAGTTACATGAAGAACACAAAGGTGTTCGAAATAAATACAAGAAATCTCTTAAGGAGGTTGAGGCTCTTAAACTTGAAATAGAGAGGCTCTCAAGCATCATTATTGATGTGAAGGGAAAATCTCCTATTTCTGACACGGATGAAATAGAGTCTTTGCGACTCAAGTTTCTAGAATCTCTTGACATCATCAAGAAAAGGGATGATGAGATTCTATCCATGAGAAGTGCTTATGAATTTGCTATGCGCAAATGTTAAGATGCTAATAAGAGAGAATACACCACTTCTATTAAGTATAATGATCTTCTTACACGGAGTAAGAATTTAGGTAATAAGAATACCACTCACATGCATGCTCCTAGACACCCAAACACTCATCAAAATGCTAGGCATAACCCTTACATGAACACTACACACAACTCCTTTTCTAACACAAGAAAAGGACCTTTTGTTAAGAAGAACACCTCTCATCATGCTTTTTACTATCATCATAACACTCATGGTAGAACTTCTCACACTAGAAACTCACCTATGCACAACACTCACACTTCTGCTTCTAAATCTTCTTTGATGTGCAATTATTGTGGTTTGGTCGGTCACACTTCAAACTTTTGTTATACAAGAAAACAAGTTGACATGAGAGTTCTTAAGTGGGTTCCTAAGACTAACACTCATGGACCCATAAGATCATGGGTACCAAAATGTTCATCTTCAACTTATGTTGTAGGTGACGAATCCTTCTCATGCTAGAAGCAAGTGGATTCTCGATAGCGGTTGTTCACGGCACATGACCAGTGATGCTTCACTTTTTACAATGCTATCGATGAAGAAAGAAGGACACGTCTCCTTCGGTAACAATCTTAAAGGTTATATTATTGGAAATGGTAATATCGGTTCTCCTCCTTATCCTTGTATTAATAATGTATGTCTTGTTACTAATCTCAAGCATAATCTCCTTAGTATTAGCCATCTTACCGATAATGGCTATGATATCAAGTTTGTTAAACTCAAATGCTACATTACCGATAGCTCCAATGGAACTATTGTGCATGAAGGCATTAGAGAAAACAATATTTATGTTCTTTATCTTGTTGAAGGTACTAACAATGACAGGTACCTAGTTGCAAAGAACGATGAGAGTTGACTTTGGCACATGAGGCTTGGACACGCCAACATGGATACCATCTCTCGCCTCGCCTCCAAGAAGCTTGTACGAGGACTTCCTAGTATCCCCTTCAAAAAGGATATGGTTTGTGAAGAATGCGAGAAAAGTAAGTTGACCAAGTCATCCTTCAAATCCATCAACTCTGTGAGTACTACTAGACCCCTTCAACTTATTCATATGGATCTTTTTGGGCCTAGTAGAGTAGCTAGCCTTGGTGGCAAACTTTATGCTTTTGTTTTAGTTGATGATTTTTTGAGATTTACTTGGGTTATTTTTCTTGCTTGCAAAAGTGATACTTTTCGTGAATTTGTTGCTTTTTGTAAACGTGTTCAAAATGAGAAAGGTTTTTCTATCAACAAAATTAGGAGTGATCATGAAGGAGAATTTGATAATGTTGATTTCGAAAGATTTTGTGAAAAGAATGGTTTTAGACATGATTTTGCTTGTCCTCGTACTCCTCAACAAAATGGTGTTGTGGAGAGAAAGAATAGAACCCTTGGCGACATGGCCCGGATTATGTTAAACCAATATAAGCTCCCCCAATATTTTTGGGCGGAAGCCGTTAATACGGCGTGTCATGTTATTAATAGAGTCTTAATTAGACCTGTTACTAAGAAGACTCCTTATGAGCTTTGGTTCAACAAAATTCCTTCTATTGAATATTTCAAAGTTTTTGGTTGCAATTGTTTTATTTTGAATACCAAGGATAACCTAGGCAAGTTTGAAGAAAAAGCCTATGAAGGAATATTTCTTGGATACTCTACTCATAGTAAAGGTTTTCGTGTTTTTAACAAAAGAAGTCTTGTTGTCGAAGAGTCAATCAATGTCTCTTTTAATGAACTCAACTCTTCTACATTCTCCTCTTCCGAGGATATTGATGACATCTCGTTTGGGTTGGAGAACTCCTCTATTGAGGATCGTCCTTCTTCATCTAACAATGAAGTTGTGACCTCATCTAAAGAGTCTCCTCCTCTCGAGCCTCCTTCAACGGATCTCCTAAGAGAATGGAGATTTGTCACCAATCATCCGAAGGAGCTTATCATTGGGGATCCTTCCTCAAGTGTTAGCACAAGATCTGCCACTCGTGATCTTTGTGCCAATGTGGCTTTTATCTCTCAAATAGAGCCTAAAAATGTTAATAATACTTTTCTTGATGAATTTTGGATGATAGCTATGCAAGAGGAGCTAAATCAATTTGAGCGAAGCAAGGTTTGGGAACTTGTCCCAAAACCTAGCAATCACCCTATTATTGGAACTAAATGGGTGTTTCGCAACAAACTTAATGAAGACGGGTTAGTGACTCGTAACAAAGCCCGATTGGTTGCTCAAGGCTATAACCAAGAGGAAGGCATTGACTACGATGAAACCTATGCTCCGGTTGCACATCTTGAATCCATTCGTATGCTTTGTGCCTTTGCTTGTTTTAATGACTTTAAGCTATTTCAAATGGATGTTAAAAGTGCTTTTCTAAATGGTATTATTAAAGAGGAAGTTTATGTTAAACAACCTCCCGGTTTTGAAGATTTTCAATTTCCTAATCACGTCTTCAAACTCCATAAAGCCCTTTATGGCCTCAAACAAGCTCCACATGCTTGGTATGAGCGTCTTAGCTCTTTTTTTGTTTCTCACAATTTTTTAAAGGGCAAAGTTGACACCACACTTTTTATTAAATCCCATGATGGGACTCTCTTATTGGTTCAAATTTATGTTGATGATATTATTTTTGGTTCTACTAACAACACACTTTGTGTAGAATTTGCCAAAGTTATACAGGAAGAATTTGAAATGAGTATGATGGGTGAACTCTCCTTCTTCTTGGAATTACAAATCAAACAAGGACCTAAAGGGACCTTCATCAATCAAGCAAAATATACAAAGGACCTCCTCAAGCGTTTCGACCTTGACTCATCCAAATCAATGAGGACTCCTATAGCCACAACGACAAAGCTTGACGGTGATGAAGATGGCACATCGGTCGACATTCGTAAGTATAGAGGTATGATCGGTAGCCTACTCTATTTAACTGCTAGCCGTCCGGATATCATGTTTAGTATTTGCTTGTGTGCACGATATCAAGCCAATCCAAAGGAATCACATTTGAGTGCCGTTAAGCACATTTTTCGTTATCTCAAAGGCACCATTAATATGGGTCTTTGGTATCCGAAATCCTCATCCTTTGAGCTTCACGACTTTTCGGATGCGGATTTTGCCGGATGCAAGATTGACCGAAAAAGCACTAGTGGCACATGTCAATTCCTCGGGAAGTCCTTGGTATCGTGGTTTAGTAAGAAGCAAAACTCTGTTGCTCTTTCAACCACTGAGGCAGAGTATATTGCGGCTGGTTGTTGTTGTGCACAAATTCTTTGGATGTCACAAACACTTTTAGATTATGGCATTTCTCATTCTTGCACCCCTATTAAATGTGATAACACTAGCTCTATCAATCTCACGAAAAATTCGATTTGTCACTCACGCACGAAGCACATTGAAATTAGACACCATTTTCTTCGTGACCATCAGCAAAAAGGAGATATCCATCTTGAATTTATTGATACTACCTATCAATTAGCCGATATATTCACTAAGCCTCTCCCGGAAGATCGCTTCTCTTTCCTTTGCCGTGAACTAGGCATTTTGACTTTTGATCCTTAGTCCCATTCGGCCGGCACACCGACGGTATACTACGGTATACCGGCGGCATGCCGTTTTTCCAAGCAGAATTATGTTCTGTTTCGAAACTCGGCATACCGTCGGTATACGTCAGCATACCGCCGGTATGCCGAATGGCGGCGGACAGGAATACTTCTCTGAGATCGGGGCCCACTTTTTCCTCTCTCTTCCTTTATTTTTCTATCCTTTCTTTATTCCCTCTCATCCATCCCATCCCTCTTAACTACCCATCTCCTCAACTCCCTTTCCTATTTATTACTCTTCAAATCACCTTCCCCCTTTCTCTCCTCTTTTTACTCCATTATTATTTCATCCCATCACCTTTTCATCTTCCCACTTTACTCCTCCTCTATAACCGTTCCCTCCCTACCCCCCTTTCAAACTCATCTCTTCATCTTCCTCCTCTACTTTAAAAACCCTCCTTCTTCCATCTCCTCTCTACTACTTCTTCTTCCACAACAAAGCACAAAAACCCTCTACATGGCAAACCCTAAGTGCCCCCGATCCTCCTTCTCCTCCATGTTCAACCCCTTCGTCCCGGTGGCGCTATCTACCGGCTATGACCCACGCGTCTTCTCCACCTCTCTGGCGGCCGACCTTTGGTTCCAGCACTTCATCCATCACAACGTGTTCAAGGAAAGGGCGATCAACTGGAATCTCTTTCGCGGTCACGTCCCCTTGTTTGACGATGCCGGTCTCTCCTCTCTTCTTCGACGCCAAATTCCTGTCTACCCCGCTGCTGTCCGACTTTTCTATTGCAACATGCGAGGGGATGACGACGATCCATCCGCCATTCAATCTATGGTCAATGACCGCCACTTCCGTCTTACTTCTCGGGAAGTAGGGAACATCTTAGGCATCCTGGACAAAGGGGAAGCGTTACCAACTTTGGATGCTCTCAACTCCTCGACGGCGTCCCCTTTCGACGAATTCTGCCGAATCATATGCAAGGGTCCCAACCCTCCTGCCATCCCGGCCCTCTCTGTCCAGCTGGAGCCGTTTTACTACGAGCTCCATCGGCTCGTGTGCCACACTCTATTTCCTAAGGGCGGGAATTATGACGCAATCACCGGTGATGCCCTCGTCTGCATGTATCATCTCTATGCCCGGAAGCGATTCTCCTTCCCGAAGACTCTTCTTCTGCAATTCCGGCGTGTCTTGCCTTCCGGGAAGCAGAATCTCTACTATGGCTCTTTTATCACTCTGCTTATGGAGGCCAAACATGTTGATCTGTCTCTCTGCTCCTCGGATGGCGTCCCCTCATATCTTGCTGTCTCCCGTTCCCTTGGTGGCACCTCTACTTCCCGTGCCTCATCTTCCCAAGAGCAACCGGCATCCACGCCTGCTGCTCCCACATCTATCCCTCCTACTTTGGGCCGTTATATGCCGCTCACTCAGCAGCATTTTGATATGCAGATGGCCCAGGCAGAGCAGATGCGGGCCCACACTCGTGGACTTGGCGCCCTGATCCAGACTCGTTTCCACGATCAGGGGTACTTTATTCAGCGCACTCTTCAAGACCGTGATGCTTTTCTGGATCTCAATCTTCAGGATCCCATGTACACGGGCCCGCGCTTCTCTGACCCCAATGCCTATGGGTTTATGTACCCTGACGGCATTGATCCTTTTGGCGCCTTCCAGCAAGCTCAGGGTGATGATGATGATGATCCGGCTGAGGATTAGGGATGGACTTCCTTTGGTGATGGTTTCGGCTTTTGAGTGTTTCTAGTTTTTATGTGTTTGTCTTTATGTTGTCTTTTGTGGTCCTTCGGGGACCGGTGTGTGGTTTTTCCTTGTTGTTTGCTGTCCTTCGGGGACTTACTCTTTGGGTTTCTCTAGTGTTTGGCTCTCATGGTGGAGAGTCTTTTACGTTCTCAGTATGCAATATTTGTGTCCAGCATGTATTCACTTCCAACTTTATATATTAATGCATGCTTCTCTCTTTATATACTCGTGTTTGCTTTATTATGCACTGTTTCTATTGTTTATCCCCATCTTTGACTAAGTGACAAAGGGGAAGAAATCGTATTAAGGGGGAGCTGTCTACCTACGGGGGAGCTACTCCCTGAAGATGCTATCTCTCTATTTTGTCAATTATCAAAATAGGGGAGTTTGTTGGCACATTTTATTTTGAGTAATTAACAGCATCTTCGTAGTTTAGTCTTCTGTTCTTCAGGTTCATATATTCTCAGAAGATCTACTACATGGAGTTCTTCCGTTCAAGAGCTTTCTACTTCTTCCTTGAAGACTGGAGCAGTTACCGGCGTTCCCTGCATAAGACGGCGTCTTCCTGCTTAGAGTCTTCGAGTCTGTACTGGTCTAGGTATATCTGTAAACACCTAAGGACGGATGACAGTAAAAAGAACAAGTCAAAAATCAAATAGCTACAGAGCGGCATACCGGCGGTATGCTCCGGCATACCGACGGTATACCATTTTTGGAATACAGAAAGTTGCTGTGACAAATAGTCGGCATACCGGCGGCATGCTCCGGCATACCGGCGGTATACCGCTTTTCTTGTACAGAAAGTTGCTGTGACAAATTGTCGGCATACCGACGGCATGCTCCGGCATACCGATGGTATACCGTTTTTTAGCAACCCAAAAGTTGCTGTGACTAATTGTCGGCATACCGACGGCATGCTCTGGCATACCGACGGCATGCTCCGGCATACCGACGGTATACCGTTTTTAGCAACTCAAAACTTGCTATGACAAATTGTCGGCATACCGGCGGCATGCTCCGGCATACCGGCGGTATACCGAGTTTCAAATATTTGGTTTTCGAATTGCTCTGACTAGCATTAATGGCCGTATTTAATGCTCTCAAACGGTCATTAATATGACCGTTACTATTTGGCCGGTATACCGACGGTATGCCGCTGCATACCGACGGTATGCCGGTCTGTCTGCTTTCTGAGCATTAAATGCCACCAACTCTTGGTTCTCTTATAAAAGGAAGCTCTCTCTCTCTTGAGCTACCTTACCAACTCTTCCATAAATTTTCCAACAACCAAGAGCTCCACCATTAATACTCTTCCAAGCTTTTCATTGTCATCCTCTCCCAAAGTGCTAGAGTATAAAAGAGTTGTACATTTCGATCTTCACGTGTTAGAAGATCAACAAGTTCTCATTCTCTTTTGTTTGAAGTTGGCGAGCCTTCGTAAGAAAACTCGTATGTAGAAGTTGGCGAGTCTTCGGATCCAAACTCGTGTTGAAGTTGGTGAGTTCTTCGGATCCAAACTCGTGTGTACTATTTGGTTAAATAGTGAATTAAAGCCGGAGAGAGTTCCGGGACTGGACTGCCTCAAAAGAGGATACCAGGATACATCCTTGCGTTTGCGTTTGATCTTTCTACTCATTACTTTCAATTGTCTTTATTGCATCAATTGTTGTAGTAAATTTTTTAATTACCCTATTCACCCCCCCTCTAGGGTTCAACACAAGAGTCCGGTAATAAATATCGACAGAAGTGGCAAGGATTACACGGACCGCTCTGAAGCAAATCCACAATACTTAAACCAAACAAGGACCAGGGTTGCAGACCGTCTCCCGAGTGGAACCGCTTTCCTTACACTATCCGACGGACAAGACAGATCAGGAGCTAGGCGACTGATCTAGTCTGGAGTCTACCTAGCAAGCAATGGGATCAGGTATACCATACCAAGGTGAACAGGCACGAGCACAGTCCAGCAAACCAAAGGAATGGTTCTGCCCAATCCTTCGAACCAAATTCTCGATCGGAAATTTTGGAAGAATTCGGCAGAGTCTCCTTTGTATTCTGGACAGGAGCTCCCAGCGAGTTGGGGCTAAAATCTACTCGGCGCAACCCGCCGTGGAATCGCAGACTGAGAACACTAGGTCTCAGCTACCAGCAGCACTATGATGCGTACTGGGAACAAGTCGATAGCCGAGAACACTAAGTCTCGGCCTCCAGCAGCACTACGATGCGTACTGGAAATCAATCGAACCCGAGACCACTAATGTCTCGGCCTCCAGCAGCACTACAATGCGTACTGGGCGCCAAGCCAACATGCATAATAATAAAATAACCGCCTCGCAGGGCGCACCACAACACATGTTCATAAATCCCTAACCCAAACCCAAGCACAATCACCGCCACAAGTAAAGTTAGCCAAAGCCGTTACCCGACCGCGAGTCGGACACGGGGCATATGGGGACAATCCGTACAAGTGAGTCGTGCTCGTGTTCTCGGAGGTGTGGATGACCCATTCGAGTCGTCAGATACGGTCTATCCCAGTATCGGGCCAAGCTAATCTAGGTTATCATGGCAGTTCTACTGCTAAGCTACACTACTCATGGTTATATAATTTACAATAATTTAAATACAATAAAATCCAGGAGAGATGGCAAGAGCCGTCGATGAGCAAGGGATACTTGCCTAGAGGGCTCGGCTAGGTAAGCAAGCCTTCGGCAGTCGCGATCCAAGCTAGCACGCCAATCGAGATCCTCAGAACACACAATAAATAATCATCCGCACCAAATAATAAAATAATAAAATAATAAAATAGTCACAAGAGATGGCAGAAGGCTATACCGTGTGGGTCCCGCAAGCAGTACAGGGATCGAGCACGGAAACCGAGGTACGCGGATCGATACGGACACGTAAATTAAGACGTGCATGTACATCGAGATGTACACGAGAATCGAGATGGACAGGAGACAACATGCACGTAAATCGAGACATACACGTAGGCCGAGGGATCGCGAATATCAAAATGGTGCACGAATCACACAACACACAAATCGAGACGTGCATGCAAACCGAGATGTGCACGAGAATCAAGATGGCACGAATATCGAGACGAACAGGAACGGGACATTTACGTATACCGATACGAAAATCGAGACATGCACGTAAATCAGTACGTACATGCAAACTGAGATAGCACAAAGTCCAAGGTGGCACATATACCAATGTGGCACACAAATTGATGCGTGCATGCAAACCGAGACGGCACGGGTCATAAGATAGACACAAAGGTCGAGGCACGAAAATCGAGGCGGTGCACAAATCGAGATGGCACGGTGCCCGAGGCAGCGTGGGGCTCGAGTCGTCCCGCTGTCCAAGGCCGCACGTGGGTCTAGGATGGCACGAAAAACGGGGCGGCACATAAATCGGGGAACACACATCCCGAGAAGCACGAGGAACAAGGGAACACGCGAATTAAGACTGCGCTGCTCGAGGCAGTACAGTGCACGGGGTAGCGCACCATTCAAGGCTACACGCAACCCAAGGCACACGACCCAAGGACAGCGTGAAACCCGAGGTTGCACGCTGCTCGAGTAGCACGGGGCCCAAGGGCGTCCCGCCGCTCGAGGCCGGCACTGCGCTCGTGACGGAGGAGCTAACCACCGAAGAAAAGAAATGAGAGAGGGGCGGAGGAGCTCGGGGCTCGGCCATGTCGCGGTGGCTCCGGGCGGAGGAGGAGATAGAGAGAGGGAAGGCCGAAGGAGAGGCTCACTAGCGTCGGAGCTGGGGTCGACGGCGGCGGCAGGGGGCTCGCGGCAGAGGGAGGATGGAGATGGCGACGATGATGATGGTGGCGGCGCTGGAGTGGTGGTGATGATGGTGGCTGGGGGCGGCGGTCGCGGCTGGAGGCGGAGCGACCACGGCGGCGGCGGAGGAGATGGCGACGATGATGGTGGTGGTTGCGAAAGTGGTGATGGCGGTGGCGCTGGTGGCTGAAGGGGGCCGGAGGAGAAAGGGGGCAGTGGTGTTGGCGACTGAAGACAGTGGCGGTGGCGGTGCTGCGGTGGAGATGGGCGACCGGAGGTCGGGGAGAAGCCGAGAGGGAGGAGGAGAGCTGAGAGAGAGTGAGAGAGAGAGAGGAAAATTGGGGGGGGGGTTGTGCTGCTCCATGGAAGGGGAGAGAGGAGAGTGAGGGTTAGGTAGGGGGGGTAGGTAGATGTTAGGATTAATAGGATTAATAACAATAACAATAATAAAATAAAAGAATAATAATGAGGATAAACTCACATCCAAGTAAACAATAATAAAATTTTAAAAATACCCGAAATTAAAAATCCTCAAAATACACCAATACATTCATATACCTATTTTCAAAATAGGGATCTGACATTCTACCCACCTTACAAAAATTTTGTCCTCGAAATTTCCAAATTATCAAAATAGGGTTTTCAAAACGAGTACATATATATCTGCCATGAAAACTCTACCCACCTTACAGAAATCAAGTAATATAATAAGAAATGAATAAAATCTCAATATAAAAACATCAAAGAGAACAAGGTCTAGATAAATCAACTCGCAAGGTAAATCGAAAGCATCGAAAGAATCTCGAAAATCAAAGTCTCGCATACACGAAATAACCCCATAAATCAAAACAAGTATAGAATGTCGAAAATAATGTCAGAAAACGTAAAATCCCAACTGCATAAAAATTCTCACAAATCATAAAATACAGGATATCTGTCTCGAACCGATGACCGTAGTTCCCAATATCCAAAAAATGTGTGTCATAATCATTCCTTGTCGCGCCATCCGGAATGGCTGCAAAAGATGCATCAGGGCATTATAATCGAGCGGCGCAACTTTCGTTACCACGCCGTCAAGGTATACTAGGGTCACCCGGTACTCTCGACAAATACCCAAAAACGAATCAAATCCATAACTCACATATCCAAATCACTAAAATCACAAAAAAATCTCTAACAATATAACGAGAGTCCTGGAA
Source organism: Iris pallida (assembly GCA_029216955.1). Lineage (NCBI taxonomy): Eukaryota > Viridiplantae > Streptophyta > Magnoliopsida > Asparagales > Iridaceae > Iris > Iris pallida. The sequence continues at coordinate 30,507,536 of JANAVB010042618.1, forward strand.
AAACAATCAAAATCCAAAATCCAGGTGAATCACAACACACATCCCAAAAAAATATCTTTAATAGTAACCACAAAATAGCTTTTCTAGAAAAATACTCTATATCCATAGGAAAATACTCCAAATCAAGAATCCATATCAAAACATAATGTATAGAAAGTATATCTATAACCAAAATAATATCTGAAACAGATAATCATGAGTGCGGAACTGTCCGGAATCAAGGAAGCCGAATTGATACGAGAATATCCCTCGGATACTCAACAAATGCTGAAATATCCAATCTCAGAGTCCAGATGAAATCTTTATTCTGCAGCAATCCAGCCAACGCTTGAAGAGGGCGATAATGATACTAAGTCAACACGAAGTCAACGCACGAAAGGGATAACAAGAAATCAACCAAGGCGAAACACCGATAGAGAGTACAGAACCCAAGATAAATAATCATGTAACCCAAATGATGGAGATAACATCACATCAAATAAGGCGATCGACATAACCAACTATAGGATCATATCTATCAAACAAGGATCAGAGGTAGATAACACGAATAAGACATGGCCAAGCAAGATCGGTCCAAGTAGATATGAGGACCAGTTCACAGGTTCAAGGAAGCGAAGGACAAGTGTAACAAGTGGAAATACCAAGGAATAGTGGACTGAGATCAATAATCATGTGATACCCAACAAAATCTCAAAATGAGACCTGCATGGGCTACCACTAAAACCATATAACGCCCCAGTTCCGGAATACGGGGACGTACACGGCCAGCTGCACCGTATAAGGTACGAATACGCTATACCGTAATAACGGCTGTCCAGTCTGGTTGGGTATCCTAGCATGCAATCAATCTATGGCCTAAATCCGATCTCATATCCACAGGTAAATCACAATGAAACAATATCAAGAGAGATAATCATATGAAAAACAGGAAATACTCATATGAAAATCTGGAATCTACAGTATAAGATAATAATGTAGACAAGTATACCTTCCCACCGTTCCTAGCATGGTCTGGAACTGAAGCACACCCTCCAAGTCAAGTCTGGAAGATCTACCGGGTCGGTCTCAGACAATCTAGGAACAATCCAGGGTTGGTCAGGCCAACCACAGTAAGTACCAGAAAGGAAGGCTCAAGGACGGGCGAAGAAAACCAGCAGGATAAATTATGACAAGAATAACATCTAAAAACAGTAAATAAAGGTAAGGGATCGTGCGGTACCAACGCACGATAACAATCCACAAGTATAGTGAAGCTAACACAATCACAATCTCCCTAGCATCCACTAACACCTGCATTGCCAGCTGGAAATTAATATCAGCTGGCTAGCAGGCAACAAGCCAAACAACACCGAAGGACAAGCGGCCACACAATGCCTACGGCTTGCTATTATTAGCTAACTAGGGTTATCACAGGCCTAATTACTAACAAGATGCAATGAGTCTTCAAAGTCCAGCTCCTTCTTACTACTACCCGAATGGCCCCAGCAAAAGAAAAAGACAGATATAGCAGGCACACTGCAGTAAGATACATGTGCCCTAAAGAAGTGCCATACTCGATGGAGGGCTGGAAATGCGCTCATCTCGACGGATAGCAACAAATCCTTAGTATATATATATATAGATACATAGGGCCGGGGTCAGACAAGCAACAGGTCACTGGAAAGTCCCCATGAACTACATGATTAATCTAGTTATTAGCCTAGTCAGTTTTATTATGGATCCCTGACCGTGGTACTCAGGGATCCATGTCCTAGACATGATACAAGACAAGACTGGACTGGTGGCTTATACAAGCACAATCAAGAGAAATCAACCACGGTGTCATGACGGGGTCATGGTGAGCAAGTCAGGACTAGCTGTCGCAACAACAATCAAGAGTAAACATGTCATGTCGAGAGTACTAGTCAGGAGTGCGCCACCATGGGCTACTATCAAGAATCAAGAGTATACATGCCAGGTTTACTGTTAAGTCCAGAGTGCTAGTCAGGAGTGCACCTCTACGGGCTACTAATCAAGAGTCAAGACAGGTCCAGGTCATCGTGTAATACCAGGAACAAGGTCAAACCTATCAGTCACAAGAAGTCACATGTCCAAATCGTGACATGGATAACAAATCGGGTACAAGATCAAAATCTTTACTATAATAGTCTGTCAAGTACACATGGGAACCTACAGCTCAAATCATCAAGTCGATCCATCCACCTTATCAAACTATCAGGAGTCTTCTATCTACGATGGAAATCAATATCATATCAGGAAGGTCAATAACCAAATACCAAGCTAATCACTATAAGCAACGCTAGGCCCTCTGGCTCACAAGAATCCTCCAAGTCAATGATCACCAGCCACTAGAAAACGAGCCCCTCAACTACCAAGACATAGCAATCAAACCAGGTTCCCCAACTACCGGAATACACAAAGGTACCAGGTTTTGGGCGTTTGGGAAGTCGAGTAAAAATCATATAATGATACCCACGATATTCTCCTCGTTCCACGAAATATTTGAAATCATCAAAATCCAAGAATCCACATAGATCCACCAAGTCAATATCCCGAGATCGTACTCTTCATCATACTTAATCCTCAGTCATATCCACAAGTCACAACTCCCAATACACAGGACAACTGTCAGCTCTATCTGACTAGACTAGGACAACCCCTAGGATGAAGGGTCAGGGGACAAGAGTCCGGTAATAAATATCGCCAAAAGTGGCAAGGATTACACGGACCGCTCTGGAGCAAATCTACAACCCTTAAACCAAACAAGGACTAGGGTTGCAGACCGTCTCCCGAGTGGAACCGCTCTCCTTATACTATCCGACGGACAAGACAGATCAGGAGCTAGACGAATGATCTAGTCTGGAGTCTACCTAGCAAGCAATGGGATCAGGTATACCATACCAAGGTGAACAGGCACGAGCCCAGTCCAGCAAACCAAAGGAATGGTTCTGCCCAATCCTTCGAACCAAATTCTCGATCGGAAATTTTGGAAGAATCCGGCAGAGTCTCCTTTATATTCTGGACAGGAGCTCCCAGCGAGTTGGGGCTAAAATCCACTCGGCATAACCCGCCACGGAATCGCAGACTGAGAACACTAGGTCTCAGCTACCAGCAGCACTATGATGCGTACTGGGAATAAGTCGATAGCCGAGAACACTAAGTCTCGGCCTCCAGCAACACTACGATGCGTACTGGAAAATCAATCAAACCCGAGACCACTAATGTCTCGGCCTCCAGCAGCACTACAATGCGTACTGGGCGCCAAGCCAACATGCATAATAATAAAATAACTGCCTCGCAGGGCATACCACAACACATGTTCATAAATCCCTAACCCAAGCATAATCACCGCCATAAGTAAAGTTAGCCAAAGCCGTTACCCGACCGCGAGTCGGACACGAGGCATATGGGGACAATCCGTACAAGTGAGTCGTGCTCGTGTCCTCGGAGGTGTGGATGACCCATCCGAGTCGTCCGATACGGTCTATCCCAGTATCGGGCCTGTTTTCCATAAATAAATTCTCTTTATTTATTGTGTTTCTGGGAAAATTACAACTGTGGAAATCTGATCTAGAAGACGATCACTTTATCCCTTGGACTATGCGAAGAAGAAAAGCTCTCAAAATTTTGACAGTAGATAACTATGTATCTGTACCATGAATGAGAAAAAGAACTCTATTTATAGAGTCAAAAATAAAACTGAAAGGATAACTGTCTTCACAGCCTGTGCTTAGTTGAAAATCACGCAGGATTTAACATACGCAAGGTTGTAAGAAGTTACTGGACGTGGCCTGTAACTGTTGGACACATGGCGATCATGCATGAGTCGTGTGCAAGTTATAGGACACGCAGGCGAGAGATCAGTGGCATGGCTGCCACGTACTCCAATTTGATGAAATCCACGCAGACTTTGTTGAAGACGAAATCCACGCAGACTCGGAGGAGAAAGCTTCAAAATCCACGCAAACTTGGGGCAGGAAGCTTCAGGATTCACGCAGACTCGAGGCAAAAAGCTTCAAAATCCACGCAGACTTGAGGTAGAAAACTTCAGAATCCACGCAAACTTGAGATGAAGATCTCACAATACACGCAGACTTGAGATAAGACTGCCAGCTGTCTCGATTTGGTGTGCCTCGACTGACACAAAATCTCTGACAGTGATTGCTTTATCAGTCACATTAAATGACAAGAAGCTCTTTTGGTACGCCAACTTGACGAAGGCTGAGTCTTGCTGAAGAAGATTTCGAAAGTCACGCAAAAGTCGGCTGTGATCTCTCGAGTTCTGTGAATACGTGGCATACGAAGAGACATTCTTCGACTGTCGTGCTGTCAATCATAATGACTCTCTGACAAATGATGAGCTATCTCTTCAGCGTGATTTGTAAATATTATCCTGATCAACTCAGCGTGACTTTTGGACCTTGTTCTTGATCAACTCAGCGTGACTTTCATTTTTGAGGCCTACAAAACCCCCTTCAAAGTTTTCGAAAAATGATGAATTATTTCAAAATACTTTGAAATCAAGGTGATAAAATGAACTCAGTCACGCTGAGATGACTTTAAAGAGATATTTATTCCTGAATGATTGGACTGTTGGGATTCTGTGCAGTTAAGATCCCGTATCAATCTCCTAAATCGAGGCAAATCATGATGGGCCGTTTGGAATTCTTCATAAGCCTATAAATAAGCCATAGATTACTTCTTTCTTTCTTTACTTGCATTTGAAAGAGAGAACCCATAGAAGAGAACTTCATCTTCTCCGACGAACTCCTTCCTCTCCGACTTCTTCTTCTCCTTTTTCAGCAGCAATGGCTCCCAAAAAAGCTGATGCTCAAGCCAAGGGGAAAGCCCCTGCGACTTCGTCGCGGGCCACAACTGACAGACTTCCTCGATAAGAAGTCCCGCAAGCTCCTATGCATCGTAAGTGATGGGAGAACGCGAACTATCGAAGACGATGAAGATGAACTCCACATAGAATTTTTTAGGATCTTAAGATAATAAACTTCAGAAATATATCCCCCTTCTTAGGGCAAAGGATATTTAATAAAGTATGCCCCCTCTTTAGGGTCGGCCATACTTCACATCTTCGTGTTTACGAAGCTCTGTGTTTCACGCAAAGGAGCATGGCTTTCATGACTCTGCGTGACCTTTCATGTTGGCAAAAATGTCACATGTTGAATTATTCACGCAGACTTCTGATGATTCTGCATGATTTTTCACATGTTAGCAGAGATATCAATGTTGAATTGTTCACGCAGTCTTCTGAGAGTCATCTTCTGGATAGATTAGTCTTGATCTGTCAGCGTATTTTTGTCATTTTCACTTAAATGTGATTCTGGCAATGATGCGTGACTTTCATCTTAATCTGTCTGGACTTTGCGTAAATTAATCATCCGCGTGAATAAATCACTCAGCATGTCATGGTAGTATATCCATATAGAATCTGCATGACTTTTGAAATTTCTTTCAAATATTGTAATACACGCATAGACATAGATATATCTGACTTTGTCTTCTGTCATTTTCTGTAGTGAACATCCGAAGCGAAGAAGCAGAATATGAAGGGTGTTTGAGTTTCTCATTTAAGCATGATCTATCTCATGTACAATTCCCTCAATTTGATCTTCCTGAAGCAAGACTATCATTATTGGCCAATCAAGATCATACCACTTTACTCTGCTTAATGAATGGACAACCCTTTCAGAGTCTGGATCTGGTATCCCACAAGAAACCAGCATTCTTGTTTGGAGATGCCATAGCACAGAAATCTCAGCCGAAGGGCATAAGAGAGAAGGTGTGCTTCTACTTCGAAGGGGATGTAAAACAACCCATGTACTGGCCAAAGGTTTCCAGGGGTTTGTCAATTATGAGACTTATGCATGCCAGCTACCCGAGAAAGATGTCCTGGTATTTGACAGAATATCAGCAGGCGAAGGCAAGCCGTATTATTTATAGGAAAGAGGGATTTTTTAGTGCCCCAGAAGACCATGTATCAGTGTTTCGGGGTTTGAAGCCTGGATGCATACCACCTGAAGACTCAGCCATATTGATGTCGTTCAGGATGCCCATTTTTATAAACGAATTCATGTCCAATAAGAATGCATTCTATCCGACCGATTCGACACCGAGGATGAACGGTCTAATGAATCAGGAGAATGTGAGATGGAAGACTTTAGTCCACTGGGCTTTGGAGAATTTTAAAACTGAGCTGAAGAAGATAAATCTCTATGATGCCGTCGTCAATTCGTCCTACGGCTTCAAGCCTAACCCTTTTCTGTTCCTGGCTTTGGTTGAGAGGTACAACCATAGGACGGGAACCTTTATGACTCCAAAAGGAGAGATGGGCTTCGCCCTTCATGAGATGGAATACATCTCACACCTGCCTTCAGGCTCGCTGCCGTATAAGGAATATGTTCCTACGACAGAAGAGCTGAACTTTCTGTTAGAGAAAAACCCAGAGATGGTACATCTATTTGAAGAGATGATGTGCCATTTTGGCACATGTACTCTATATTACAAGGGTTCCAAGGATGAAGCTGGCAACCACATTCAGAAGTGGATGTCCTACCTTTTCATGAACCGTGAAAAGGATGATAAGAAAATAAACGAGAAGAGATGGTACCAGATCAGCAACTTCAAACCTCTCTCTGAAGGTGAAATCATTTATCTGCTGGAGAAATATGATTGCAAGGATTTCACTATTACTGAAGACTGGTACGAGTTCAAAGCTGGCACCACTTTCAGCTCTTATGTAAGACAGAGTGGAAAGAGTCTATCGAAGAACGGTCATCTGGCCGGATTCCTATCCCTGTGGTTAAGAAGATTCATCGTTCCTGGCTCCAGCTCCTTAGACAGGATACACAGAGGCGTCATCTTTACAGCGGTACGCCTTGTGTATGGTTATAAGCTGGATTTATTATCGGCGATGACCTGTAGACTGAATGCGGGTCTTCGGAATTTTGTCACCAACATGCTGTCAACTCAGAGGATGATGACTGAAGAATTCCCAAGGATAGAGATGCCCTTCACATATCTTTATGGTTGGCTTCTCCTTCATCATGATGGTTTGATACCTCCAGGGGCAGGAGAAAGTAGCAGTCTTTTTCTGGAGAGGTACTCTGGAGAGACGTTCTGGAAAGTTCACACCCTTCCAGAATGCAGAAATGTCTTGAATCGGGCATCACATTGGTCTATCCAATGTGTCCCTCCACCACAGGGCTATGAGAGTATGCCCTTAAATATGATGGACGGAGATATGGGGAACAGGTTAGACGATGTAACCTTTCAATGGTTGCAGAGGATCCGGCCTTCTCATCTAGTATACCGTCACGAAGAAATGGCATATCTGGAGCCATATTTACCAAGCCGATTTGCCAGACAATTCGGATATGACCAACTCCACGTTGGGAACGCCACCACTTGTCTATCTGCTCGTGGAGGGCTTATCGATGGAGCTCGTGCTTGGAGATATTTTGCGGCTAGGGATACAAAAGTTGTATTCTCTATGCCTAATCCTTTGTCTAGCTTGGGACCAAAGATGCTTTACACATATGCTTGCTTCTATGTGTCGTCGAGCACCTTCAGGCCGAGTTTCAATCTAAAGACCTTTGTTGCAGAGGATGAATCGAAGAGGTCAAAGAAGAGGATTGTTATTCAACATTTCCCTCCAGAACCCGAAGATGAAACAACGGAGGTTGAACCTCTGTATGAATTGTTTCAGGAGGGAAATTTTCCTGATGAAGTTCTCCCCCTATATTTGTATCTCTTTCTAAGAGGAAGAGAAGCGATGAATCTGAGATTGTCTCCAAGAGGAGTACTAAGTCTCCAACATCTAGGAAAAAGAAGAAAGGAGTCTCAGTGACTGCTACATCATCTTTAGACGGTATCTCAGTTGATGAGGACGATGCCGCTGATAAAGACGAAGAGACTGATGAAGACGACGCTCCTTTGATAAGGAGGTCAAGAGGCAAATATGTCAAGAAGTTTGTCAGCAAAATTAAGGGCAATAAACTCTTAGAAACGATCATGAGTGGAGGAGTTTTGCCAGAAATCAATGAAGCAGCTTCTACTGAGAAGACCGAATCTGATGATATTCACCTTGCAATAGCTTCAACTGAACAGACTAAAGTAGAGTCTGTTCGAGCTCAAGAAACAACTGCACCGACCACAAGTGGAGTAGCTATTGAACCCTCGGAGACGAGGATAATCCCATTTGAGCATGGGACAGAAGGCGTCATTCAAGCACTGGATGACCAGATTGATTACTCTGAAGAAGCAACAGCTCCGGAAGAAGCTACCAAACAGTCAGAAGTTCCTGAAATTCAAGCTGAAGAAAACATTTCTTTGGCCAGAGGCGATGAAGACGTGCCGGCGTCTAAGCTATCAGCTGCTGATGATCTGTTAAAAAATGTTTGTCAAGATATCATTCTTCGACCCGATATTCCAGAGACAACTGAACCGGCAGCCAATACCGAGCTTGCTATCGTCATTGTTCCAGAGACTCATGAAGATGTAAATATCATTGATTCTGAATCAGAAGTTCATCCTGAAGACGAAGAAGAAGAAGAAGCTGAAGGAGGAGAAGACTAGCATGCTGGCACTTCGACTCCTTATGATGCAGATAAAGTGAAGGAGAACAGAATGGAGCTTTGTCCTGAACCTGTTCAATCACCGAACAACGCTGTAGCACCCAGTAATTCTGGAGCTGGAAGTAGCCATATAAAGCAGGTATCGGATACAATCATGGACCGGCTGCGAGAAGAAACAAAACTCCCTCCACATACTGAATATGAACCTCAGCCAGGTAGAACTTTATTTTAGATTCTGTTTTCGCTGTTTCTTTTTTTTTTGTAAATGCTGATTATATTTTTCTTTAACTGTAGGAACTGCTGCAGCAATGAGTTTGACTCATGCTCCGCTTATCCAGGCTGATGCTGATGAAGGGAGTTCACACTTGTCAACTTCTCCGGTCGCACATACTTCTGTTCCAAGGATTCAAGCTTCTTCTTCCATGATAACAGCGACTCCTGGATTCGAGACTGGGCTAGCAAGAACCTTAGGAATGTATCCGGAGATCATTTATTCATATCTAGATACATATTCCAGACGCTTTTTGAAGGATGAAGCCATGCCCTTTTCTGATCTTCGAACTATGGTCAAGTTCCCACTGATGGCGTTGCAACATGCTGGTTGCGAATCTCAGTGCATCTTCTTCGAACATCTCCTAGATGAATTAGAAATAACTATCCGAAAATACTGGGAGACCAAGAAGGAGGACATTCACTCTTTAACTGTAGCTGAGATTGATCAACTAGAGCATGAAGCACAATCCCAACAGGCAGCACTCGAAGCATTTCTTGCCTCTTCTACTAAAAAATTAGTAGAAAAGGGTGAAGAAATATTAGCTGCTCGTCGAAGAGTAGAGTTTTTAGAGAAAGATAAAGCGTCCAAGACTGAAGAACTGAAGAAATTAAAAGAGGAATTAGCTCGTCTTCAAGAGCGTATTGCTGTCATGGAAACAGAGCAAGCTAGTGCTGCTACTATTTATATCTCTGAAGCCGAACGCTGTGAGACTCTTCAGAAGGAACGAGAACAGATGCAGGCAGAACAGATTGAAGAAGTCAATCGTCGCCAGTCTGCCGTCATTATTTTTGATGAACAGAATGTTACAATTGTGGCAGCAGAAAGAATTAGAAAGACTCATGAAGAGAAACTGAATGCTGTTCTAGATCGTATTAGAGAGCTGATAACTCCAAATAAGTGAATCTCTTTTATTTTCACTTTCACTTGTATTTCATGTTTTGATTCTGGAATGAATGAAAATCCTTGATCTGATTTTTGGTTTTGCTGTTTTGATAATGATAGATTCATAGAAAATATGTTCAGAGGTAAATAATACATGACATATTTCAGTAGAATAGAATATACAAACAAACTTTGTAATTCTATCAGATGATATTAAACCAGAAATGATCTTAGTTTAATACTGATTGGAAAAAATAGAATTCAGACATAAAAATATCTTTGAACTCAATTTTTCATGATCTTTAGACTCGAAAATCAAAAGACTAGATGAATGAACGGGTTAACCGTCAGATTATAATGAACGGACGAACCGTCGGATGGATGAACGGATGAACCGTCAAGTATTAATGAACGAACGAACCGTCAGATGAACGGATGAACCGTCAAGTATTTAATCACTTTTCAAAATAGTCAATTGGAAGATAGAATGTTGCAGTAGAAGTCACCGATACTCGTATCGGAATCCCAAGAAGTGGTACTAGAAGAATCAGATCTCTTATCTTCGTCAGATTCAGGATCTTCATGGATAATATTGATGAAAGGAGTAGGAGCAATATAGCCTGTCACGACCCGCACCCTAAAGTTAGGGCACGAGAACGTAACGACGCCCAGCCTACGCCGCAGTGTCGGCGGTAGAACGCTGTCCTAGGTCTCATGCATCTAACAGTATAAGGCTAAACAGTTTATACTCCCCGAATGGGGGTGACATAGCAGATACAAACTCAATCACATCTAAGGTAGAGCATGATAAGAATAGATAAAACATGAAATCCAAAAGAGATACAGGAGATAGAAGTCTAAGTGTCTAAGATACATGAACCCAGAAGTATATCTCAAAACTCAATAAGATACAGTAATCCATAAAGTAAATACAACTCCAGACAAAGAAATAACTACCTAAACAAACCCTACTGTGTCTCCTCTAGGCTAGCAGGCACCTCCAGGCTATCTGTAAAATTTATCAACAGGTCCAGTCAGGACTGGAGCGAGCACAGTACATCTCAACATATCATAGCAGGTTAGAAAACATATAACATGCAGTAAAGTAAGATACATGTACTGAAGAAAAATAGTATGTAAACAGAGAGATAACTGTAATAGAAATATCTACTATACATAGAGAACTAGCATGTGACTAGTGAGTCAGAGTACAATATGAACATGTAAATGGCCTGGGATGATTCTGATGCTACACTATGGAATGATTCTGATGCTACACTACTGGTGTATTATTCACATGTCCACATATACTCCCCCGTACCTCCAATTAATACACAAGAATCCAACCAAGTTATGTTATGTGATGCTATGTAACAGACCCCGAAGGTGGTAGACCCCGAAGGTGATATGACCCCGAAGGTGATATGACCCCGAAGGTGATATGACCCCGAAGGTGATAGACCCCGAAGGTGATACATAGTAGTCCCATAAATGGGATAAGGATTCTGAGAAGACTCTACGATCATAAGAGTATATGTCTTAAGTGATCAAAGAACCAATGAAGCATAGTGATACGCTATGTAAGTGAAACGCACAGAACATAGAGTATCCGATGCTTCCTAAGGATAACATCTCAAAGAGGGATTCATATAGTACCAATCCGTGTGACCAACGTGACAGTACAAGTAAAGTAATCTACTGCAGGAAATAATTCTAAGCAGGATATGAAATGATCAGAGAATGTACTCGCCTCGATAACCTGAACAGCTGATAAGTATAGGAAGGTCCCACTGAAGCCACAGAGTCCTATTTAAAGCAACACAGGTTACAAGGTGTTCAAGTTGAAATAAATAAATTCCTACAGGCAATCTATATTATTCTAGGTTCTTCTAAGTCAGATTAACTCTAGGTCGACTCCGGTCAATAATCTAGTCAAACTAGGTCAAGTGTTGACTTACAGTTGACTTTGGGTCAACTGGTCAACTCTGGTCAAACAGGGTCAATTCTAGTCTATTATAAAGTGTACTTCGTTATTTGTACGTTGAAACTTACGACACGTAAATCGAGATAAGAAGATTATCGATAAGGTTGATAATCTTATTATAGTGATCCACATATCCAACTTGTCAATTTCAGCGATGTGAGATCACTGGAATTGGCTGATCTCAGTTTCGTTGTACTAATCCCGAAATACAAACATTATATGAATTAATTATTAAGTAATTATAAAAAGGTTAAACTCAGAGAAATTATCAACAAACATTGTCGGACGATGAAATGAACATCGCCAACGTGTCCAGAATGGTCAAATTATCTAGGATAGCCTACCCAACGGTCCAATTTGGATACAAGGGCAAAAAGGTAATTTTGGGTCAAAATGGTGTCCGTGTCGGAGCCGTTTTGCACCGAAATACGTGCAAGAAAACAAGTCCAGAAAATATAATAAATTATATGTCCACGCAACCAGAATGTCGATACGAACCCAACGGTATTTCCAGAATTGGATTCCGTTGACCCGATCTCCATTTGGCCCGTTGACCAGAACTTAGAATTCCGGTTTGCACGGAAATGCGTGTCGGAGCCAAAGTTCTCAAAACTTAGCAAACTACCTGTCAACGAGTCCAGAATGACGATACGAACTCAACGGTATCTCCAGAATTGGATTCCGATGAGCCGGCATCAAAAAGTCTCGTTGACCCAGAATGTGGGACCCGCTTTACACCGAAATGCGTGCCCGGGCCCACGTTCTCCAAATCTAACAAATTTTATATGAAAACATGCCAGAACGATGCCACAAGTCTAATGGTGGTGTCAGAAATGAAATCTGGAGTCCCCTGTTAAAAAATGGAATTTTACAAGTTGGAAATTATGAATTCGGACGACCAACTTTGGCGTCGAATTCAACCAATCAAACAAGCTCAAACTGAAATGAAATCTAAAGGGGACAGGAAGAGGGTTATACCAGCTTCGCACCGGAACTGGTAGCACGCCAAACGGAGCTGCGGTGGAGGAGATACAAGCTGACGAAGTTGGCCCCGCGAAACTGTCCAAATTTAATACAATTTAAACGGTCAACTTGGTGGCCGGTTTTCATGTATCAAACGATAAAATTAACGGACGAAAATTGACAGGAATGAAGGTGGATATACCGAGATTGCGACGGAGCAAAGAAATCGTAGATCCAACGGTCGGATTTCCGGGAAAACGCACGCGAAGTTGCTGCAACGGGGCACCAAAATGAACGTGATTTCGCGCGCGTCACGACGGGACGTCGTTCAAAACGCACGAATCGCCTCGACGGCGCGTCCCGGAGGACGGTGGCCGTCAGGGAAGGAGAGCAGAGGGTGGCGCGCGCCCATGGAGGTCGTCCCCGCCGACCACGGCAGCGGTGGCGCCGGCGGTGGTCGTCACGTACGTGCGCTAGGGTGCGCTGTTGCACTGCTGCTGCCGGTAGCGCGTGCACGGCAGCACGCGCGGCTGCGCGACGACGCGCGGGGTGGCGACGTGCGGCGGTTGGGGCCGACGTGCGGGGCTGTTGGAGGAGGAGGCCGGCGGTGGTCGGTGGAGAAGAATAGGTGGTGATGGCGGTTGGTTGTAATGGTGAGGGTGGTTCGTTTGCATGGAATAGGGGGGAAGAGATGATGTCGATGGTGGTCGACGGCCAAGGGAAGGAGCACGGCGGTCATGGCCGAGGAGGAAGGTCGGCATGGTGTGGGAGTGGTGGTGTAGGTGGCGGATTTGAATGGTGGTGGTGGTGATTTAGATCCATGGAGGAGGGAGAGAGGAGAAGACTGGTGGTGGTGGTTGCTGGGGGTGGCCGAGCTCGGCCAGGGAGGAGGTCGGCCACGGCTGGGCTCGGCCATGGGAGGCTGGTGTGGAGCTCGGGTTGAAGGAGAATGGTGTTTGAAGTGTTGTTGCATGGTTTTGTGAAGAAGTAGAAAGGAAGAGAGAGAGAGAGAGAGTGAGTGATAATAAATGAGGTGAGAGGAAGAGAGAGAAGGAAGATTCTCTTCACAAATTTCTAGGGCCGGCCACATGTGGAGGGGCTGTTGTGAATGTGAGGGAAAAATCAATGGTGGGGATTGATTAAGAAAACCAATGGCTAGGAATAAATTAGAGAGAAATTGGCCATTCCCATAGGAATTAATTAAATAGAAATTCCAAAAAAATATAGAAAACTATGCATAAGGGTTCCTAATATTTTTTGGGCAAGAATTGTGAGGGTGTCATGATGGAAAAAATCATGGAGCTGGACTGGGCTCGGTGGAGCCGGATTGGGTCAAAATCGGACATTGTACAAAAATCGAATTAAAATTAGATGTTGATGATCATGAGTAAATAAGTTGCACATGGGGATTCCAAATAATGGGACACAAGTGGCGGACGGATAGTAGGCTCAAAGTGGGCCATGTCCATAGTTGGGGCTGACAGGTTTTGGTCGACAGGGGACCCACAAATCAAGTTGGAAAATGAATGTGACGCCGTGGCGTGAATAAAATCGGGTCACGCGTCGGGAAAGTTGTGCGAATCAAATGGAGCCCAAAATGACATGGATGAGTGGGAACGAAGGTCATGGGTGACGAGCATCTCGAGTAGATCATCAATGAGGAGTTGGTTTCAAGGAAATGACTGGTCTGGCGCTCCCAATTTAAATGTCATGGTAACGCGCTGAAAATGATCAAGGAAAAAGTGGGAAAAAATAAATATCAATCTAATGGTCTAAACCGACCCGAAGTTCAGCGAAGCAGAAAGAGCACAAGAGAACAAGTTTGGATGGGACACTATATACCGTCATGAAGGTAATCGTGTCCACTCCAAAACTCATGAAGAAGATTTCCAGAATTGAACATCCCTGATACTCCAAATACCAATGGCACGGGAAAGTACACTTACAGATAAATAGATAGAATAAAATATTTAATGTAACCAAACAATCAGAAAATAGATAAAATGAAAAAAAATCAACCCGAATTTCAGGGTGCTAACATAGCCCAATCCGCATTTCGTCCTCTCATATTTCAGAGGAGGAATACGAACAGGCATTTTTCTTCCTTTTCCACTATTGAGGCCAGTCTTGAAGTCATAGCCCATATTTTTGATGATGTCTTTAGATTGTTGACTATAGCGACGTAGTTGTAATCTTCCAGTGTCATCGTTTTTGTCATCATCTTCTAAATCAGAAGGACTTTGGGGCCCTTTGTAGAAGAATATTGGAATGTCTCCTGACTTTCTGCTGGGAACTAGAAAGTATAAAGATTGTACAGGTTCTAGGGATACATCTGTATGAACAGTCTGTACAACCCCTATGGTTATTGTGTTCAAGTCATCTAACAAATGTAAATAACTATGAACATAATTACACACATCAGCGTACTGCAAAGATGGAGACTTTTCATTAAATATAAAAGCAGCAATATTTACATTGGGAGAAGACTGAGCCTTTAGAGATTTTAGCCAAGTCAATGACTAAAGGGGAAGAAGAAGAATGAGAAGAAGCTTTGTTTCGATTAAGACCGATAACAAATGGCTCAGAAGAGGTGAGCTCCCTTGAAGCTTGAGATGGAAGAGTAATCCGCCCTCCAACTGGAATTAGCAGAGTATCCTGTAAAGATACAGGAACTATAGTATGCCCACTAACAGGAATGATCATTGTATCTTGAGCAGACGACTGAGGCAACGGAGAGATCCGTCCACTCACTGGAATGATGAAAGAACCTTCTCCAGAGGGTTTGGGAGATTGTTGCTGAGTAGATCGACCTTTAACAGGGATTATTAAAGTCTCACTTTGTGAATCCTCTTTCTCCATAGCTTGTATGACCCTTGTATACTCTTCTTTGTACATTCGGGAATCATTGAAATAAGCTTCAACCCCATGGAAGGGATTTATATCAGCAACTTCTTTTTGTACTCTTCCATTGCTATCAATGTACTTAAAATACTGATGAAGAGTAGAAGGCACCACATTATTTTCATGAAGAAAGGGCCTCCCAAGAAGAAGATTATAGGATCCCACGATCTCAATCACATAGAAAGTGACTTTGGATCTAAAATCGCCTATCTGAAGCTTCAGATGAATCTTTCCCAAAGGCTCGCTTCGGCTTTGATTGAATCCCAAGATGGTAGTAACCGTCTTAGAGAGCTTGTGAAGAGGGATTTTTAGTTCATCCAACAGACTCTTTGGCATTATGCTTATAGCTGATCCTGGGTCAATGAGGATACGATCTATCTTCATCGTATCGATTTAACCAGTGTAGTAGAGAGGCCGATCATGTCGATTATCCTCCAATAGCATGTCGTCTTGTGTAAAGGTGATATTTGGGATAATCTCCAATACACTGTTACAATGTAAGCAAGTGGCAGGTTCTGCATCTGGCTTCTTCAATTGTACAAGACAAGAGTCTGCTTGAAGAAGTGCTTCACTTAACGTCTCCCGAGTTTCTTTAGAAAGACGTAGAAGTTCAAAGAGGGACATTCTAGCTGGAGTATTAGCAAGTTGAGCTAGAATGTTGAAGTTGTAAGGCTTCTGAAGCCCAAGGGGAGGGGACTTCTTGATTGGTTTATCAAACCGAGCCTGTTGTTTGCCTTTCTCCAGAACTGTGGGTTTAGGAGGAATAGGTTCAACTGGTGTAGTTGAAGGAACAAGTGCAGTAGATGATTCTTCTTCAGGAGGAACATTAGGAGCATCTTTATCAGCTGGAGGGATATCAGGAGTATCCTCAAGATTCTTGGAATAATCCTTTAGATAAGGTTTCCCTGTTCGAGTAGCAAGTGTTTCTTCCTTCTCTTTTGGCTCTGTGTCAGAGGTAGATCCAAGAGAAGTCATATGACATGACTTAATCTTTCCAGCCTTCTTGGACTTTCGAGAGGTAGTCTTTTGAGGAAAAGGAGATTCAAAATCTGCCACTAGATCAGGATGAATCCACATGATTTCTCCAGTTTCTAAAGTGATTGGCATTAATCCTTCAGATTACGGAGGAGGAATATTCACTATCTCAAGAGTTGCCTTAGGAATAGGAACGATCCCACTTTCAAGGAGTTGAGGAGGAAAATCTCCGAATTGCATAGAGACGACGTTGGAGGTGACGGTATTCTCTTTTGGAGTAAGGGAGATAGCTCCAGATTTAATCATTTCTTGGATCTTTCCTTTCAGTACATAACATGTACGAATTGTGTGACCCAACATTCTGTGATATGGGCAGTATTTGGGATGATCTGTCTTACCAGCTTCATCAGGTTTCTTGATTTCAGGTAATTGTATTTTATTACCTTTCAGCAGACATTCAAAGATACCAAGGACATCGTCATCATCGAAAGAGTATTCTTCTTTGGGGCGAGGTGTTCTTGGTTGTTGAGTTGTAGAGGTAGGAGAAGTTTGAACAGTTGATGCATCTTTGCTCTGAAGATTAACTTCAAGAGTTTCTTTTCCTTTGTGAGCATTATTTTTATTGTTAGTACCTTGACCTGTTTCTTTGGGAGTCATCTGCACTCCTAAACCTTTGAAGGTTTCAGCACTAATTTCTGCGACCTTGGCACTGACTATAAAGGAAGGCCAGTCTTGGAATTGGGTGGATCCTGTCCATATGCTGATGATTGGCAACAGATTTGATTTGCATGTGTCGATGGTGACAGCATCAGGAGTTCCAAGAGGCATCTTCAGAGCTTCTCTTCGAAACCGTTCAATGTAATCCTCTGTAGTTTCATTATTTTTTTGCTTGATTCTAATAAGAGCAGACATAGTCATGTCATTGAGCCCTTCATAGAACCGTTCAAGAAACATCTGTTTGAAATCGGCAAATGAGGTAATGCACCCATCTGGGAGACTTCTATACCATTCATAAGCAATTCCCTTGAGACATCCAATAAACACCCGAGTAAGGAGGGCGTCACTTGGTTACAACTGGTCAGTCATCACCTCAAAGTGATTAATAAACTGACTTGGAGAAGTGGTTCCATCATAGAATGAGATAGTAGGAGGCTTGTATTTAGGAGGATACGATACTTGCTTCCATTCTATCGGGTAAGGTTGCTTGATGCCTAACCTTTGTAAACCATCTTTCTGTTTGAATGCCTCGAATTGAGTTTTGAGATTCCTCAATTCTTCATTAACAACTCCAGAAGATTATGGAGTTGTAACTCGTAGAGAATAGTTAGGAGGAGGAACAGTATTGTAAGCACTACCCCCAGCTCCAGAGAGACTAGGATTTGGTTGAGCTGGTCCAGGAGTATTAGATTGTACTGCTGGAGGAACTTGTACCGGACTTATATCAGTGTCAGTTGGTATGGCATCTGATACAGTCTGTCGATTCTGCAACTGAGCTGTCATGAGTTCATACATCGACTTCATAGTATCAGCCATAGACTTCATTTGCTGTTCCAAAGAAGTAATTCTTTGGTCCTGAGGAGTCACCGAAGAGGAAGGTTCATTGTTCAATTCAGTATTCCCATCCACTATATATGTAGTGACTGTACGAGGGATTATTGATGAATTAGTAGATGTTGTATGCTTTGAATCACTGCTTCGTGCATCAAAATCATTTAAAGGAGAACTACCCCCAGTAGGAAGAGGTGGGAAATTAGATTCTCCTAGAAATTCAGAATCATCTTCAGAGATCAAATTTCTTTGACTTGAAGCTAAGACTCTTGCTCTGGTGTTTCTATATACTCCATCTGGATTATCAGCTCTACCCCCAGCATCCCGAGAGGTCATGTTGACAGAAGCAAACAAAGGCTCATCTTCATCAGGCATAGGTTCACACTGAATCCGATTGAAGACAGATTGTCGTTTAGTTTGACATCTGCATTGCATTGTAACTCTTGGCTGGAAGTCACATTCATGATCAACATGGTCATGAGCCATTGATTGACATCTACATTGAATTATGACTCTTGGCTGGAAGTCACACTCAGCATGATCTTTTGACACAGAATTACTCCTTCTCTTCTGTTGAAGATATTCTCGTAAATCTGTTTGTGAAGATTGAGGAGTATATTTCATGTTCTTGGTTCTTGATGGCTCTTGATTATATAAAGAATGATTAATATGAGCTACATAGTTTCTAGCATACTCTGCATCTGGATCTTTTATCCTTGTTTCCAACTGATGTGGTTTCTTAACACCAGAAGTGCTAAGTTTTGTTCTTAGATCAATTGGAGGTGATACATTAGTTTTGGAAACTTGGAGTTTTCCTTCCATTGATCTGGATATTTGCAGAGAAGGAAAAATAGAACCATCCCTTGGATTAGGAGTTGGTAACAAACCCTCTTTTATGGACAAATTCTGTGCCCAATTTGAAGAAGTCATAGAAGAAGACATTACAGAATATTTCTTCTTAGACTCATTCAAGGTTTGAGACATAGAATGTCCAGAAGGAAGAGTAGTCAAAAGACCATCTCCTTTTCTTTGACTAACAAAATTGTCAGTCAAAGCTGTTCCTGAAGTAAAAACTACAGGAGCAGAAGGAACAACTAAAGAGTTATTCCTTTTCGAAAGGATTTTGTGTGGAAGACCACCCCCAGTTCTAGTAGAACTTGGCAAAGAAGAAGAGATAGCTAAAGAGCTATTCTTCTTAGATGAAATACACGCTGAAACAGACTTGGTTAAAGAACCAGTACTGTTAGCGTGACTTTTAACTTTGGAAGTACAAACTGGAACAGACTTGGCTAAGGAACCAGCGCTGTCAGCGTGACTTTTAGGGATGAAATTGCACGCTGGAGCAGATTTGGCTAAGGAGCCAGTACTGTCAGCGTAACTTTTGATTTTGGAAATACACACTGGAACAGATTTGGCTAAGGAGCCAGTACTGTCAGCGTGATTTTTGGTTTTAGAGAGACACGCTGGAACAGATTTGGCTAAGGAGCCAGTACTGTCAGCGTGACTTTTAGAGTTGAATTTGCACGCTGGAACAGACTTGGCTAAGGAGCCAGTACTGTCAGCGTGACTTTTGAATACTGTCATCTTCGAGCGCACAAGAGTGTGCGTGCTTGCAGTAGAGTTCTTGCCAGTGTTAGGAGTAGACACTGTGGCAGAGACTTCACCATTGACTACCAACTGATTCTTAAGGACATAGACAGAGTGTCCCTTCGACTTGGCAGTGATGATGGAGGCTGAAGTAAACTTGCCACTCTTAGCCCGCTGCATTTCTTCATAGGCGAGTTGATCGAATTGGATCGCCATCACCTTCTTCGTCGAGCCGATTGACGAAGTGTCGTATTGAGTTGTTGCCATCTCAGAAGAGGAGATGGTTTTCCCCAGCAGAGTCGCCAGTTTGTTTTCCATAAATAAATTCTCTTTATTTATTGTGTTTCTGGGAAAATTATAACTGTGGGAATCTGATCTAGAAGACGATCACTTTATCCCTTGGACTATGCGAAGAAGAAAAGCTCCCAAAATTTTGACAGTAGATAACTATGTATCTGTACCATGAATGAGAAAAAGAACTCTATTTATAGAGTCAAAAATAAAACTGAAAGGATAACTGTCTTCACAGCCTGTGCTTAGTTGAAAATCACGCAGGATTTAACATACGCAAGGTTGTGAGAAGTTACTGGATGTGGCCTGTAACTGTTGGACACATGGCGATCATGCATGAGTCGTGTGCAAGTTACAGGACACGCAGGCGAGAGATCAGTGGCATGGCTGCCACGTACTCCAATTTGATGAAATCTACGCAGACTTTGTTGAAGACGAAATCCATGCAGACTCGGAGGAGAAAGCTTCAAAATCCATGCAAACTTGGGGCAGGAAGCTTCAGGATCCACGCAGACTCGAGGCAAAAAGCTTCAAAATCCACGCAGACTTGAGGAAGAAAACTTCAGAATCCACGCAAACTTGAGATGAAGATCTCACAATACACGCAGACTTGAGATAAGACTGCCAGCTGTCTCGATTTGGTGTGCCTCGACTGACACAAAATCTCTGACAGTGATTGCTTTGTCAGTCGTATTAAATGACAAGAAGCTCTTTTGGTACGCCAACTTGACGAAGGCTGAGTCTTGCTGAAGAAGATTTCGAAAGTCACGCAATAGTCGACTGTGATCTCTCGAGTTCTGTGAATACGTGGCATACGAAGAGACATTCTTCGACTGTCATGCTGTCAGTCATAATGACTCTCTGACAAATGATTACCTGTCTCTTCAGCATGATTTGTAAATATTGTCCTGATCAACTCAGCGTGACTTTTGGACCTTGTTCTTGATCAACTCAGCGTGACTTTCATTTTTGAGGCCTATAGGGCCAAGCTAATCTAGGTTATCATGGCAGTTCTACTGCTAAGCTACACTACTCATGGTTATATAATTTACAATAATTTAAATACAATAAAATCCAGGAGAGATGGCAAGAGCCGCCGATGAGCAAGGGATACTTGCCTAGAGGGCTCGGCTAGATAAGCAAGTCTTCGGCAGTCGCGATCCAAGCTAGCACGCCAATCGAGATCCTCAGAACACACAATAAATAATCATCAGCACCAAATAATAAAATAATAGAATAATCACAAGAGATGGCAGAAGGCTATACCGTGTGGGTCCTGCAAGCAGTACAGGGATTGAGCACGGAAACGGAGGTACGCGGATCGATACGGACACGTAAACCGAGACATGCACGTACATCGAGATGCGTACGAGAATCGAGATGGACAGGAGACAACATGTACGTAAATCGAGACGTACACGCAGGCCGAAGGATCGCGAATATTAAAATGGTGCACGAATCACACAACATGCAAATCGAGACGTGCACGCAAATCGAGATGTATACGAGAATCAAGATGGCACGAATATCGAGACGAACAGGAATGAGACGTTTACGTATACCGATACGCAAACGGAGACGTGCACGTAAATCAGTACGTACATGCAAACCGAGATGGCACAAAGTCCAAGGTGGCACATATACCAATACGGCACGCAAATTGATGCGTGCATGCAAACCGAGACGGCACGGGTCATAAGATAGGCACAAATGCCGAGGCACGAAAATTGAGGCAGTGTACAAATCGAGATGGCACGGTACCCGAGGCAGCACAGGGCTCGAGGCGTCCCGCTGCCCAAGGCAGCATGTGGGTCTAGGATGGCACAAAAAACGGGGCGACACATAAATCGGGGCACACACATCCCGAGAAGCACGAGGAACAAGGGAACACGCGAATCAAGACTGCACTGCTCGAGGCAGTACAGTGCACGGGGTAGCGCACCATTCAAGGCTACACGCAACCCAAGGCACACGACCCAAGGACAGCGTGAAACCCGAGGCTGCACGCTGCTCGAGTAGCACGAGGCCCAAGAGCGTCCCGCCGCTCGAGGCCGGCACTGCGCTCGTGACGGAGGAGCTAACCACCGGAGAAAAGAAAAGAGAGAGGGGCGGAGGAGCTCGGGGCTCGGCCATGTCGCGGCGGCTCCGGGCGGAGGAGGAGACAGAGAGAGGGGAGGCCGAAGGTGAGGCTCACCAGCGTCGGAGCTGGGGTCGACGGCGGCGGCAGGGGGCTCGCGGCAGAGGGAGGATGGAGATGGCGACGATGATGATGGTGGCGGTGCTGGAGTGGTGGTGATGATGGTGGCTGGGGGCGGCGGTCGCGGCTTGCGGCGGAGCGACCATGGCGGCGGCGGAGGAGATGGCGACGATGATGGTGGTGGTCGCGAAAGTGGTGATGGCGGTGGCGCTGGTGGCTGAAGGGGGCCGGAGGAGAAAGGGGGCAGTGGTGTTGGCGACTGAAGACAGTGGCGGTGGCGGTGCTGCGGTAGAGATGGACGACCGGAGGTCGGAGAGAGGCCGAGAGGGGGAAGGAGAGCTGAGAGAGAGTGAGAAAGAGAGAGGAAAATTGGGGGGGGGTTGTGCTGCTCCATAGAAGGGGAGAGAGGAGAGTGAGGGTTAGGTGGGGGGGTAGGTAGATGTTAGGATTAATAGGATTAATAACAATAACAATAATAAAATAAAAGAATAATAATGAGGATAAACTCATATCCAAGTAAACAATAATAAAATTTTAAGAATACCCGAAATTAAAAATCCTCAAAATACACCAATACATTCATATACCTATTTTCAAAATAGGGATCTGACATCCTACCCACCTTACAAAAATTTTGTCCTGGAAATTTCAAAATTATCAAAAATAGGGTTTTCAAAACTAGTACATATATATCTGCCATGAAAACTCTACCAACCTTACAGAAATCAAGTAATATAATAAGAAACGAACAAAATCTCAATATAAAAACATTAAAGAGAACAAGGTCTAGATAAATCAACTCGCAAGGTAAATCGAAAGCATCGAAAGAATCTCGAAAATCAAAGTCTCGCATACACGAAATAACCCCACAAATCAAAACAAGTATAGAATGTCGAAAACAATGTCAGAAAACGTAAAATCCCAACTGCATAAAAATCCTCACAAATCATAAAATACAGGATATCTGTCTCTAACCGATGACCGTAGTTCCCAATATCCAAAAAATGTGTGTCATGATCATTCCTTGCCGCGCCATCCGGAATGGCTGCAAAAGATGCATCAGGGCACTATAATCGAGCGGCTGCAACTTTCGTTACCACGCCGTCAAGGTATACTAGGGTCACCCGGTACTCTCGACAAATACCCAAAACAAATTAAATCCATAACTCACATATCCAAATCACTAAAATCACAAAAAAAATCTCTAACAATATAACGAGAGTCTTGGAAAAATTATCAAAATCCAAAATCCAGGTGAATCACAACACACATCCAAAAAAATATCTTTAATAATAACCACAAGATAGCTTTTCTAGAAAAATACTCTATATCCATAGGAAAATACTCCAAATTAAGAATCCATATCAAAATATAATGTATAGAAAGTATATCTATAACCAAAATAATATTTGAAACAGATAATCATGAGTGCGGAACTGTCCAGAATCAAGGAAGCCGAATTGATACGAGAATATCCCTCGGATACTCAACAAATGCTGAAATATCCAATCTCAGAGTCCAGACGAAATCTTTATTCTGCAGCAATCCAGCCAACGCTCGAAGAGGGCGATAATGATACTAAGTCAACACGAAGTCAACGCACGAAAGGGATAACAAGAAATCAACCAAAGCGAAACACCGGTAGAGAGTACAGAACCCAAGATAAATAATCATGTAACCCAAATGATGGAAATAACATCTCATCAAATAAGGCAATCGACATAACCAACTATAGGATCATATATATCAAACAAGGATCAGAGGTAGATAACACGAATAAGACATGGCCAAGCAAGATAGGTCCAAGTAGGTATGAGGACCAGTTCACAGGTTCAAGGAAGCGAAGGACAAGTGTAACAAGTGGGAATACCAAGGAATAGTGGACTGAGATCAATAATCATGTGATACCCAACAAAATCTCAAAACGAGACCTGCATGGGCCACCACTAAAACTATGTAACGCCCCAGTTCCGGAATACGGGGATGTACACGGCCAGCTACACCGTATAAGGTACGAATACGCTATACGGTGATAACGGCTGTCCAGTCTGGTTGGGTATCCTAGCATGCGATCAATCTATGGCCTAAATCCGATCTCATATCCACAGGTAAATCACAATAAAACAATATCAAGAGAGATAATCATATGAAAAACAGGAAATACTCATATGAAAATCTGGAATCTACAGTATAGGATAATAATGTAGACAAGTATACCTTTCCACCGTTCCTAGCATGGTCTGGAACTAAAGCACACCCTCCAAGTCAAGTCTGGAAGATCCACCGGGTCGGTCTCAGACAATCTGGGAACAATCTAGGGTTGGTCAGGCCAACCGCAGCAAGTACCAGAAAGGAAGGCTCAAGGACGGACGAAGAAAACCAGCAGGATAAAATATGACAAGAATAACATCTAAAAACAGTAAATAAAGGTAAGGGATCGTGCGGTACCAACGCACGATAACAATCCACAAGTATAGTGAAGCTAACACAATCACAATCTCCCTAGCATCCACTAACACCTGCATTGCCAGCTGGAAATTAATATCAGCTGGCTAGCAGGCAACAAGCCAACCAATACAGAAGGACAACCGGCCACACAATGCCTACGGCTTGCTATTATTAGCTAACTAGGGTTATCACAGGCCTAATTACTAACAAGATGCAATAAGACTTCAAAGTCCAGCTCGTGCTTACTACTACCCGAATGGCCCCAGCAAAAGAAAAAGATAGATATAGCAGGCACACTGCAGTAAGATACATGTGCCCTAAAGAAGTGCCACACTCGACGGAGGGATGGGAATGCGCTCATCTCGACGGATAGCAACAAATCCCTAGTATATATATATATATAGATACATAGGGCCGGGGTCAGACAAGTAACAGGTCACTGGGAAGTCCCCATGAACTACATGATTAATTTAGTTATTAGCCTAGTCAGTTTCATTATGGATCCCTGACCGTGGTACTCAGGGATCCATGTCCTAGACATGATGCAAGACAAGACTGGACTGCTGGCTTATACAAGCACAATCAAGAGAAATCAACCACGGTATCAAGACGGGGTCATGGTGAGCAAGTCAGGACTAGCTGTCGCAACAGCAATCAAGAGTAAATATGTCATGTCGAGAGTACTAGTCAGGAGTGCGCCACCATAGGCTACTATCAAGAATCAAGAGTATACATGCCAGGTTTACTGTCAAGTCCAGAGTGCTAGTCAGGAGTGCACCTCTACGTGCCACTAATCAAGAGTCAAGACAGGTCCAGGTCATCATGTAATACCAGGAACAAGGTCAAACCTATCAGTCACAAGAAGTCATATGCCCAAATCGTGATATGGATAACAAGTCGGGTACAAGATCAAAATCTCCATTATAATAGTCTGTCAAGTACACATGGGAACCTACAGCTCAAATCATCAAGTCGATCCATCCACCTTATCAAACTATCAGGAGTCTCCTATCTACGATAGAAATCAATATCATGTCAGGAAGGTCAATAACCAAATACCAAGCTAATCACTATAAGCAACGCTAGTCCTTCTGGCTCACAAGAATCCTCCAAGTCAATGATCACCAGCCACTAGAAAACGAGCCCCTCAACTACCAAGACATAGCAATCAAACCAGGTTCCCCAATTACCGGAATACACAAAGGTACCAGGTTTTGGGTATTTGGGAAGTCGAGTAAAAATCATATAATGATACCCTCGATATTCTTCTCGTTCCACGAAATATTCGAAATCATCAAAATCCAAGAATCCATATAGATCTACCAAGTCAATATCCCGAGATCGTACTCTTCATAATAATCAATCCTCAGTCATATCCACAAGTCACAACTCCCAATACATAGGACAACTGTCAGCTCTATCTGACTAGACTAGGACAACCCCTAGGATGAAGGGTCAGGGGACAAGAGTCCGGTAATAAATATCGCCGAAAGTGGAAAGGATTACACGGACCGCTCCGGAGCAAATCCACAACCCTTAAACCAAACAAGGACCAGGGTTGCAGACCGTCTCCCGAGTGGAACCGCTCTCCTTACACTATCCGACGGATAAGACAGATTAGGAGCTAGGCGACTGATCTAGTCTGGAGTCTACCTAGCAAGCAATGGGATCAGGTATACCATACCAAGGTGAACAGGCACGAGCCCAGTCCAGCAAACCAAAGGAATGGTTCTGCCCAATCCTTCGAACCAAATTCTCGATCGAAAATTTTGGAAGAATCCGGCAGAGTCTCCTTTGTATTCTGGACAGGAACTCCCAGCGAGTTGGGGCTAAAATCTACTCGACGCAACCCGCCGCGGAATCGCAGACTGAGAACACTAGGTCTCAGCTACCAGCAGCACTATGATGTGTACTGGGAACAAGTCGATAGCCGAGAACACTAAGTCTCGGCCTCCAGCAACACTACGATGCGTACTGGGAAATCAATCGAACCCGAGACCACTAATGTCTCGGCCTCCAGTAGCACTACAATGCGTACTGGGCGCCAAGCCAACATACATAATAATAAAATAACCGCCTCGCAGGGCGCACCACAACACATGTTCATAAATCCCTAACCCAAGCACAATCACCGCCACAAGTAAAGTTAGCCAAAGCCGTTACCCGATCGTGAGTCGGACACGGGGCATATGGGGACAATCCATACAAGTGAGTCGTGCTCGTGTCCTCGGAGGTGTGGATGACCCATCCGAGTCGTCCGATACGGTCTATCCCAGTATCGGGGCAAGCTAATCTAGGTTATCATGGCAGTTCTACTGCTAAGCTACACTACTCATGGTTATATAATTTACAATAATTTAAATACAATAAAATCCAGGAGAGATGGCAAGAGCCGCCGATGAGCAAGGGATACTTGCCTAGAGGGCTCGGCTAGGTAAGCAAGTCTTCGGCAGTCGCAATCCAAGCTAGCACGCCAATCGAGATCCTCAGAATACACAATAAATAATCATTAGCACCAAATAATAAAATAATAGAATAATCACAAGAGATGGCAGAAGGCTATACCGTGTGGGTCCCGCAAGCAGTATAGGGATCGAGCACGAAAACCGAGGTACGCAGATCGATACGGACAGTAAATCGAGACGTACACGTACATCGAGATGCGCACGAGAATCGAGATGGACAGGAGACAACATGCACGTAAATTGAGACGTACACATAGGCCGAAGGATCGCAAATATCAAAATGGTGCACGAATCATACAACACGCAAATCGAGACGTATACGCAAATCGAGATGTGCACGAGAATCAAGATGGCACGAATATCGAGACGAACAGGAATGGAACATTCATGTATACCGATACGCAAACCAAGACGTGTACGTAAATTACTACATATACGCAAACCGAGATGGCACAAAGTCCAAGATGGCACATATACCAATGTGGCACGCAAATCGATGTGTGCACGCAAATCGAGACGGCACGGGTCACAAGATAGACACAAAGGCCGAGGCACAAAAATCGAGGTGGTGCACAAATCGAGATGGCACGGTGCCCGAGACAGCGCAGGGCTCAAGGCGTCCCACTGCCCAAGACAGCACGTAGGTGTAGGATGGCACGAAAAATAGGACGGCACATAAATCGGGGTGCACACATCCCGAGAAGCACGAGGAACAAAGGAACACGCGAATCAAGACTGCGCTGCTCGAGGCAGTACAGTGCACGGGGCAGTACACCATTCAAGGCTGCATGTAACCCAAGGTACATGACCCAAAGACAGCGTGAAACCCGAGGCTGCACGCTGCTCGAGTAGCGCGGGGCCCAAGGGCGTCCCGCCGTTCGAGGCTGGCACAGCGCTCGTGACGGAGGAGCTAACCACCGGAGAAAAGAAAGGAGAGAGGGGCGGAGGAGCTCGGGGCTCGGCCATGTCGCGGCGGCTCTGGGCGGAGGAGGAGACAGAGAGAGGGGAGGCCGGAGGAGAGGCTCACCAGCGTCGGAGCTGGGGTCGACGACGGCGGCAGGGGGCTCACGACAGAGGGAGGATGGAGGTGGCGACGATGATGATGGTGGCGGCGCTGGAGTGGTGGTGATGATGGTGGCTGGGGGCGGCGGTCGCGGTTGGAGGCGGAGCGACCATGGCGGCGGCGGAGGAGATGGCGACGATGATGGTGGTGGTCGCAAAAGTGGTGATGGCGGTGGCGCTGGTGGCTGAAGGAGGCCGAAGAAGAAAGAGGGCAGTGGTGTTGGCGATCGATGACAGTGGCGGTGGCGGTACTGCGGTGGAGATGGGCGATCGGAGGTCGGGGAGAGGCCGAGATGGGGAAGAAGAGCTGAGAGCGAGTGAGTGAGAGAGAGGAAAATTGGGGGGGTTGTGCTGCTCCATGGAAGGGGAGAGAGAAGAGTGAGGGTTAGGTAGGGGGGCAGGTAGATGTTAGGATTAATAGGATTAATAACAATAACAATAATAAAATAAAAGAATAATAATGAGGATAAACTCACATCCAAGTAAACAATAATAAAATTTTAAGAATACCTGAAATTAAAAATCCCCAAAATACACCAATACAGTCATATACCTATTTCCAAAATAGGGATCTGACACGTATGGCGTCGGTGTTTGTGGTTTACACTTTGGAGGATAAACCACCTTGTTTCACTCGAGGGGATAAGGCTGGGGGATGCCCATTTTCTGGCGCTCCTCTTGTCTCGTCTTGGACTCAAAGCGCTCGCACAGGTCCCTGATCATCTCGACCACGTCTTCCGTAAATTTGGAAGTCGGGAAAGGTGGTACCACCGGATGTTGAGCATTTGAGGGCTCTGACGTCCGAGGTGCTTCTCGGCGATCTGCGTCCGAGGATACCCGTTGAAGGGGTATACTCGACTCTCTATTGGCCCCTGGATCGGGACTGGTAGAAGGTGTCCTGGTCAAAGCTGACCGTATCTCAAACACTGCTTGAGTCAGTGTTTGCAGGAAGGCAGAGAGGGTTTTGAGTCCTCCCTCCAGGGTATCTATGTGCTGGACGAGGTCTGTTGGCGGCGCATCAGACTCGACAACAGCCCCAGTCACGTTTACTGTCATGACGTGACCGGGAGTGGATGAATGGGTTGAGGCCTCACTCTCGGCCTTGCTCTCTTGTAGGGGAGTCTCCTCTCCTGGAGCTTCGTCTTGGCTACCCCTGGTTATGTTCGGGAGAACATTCACCACGGGCGCATCTGCAAGGGCCTGATTACCCTCAGCTCCATCTTGAAGGGCCTCTTCGTCTTCGAAGCTCGGGTCCGCAGATGCTAGACTACCCCCAGCTATGTTCTGGAGGATATCCTCGTCTTCAGGGGCTTCTGGGAGGCTGACTTCACCTTGAGGATCTGCCCCAGGTGTGCTTTGGACACACTCGTCTTCGGAAGGAGGCTCGACAAGGGTCTGACTACCCCCAGCTTCCTCCAAGAACTTCTTCCTCGCTCGAGTGACTTCGAACACTCCGGAGGATGAGACAGCTGTCTTGATTTTCCTCGGCTGGCTATTGGATCAGAAAGAGAAACTGCCAGTCACCTTTCGGACTGACGAGGAGTTGGAGATCACGTTGCATGAAGCAACTATTGGTTCCTCTTCTGTTGACACCTTCTTTCCGAGGTGACGTCGGAGAGGTATCGATGATTGCAACCGCTGGAACACCGACTGTCTTGGTGGGACTGCCATTTTGTAATAGTAGTTGATGGTGACCACATCACAAGTATGCCCCATGAGAGGCGCATCATGCTTGTCTGTCAACTCTCCTAATTGGCACTTGTGAGTAATCACGTTATGCAGATCGTTAGAGGAAAGTGCCACCTTTGCACCCCCTTCAGGCGCATGGCAAGGCCAAGCACCGGGGTGGTCAAGTGAGGGTTGCACCCCCTGAGCTAATACCAAACAGGCATCCCGATCAGAAGTGGGGGAACCACAACATTTGGAGTGACTCAAACGCACAACCGGAGGAGGCGCGGGAGTTCAAGACCACTGGATTTGCCTTGCTCGACTTGGTTGTGCACGCAGTAGATGCTTCCAAGTGAGACACGGACTTTGAAGGTCGGCTCGTTCTCGATGTCGCAGCACTCGAGTCGACCTTGTACAACTTACCATCAGCAGCGCGCATGATTGTGAACGCATGCTTCTGGCTTGTTGCTGACATAGCACGTTTGGGACGCATGGCCCGTGCTGCCTTGGACTTCTTCTTAACAGGCCGCTGGGGCACCTAGTACTCAGAATCCAAATTCTTCTCACCACTACAGTGAGTGAGTCTGTCAAAGACAGAGACCTTCTGTGGCGTATCAGAGGTGATGTGCGGGGCATTGGATGCGCCCCTGCTCCGTCGATGCATCTTCTTCGCCTGAGAGGGAGATGGCTGGGGAACGTGGTTAGCCGCACGTTTCCCCGAGATATGCGCTGCACCAGTGGGCGCATCTTGGTTGCTGAGGATGTCAGCAGGAAGGGAAGGCTAGATTGGTGCATCCCCTTCGGTGGTGGTGCCCGAGGCGTCGACCTTGCGCACCCAGACTCGACGGGTCTTCTTCGGCTTCGGCAGCCACTTCGAAGGACTCACACTGCCTTCAGATATGAACTCCTCATACGCCTGTTGATTGAGGCGTACGACCAGCGTCTTGTGGGAGGAGCCCACCTTCACGTCGTCGGATTGTGACACAGCTTTCTCGTTGGAGGAGAAAGAGGTCCCCAGCAGAGTCGCCAGCTTGTTTGCCGTTAAAATTCTTTGATTGCAAATTTTAATACAAACAGAACAGTGTTACAATATAGGACTTAGACGTAGTCCTAGGAGTACACTTTTGTTTAATTTGGGTTCCTTGTGCCGATGGAGTGAGTGGTAATGTGTTGAATCCGTTGATGATCTGACGACGGTTATCGGTTCTTTAAAGGTCTGGATTGCTCTGGGTGCTGGAGCTTGCTGAGAGGAGGAAGACGTTGAGTGTCTGTATCTGCCTCTTTGGTGGTGCGAAGTCTCTGTCTGTTCGTTGTGGAGGTTGATATGTGTGCATGTAGGTCGATCCGTCTGGAAGAAGGAAATGATACCTCTATTTATAGTTTTACAGGCTGGCTGCTCATGCGCCTATGTAGGATGCGCCTGTACGCGGGAACGCCACGTGTTGATTGCTGATGGAGGCGCATGGATGATGCACCCTGATCGAGGGGTTGACTTCTTTATACTGCTATTGTGGACCGGCACGTAGCAGAGGAGAAGATCTTTCTGTTGCTGAGATCTTGGATGAGTTGAGTCAAAGGACAAGTGTCATCGACCCATGGCTCGGAGATCTCTGATTTGGTGGGGAATGATCTGGTAGGATGCGCCTAGGATTGGGCGTATGAGGAGACTTTGGCTCGTAACCTTTAGGAGTCACGAACTATTCTGGGCGCATGGCTTTTGAGGCGCATCCAGAGCTTCAATAGTGACTTTACTCCTGTCGCGTGGCTTTTGAGGCGCATGCAGAATTGTAACAGTGACTTTCCTTCTGTCTTTAGGGATCAGTGAAAAAGTCTGAGGCGCACAGCTTTTGAGGCGTATGCAGATTTGGGCGCATGGCCGCGGAGGCGCATGCGATATTGTTGGGTGGCCACATGGCAGTAGCCGGCGGAGGGAAGTAATGATGATGCTGACGTTGGTAATGCTTCGTCTTCTGAAAAAGCTGCCGACTGTTCAGACTTTGGGAGGCGTGCTGCCAACTCTGTCAGTTCAGCATTTAATGTTTGTGACATTCGATGGACAGCTGAGTGGGCGCGTCGGTTGGCGTTCCACTAGGCGTATGGGAACGCATGGAGGCACATCCCCTATGATGTGCTTGGTACTGAAGGGCGCATCTGTTTGATGCACGGTCTAGCCGGTGTATCCGCTTCGTGAGACGTCTTTGATGGTGCAACTGTTACGTTCTTCGAGTGCTTTAAATAGCCGTTTTGACTTGGCTGAATTCGAAGCGTCCGGTTCATCCATTTAATGCAAATTCATTGTACGGAATTCGGAGAGCCATCTACTTGGTGCATGGGTTTGATTTGTTGGGCCTATAAATAGTGGCATGGAGAGAGGGTTGGCCTCTCGTTCTCTCACATCTTTCCGACATGAACTTGTGTACTCGAATGCATTCTGTTGACGAGATGCTCCCGAGAGTGAAGATGCAACGCATTGTCTTTGTTGATGCACTTGAAGGTAACTGTTACATCCAAAAGTCGGAGTCGAGGGCTACCGAGGCAGGCGGAAGGTGCCTATTGCATCCAAAGATAGGGATGCTCGGGCCTCGTCTTCGTTGTGCAGGAAGAGCCGTAGATCGAAATTACGGTGCTACGGCTTTGGTGGCTCTTTCTTCCTTCAAAATGGGTGTAGCCCATTCTGGTTGTGTTGAAAGCTGCTCCTTTGGCCGCGGTTTCGATCACGGTCTTCCTTGGTGTTTGGAGGCTCTTTCGAAGCCTCCCCTGGCCACAGGTTGGCTTGTGGTTCTTTTTCCTTCCTGGGCTAGAGGGTTGATTGCCATCCTCGTTCTGCTTAATAAATACTTCATTAGTCGAAGCATTTAGACGGCGGTGAGCCTGGCTGGAAGAGCGGCACATAACTGGGCTGCTGAAGGGATGCACATAACTGAGCTGCCAAAGGGATGCGCATAACTGAGGATGCACATAAATGAGCTGCTGAAAAGGATGCGCCTTGCTGAAGGCGTATGGTGGGATGCGCCTGGCTGAGGGCGCATGTTGGGATGCGCCTGGCTGAGGGCGCATGTTGATTACTGGCTGTAGACTTAGGATCTTTTCTTTGTAGAAATTCTCCTTTGTACAGTATATGTTAAATAAAAAGTCCTCTTTCAATGTCTATATTTGTTATTTTTTGCTGTGAAGTACTTTGTCCAATTTTTGGCGCATGTAGTCTGGCGCATAGACTTTCTGGTTCTGAAATTCCATGCTTTTACAGGTGGGACCCAGTTTATCATACGACGAGCAGCCGGTAGGTATCTTGGATACGAGTGAGAAGACGCTCAGAAGGTAGACGATTTGACTGGTTCGTGTTGTATGGAGGCACCATTCTCTGGAAGAATCAACTTGGAAGCGTAAAGATTCTATGCATGAGCGTTATCCCACTTATTAGTAGATGCCGGTAAGTCTTAGCTTAATTATTCATATGATAAGTTTTTTTTTATAATTGTGTTATTTTTAATTTCGAGGACAAAATTTTCTAAGGAGGGTAGGTTGTAAGCCCCCAGATTTTTTGATTTTATTTTTAATTAGTTTTAATTATTTTTAATTATTTTATATTGATATTTTAATTTATTAAAGTTAATAATGACTATGTTAGTAGTTTACCGTAGCTTTGATTTTTGAAGCACAATAAATATTATTTTCTCAAATCCAGTTCTATATTTGAATTCTAGACTCGTCCACCTTGATTTTGATATATCATGTCCCATCCAATTTTGCTTTTCAATATTCCTTTAACTTTGCGCAATTTCGGGCCAACTTAGGCCAATTTGAGCCATTGGTGTAATTTTAAGCTAACTTCCAATTTAATTTTTGGACTTGACATAGATCGAAACCGTATGACCCAATATATGGTTTTAATCCATTTTAATGCAAATGCCTAGGGTGTACTATCTAATCGAGTTCTCATGTGCTACTTATTTGCAAATGGCACATGAGACTCATTAATTTGATTTTTTGGGTCCAATTTGACTAGTAATGTTACTCAAACCCTAACCTAGTCAACCCTACTAGTTAGAGCCTAACAAGGAGTACCAAAACCAAGTATACATATATCTAAGAGAATTTTAGAGGTTTAATTTTAGCCATATGCAATATGGCCTTATATATTCGGCTTGGTCAAACATATAACCAAAATAGGAAACCTATTAATAATAGTATGATTTGGAGAACCAAATCCTATCCAAATTAGATCAAACCAAAGCCCATACACTAAATATAAATATACCTATCAATCCTAACCATCCCCCTCTCTCATAATCACCCACTACTCCACAAATCCCCCCAAACTTAGCAGCCACCACTCCAAACCCGAAACCATAGCCGACCCCCCTTTCTTCACAAAATATAATTTTTCCTCGATTTCTGCGCCAACCACCACCACTTGGATGTCCCTCTCAACATCCTCTTCCACCCTAGAAACCTTGAGGCCGTTAGAGAGGTGTACGACGTGCTAC
Source organism: Iris pallida (assembly GCA_029216955.1). Classification (NCBI taxonomy): domain Eukaryota; kingdom Viridiplantae; phylum Streptophyta; class Magnoliopsida; order Asparagales; family Iridaceae; genus Iris; species Iris pallida. The sequence goes on from JANAVB010042618.1 coordinate 30,541,856, forward strand.
TTGGGCCAAAACTCCGTCGAATCGAAGTCTGAAATGTCACAGCAGGTTAGTCGAATTGTAGATGATGTTTCCTCCACTTTTTCTCATCCATTTCTCCTCAAACCAAATCTGAGAGTTACCTTTGTATTTTTACTCCAACCTCTGATCGCCAGATCTTCTAGTTCCAAGCGGTTTGCCCGTGGCGTTGATTCTACGACAGGATATCTAGAACTGATGAATTCTATTGTGGGCCACTTTTTGCTTATATAAGGTCAGTTTCTAACTATTTTATATTTTTATTCAGAATCTATACGTTGATACCTTTCCGACACATATCTTAAAGTTAGTTTTCACATCGGTTTGCTATTTTTAAAAATTCATGCCATTTGTCATGTCACCGAACTCCGAAAAATTCTATTTTTCTTGTGTCCAAAAGTGTCAAAACTCCATGAATCCATATTAAAATTTATGTTGTACAAGGTTTAACATTATAAATACTATTTTAACTAATTTTTGGAAATTTTACAGAATTTAATAATTTTATTTTAATCGTTGTTTCGGGACTAAATTAATGTGTCGAATTGTGGAAGTCATATGTGGCATTGACATAAGACCTCTTGTGAAAGGGTTCCCCCTATTGAAAATATAATTATAGCAATATATAAGTATTTATAGATAAATTCTAGAGTTTAAATATATTATTTTGTTATAATTGTAAAGTATTTACGAGAGGATTTGGTACCTATATGTACTTATATAATAGATGTAGTGTCGTGGCAACGTTATGACAACTAGGAGGCGTAGATACTCATATAATTTATATATGGTGTGTTGATATAAAATATTAAATATAGTGTAGTATTATAGGTGATCTTGGGAGGATCGACAAGGACACCGGAGTTGGACAGGCTTACCCGCAGACAACAGTTACAGGCAAGCGTGCCTTGCCTTCGTTACAGATTATTCTTTTCTTTTTTGTTTTATTTTTTATTAGCATTGCATGACGTATGACGTTGATACTTAGTATCCGTTTATAGATGGGTGCCAATGTCATGATAGTGACATCGAGTATTGACATTAGGCAATACGTACATATTGATGTGTCCATTGACACAATTGACCACAGGACACCGACACATTCATGATGCGAGGTTTACATAACTATTCGTGGTATAGACCTCATTTTAGCATTCCAGATTTCTTTATTAGTATTGCTTTTACTTTTGAGATGACTGTACAGACTTGACATTCCTAGATTCTAGACATGGGGATTGGGAAGAACTTGACTACAATATCAGACCTATTGTCATGTGGCCCGTTGTTTAGTGGCCTTTATCTCTGTAGCAGAGTAAGAGATTATCACTGTCAAGAATTGATTGTCCTTGGTGCCACGACACAGGTACTGGGGTAAATACCCTGCTGAGGTGCTAGTGAGCCTTAGTGGAAGGGGTCTGGTATACTAGAAAAGAATCTCACTTGCATAGCACATAGACGGATACAGTAGATTGTCTTAGTTCATATTTTTATTTTCGTACCTTGACATATATATTATGCACCTTGCTAGTCCTCTAAGGACCTGGCAATTTTCCAGGCTTAGACGAAGCTGAAGACTAGCCGAAGGTTTACGGTTCGGGAGCTGAGACCGGAGGCGTACCGGCACAGAAGGACGAAATAGTGCCAGAGGATTTTTCGTGATCATGTTATAATCATATTTAGTCTTGATACATTATTTTCTTTTCTTTTCATCAGACTTGTAGTTGATTTGTACTTTCTTTCTATTTCTGTGATTTTGGGATGTTTTACCCGTACAGACTTTATTGCTTTTATTGCTGAATATTTGAGACATTTTCTTATTTATTCTTGATCTCTTTGTGGACTCTGTGGATGTGATTAGATGTATATACCTATGGACTGTGTTGTATTTCTAGGTGTTATCATGATTTACAGCTTAAGTATTTCGCTAATGGGCTTGTAGCGTAGTTTGGCCCATTGGTGAAGTGTTGTTGGCATGTATTCGTATACCTAGTCCTACGTATTTTGGGACTGGGATGTTACATCGAGGATTTTTTGAATGACTTCATCCCAGAGTAGTGTATGGAATACCCTCGGGGATGTCGATCGTTAGAGGATACGGGGTGCCAATGAGTCTATCCGCAAGCATCGTAATTTATAAAGCCTTAGATTGAGTATCTTTGAGAAGTTGTAATCTTAAAATTTTGACGAGATGGTTCAAACAAATAAGAAGACGATGCACATCGACAGGATTGTACCGAGTATGAAATACAAAATGATCGATAATAAAGATTGAATCGAGGAGAAGTTAAGATGTAACGAACGGATGACTCGATCGAAAAAATCGATATGAATCGTGTACAAAAAGTTAGCAAGATGGGAAGATAGCGTGCATGAAAAAGTTTGATTTTGAAGTTATGAATGTGACTCTAAGAGTTGGTATAGATGTTGCTCGATGATTGAGTTAGCATAGAAAGATACGAATTGAGGAAATAAGTTGCTCGATGACTTAAGATAGATGGATAAACACATGTGATTATGGGTTTGAACGAATTCATCATGTGAATAATTCAGGGATTATTGATCAAATTTTTTATCTTGAATATCGAAAAGACTGTGGTATATCCAATTTGGATGATAACATCACTTGCACGACTCGGAGTTCATTGTAAGAGAAAGATCGTTAGGTTACGTATATCGTTGATGGTATTGAGGTGTATCAAAGATCGATGTACGATAACTCGGGGGTACTCTGATTCGAGAAATGACGATTGCGTAAAATGTTATTGTTCAAATGGATGCCATACTTGGAATTTTAATAGAAATGAATGTTTGGATAAAAATCAAAGTATCTCGACTACTTCGAAGATAACCACAACGTCAATGATCTTGTCATGCGCGAGCACAACTCTAGCCTTGCACATGCGTCATGTCAAATTTGGGCCAATCATTTTGCGTAAGCACTAACATGGTAATTTATATCTGGCAGAAATGATCAAACTCGGGAAATCATGGCATGGCAATTGGATTATTTCGACCCCTAGTTTGATACGAAGGTAAATTCGAGGATGGTTCAGATTTGTATTTGACGGTTGAGTAAATTTGATGATTGAGTAGATCCAATCTGTATATCGAGAATAAATTAGTCTAGACTCAAAGTATGAGTTATGCCTCGATGTGGAAGATTATCATGCAGGAGCATTAGCATGGTTATTTCATGTCTAGCGTGGGTAATCGAACTTGCGGGAGATTGGGGTGTGACATATTGTTATGCTAGACGACTTTGTGATCGAATACGTAAATTATAATAAGCGACCGAGGGAATATGGTATAAGAATATTATGGTTTAGTAATAAATCGTGTCGTGGTGTACTTTACTTGGATAGGTGAATTATAATTAACGTGTTCGAAGAGATAGACTACGCGAACTACTTATTTAGACATGAGATATTGATATGTCGAGGAGTTGGTTGAACAGGACTTACCGAAGGATGGCTTTGCAGAACGACTCGGACCCCTTGGACTAAGTGTTACAAGTGCGAATAGAAGAATATATGCTCGATGTTTAGAAATCAGAGTGATGCGAGCTTAGATAGAAAGTTCCGTACTATCAACTTTGGTTTGACCTTAGGATTGGGGTCAGTATTAATATTATTGTTTGGGAATGATGATTCCAATACTGACGTTGACTTTAGCCTGGTGAGATGGCCTAGCGGTTAGGCAAGACGTCCCTGTTCCGAGAGGTAGCATTGCTAAGATTGATTTCAGGATTGATAGAATGAATCAAAATATTGAATTAGATTCACTATTACAAGGCTTGGTTGAAATGCATATATTTGGGGAACGTCTTAAATATGTGCATGACCCAACTAAGGGATACGTTGAATTCAAGTGAGACTAAAGGAATGAAAAGGTATCGAGGATTTCGAAGTCATGTGTTTCAAAGAAATTTTTGATGGTAGTGCGATCGTTGGATTTGAAATGAACTTGAATGTTGATTGATCGGATGGTTTGTCCTAGAACTAAGTTGTCCATATGCACGAGCGCGGCTCGAATTTATGAAATGTATAGGGGAAGTATGTGCGTGAATCGTTGGATGTTGAATCAAAGTGATAGGTCAATGAGTGTGTACTCAGTAAGTTTCAAGGACAAAACTTTTTCTGAGTGGTGTATAATGTAATGCCATGTCCCGCTCAGTTCAACGGAAGGAATCAAAACGCCAACGACGTTCTGACTTAGCCACGCAATGGCTTGGTCGAAGTCCCGCTCGGTCGATGCGACTCCTCGCCCAGGTGGATGGCTTCATTGAACTTGTCTCAACTTGGCCTTCACACTAATAAAATGAAAGTTTTCAAATGCACAAGTAGGCTTGATAATAAAAGAGGCAAATTCACATAGCTAAGAGAATAATCCCAAGTTGGATCAAATTGAGTTCGAATATGGAATGATCCCATGGTCGGCTTAGAAATATTGTACGATGTGCTTTCAAAATGACACTCGGTTCTTTGTCCCGTGGCTTGGGAGAAGGAAAGTTGGTTGGTGTTTCCACAAGTTATGAACTTAGCATAAGTCATAGGGGTCACATATATAAATGCTTGATTAAGCATGCATTGTCCCACTATCCAATGCTTAGCTTAGCATAAATTATCCATAGTCCCATTGTACGTTTCAACGGTGCAAGGCTTGGCATAGCCTTTGCTCGTCCCATGGGTTAAGTTATTGCACGATTGAGTTAGGCAAAATTCATGTCGGGCTATCAAAGTTATAGCAAGCACTGTCCCACGCTTTCGATGGTTGTTGAAGTCGCACAACCCTACGATCTTAAGGCTCGCCATATAAAGTATAACTTGGACAGGAGTGTCGCATAGAACAAAAGTTGGTTTAAGGCACAAGCCACGGTTGGTTTAATGAAAAGTTAGACATGGTCTATGGCACCTAAAGAACACGTTATGTTCAAGTTATGCTTGAAGGCTATCAATTAGCTGTGCATGAATTGATTCAATAAGAGTATGGAAACATGGAAAAATATGTTGGGATTATAGGTCAGTTACTGAGACAACCCTGGTTTGGGCTCTGCAAAATAAGTATGATCAAGTAAAGAAGTAAAGCAAAAGAAGTAAGTTGTGATGGTTAGGCCATGCATTTACGTTGAGTTTAGAAGTTCTTATAGGTGCGTGGTCATGGACAACTTGTGCACAAGCTTTTGCACCCTAGATTCGGTAGCCTGGGGCCACAGGACCGTATTGGCCTAGGAGGGAAGCAAGGTAGCTAGGCAAGAACACGCCGCGGTGATTCAAGGACTTGAGCATGGCTAGCTATCCTTAGCTGCAAGGGTCTCGTCTGTACTACATACATGTCCAAGATGGCTTGAATTGCCAGTGACCTTTTATATAGATGAGTTGATGTGTTGAGCGGCAATCCGCATGCACGATGTCGGTCAAATCAGAGAACTTGTAAGCACGGCACGAGTTGTGTCAAAAAGGGTATGCACGGTTGCAACACCATTATGGAGCCTAAGATTTGGCTAAGTTAAGGCACGTACTTCGGTACGAGAGGCGGCATCGAGTATTAAGTTTTTGGCATAGAGTTGCATAAGTCAGACTTGAGTCGTTTCGAGTTAAGTCAATAAGGGCCGTAAGGCATGTTTGGTAAGTCTTGATAAGTTGTGAGGCACGACCTCGATGTTGAAGCACAGACCAAGTTTATGGCACGACCATGTTATTATGTCTCGAAGTATGGCATGAAAGGCAAGCACGAGTCGGTACGTTGATGTTGTAAGCACGAAAATGGTCTAGAGGCACAAGATAAGCAAGTTATCCGTACGATAGTACGGTGATGGTCTAAGAGACGCAAATAGGCCAAGAGTCTATGTCCTAAAATCGATCATAAGGCAAGAATAGAAAGACAATCATAAAGGGGATTATGTTGTAAAAAGTAAATGAGCGTGTTAGTTTTCTATGGGTGAGCGAGGAGCTCACTGCACCAGTACGGTTGTGTACTGACGCCCACACAGTTTTCATGTACAAGCACATATAGAAGCTCGTTGGCACGGAGCTCGCTTGGATACGTCGAGGCACAGAGTTCCCTGGTGTTTCGAGGTATAGGACCATATGGAGTTTGGACTTATATGGGACATAATGTATGGATATCGCCTATCTGAAGTATCTGCTGGCTATTCAAATTATACTTAGAGATGTGAGAGAGCAGAGTGACTTGTATTATGATAAGAGTGACATTGAGTAATTGTAATTACGGTCACGTGACATATTATAATCTTTGTTTCAATATAAATAAAGAATTCTTATTTTGTATACTCTTGTTGCCTTCATTATTTAGTATTTTTGCTTGGAGATTCTATGCGATGACCCCATCGCTTAGCCTGTAATCGGCTGTTATGGAACCCGCCTTGCGTGAGTGCAACCTAGGCTCACGTAAAATTACGCCTTAGCGAGGACGATCGGTCACACAAGATAGGTCAATTTCTAGGCGACTAATCTAATAATTGTTAGCCCAATGATCTAACTATATTTTTTATTGTGGTCATTCGATTAAGTTTAACATTATGACATCAGTATTTTTACGCTATCACTAGAATATTTATACTTAAATTTAGCATAGTCCTAATGTGCACTAATTTTATCATACTTGCATATTGCTTTGTTCGTCTAACATGTATTAGTAGAAAAAGTAAAGCAAGATCAACATGGATATATGTACTAAAGAAATCATGATGGGCTAAAGATGACGGTATCCCATAAGATTTCTCTGAATCGTCCGATGACATCTCCGGAGCCACGCACTCGGGGGTTTCGTTGCCCGGTCAGCGGACGGGAGTCAAGGGGGCAGCACCCCCCGTGGGCGTTCAGGGTAAAACCCCTCAAAGGTATTCAAATTTTACAATATGGGTATTTTTGGACAGCTGCTGTCAAGAAAAAAAGTTATCATCTATCAAGTGAAAAAGCCAAGCCGTCATTATTTTAAGACTCTGAAGAAACCTGCACCTGCTTAAGTATATCTGGAGTCTGTAATGAGTCTTAAGAATAAACACAAGAAATATATGGCATATAGATAGCTAGGATAGATACCAACTCTGGATTACCTTGGGCAGACAGTCGGATGATCCGATGAATCGTCACAAATGTTTGAAGGATGGTCCGAATGGACCACAGAAAAGCTTTTGTGATCTTTCAGAATATCTAACGTCTACAAAAATCTGACGAATAATCCGTCTTGTTACCGTTTGGAATACAACGGTCAGATCCTGCCCCATCGATGATCCCAACGACTATATTTATAGCCGTTGTACTGTACCAGCGGATGATCCGACGAACTTTTATGAAAATCTTACGGATCATTCGTCAGACGACTGAAAGTTGCATTATTGCACTTTACATTACTTTTGTTATAAATAGCCTTGAACTCCTTCATTCAAGTTTGATGCTTTGAGCCCCATTTTTTTAATATACCAAAGCTTATCCACAAACACTCCACCAAAGCTTTTACTTGCAATCCACAAATTATGTTTGAGTGGGTAACTCCTCTTCCTGGATTTTTTTATTTTTATTTTTATTTTTATTTTTTTCTATTTATTTTATTTAAATATCATTATTGGAAATACTTTTCTTGTTAAATATTATTTTGTAATTGTTTTGTATTTCAAACAAAAAAACTAGTATAATTTAATGGCTTAAAAGTACTAATTATTTGAGTAAAAATGTTTTATCCTTGAATTTACTATTGATATTATATTTGTTATTATTCTTAGACTTTCAAAAGATTGGTTTCAAACATGGTTTGAAACTCATAAGTATTTTCGAATAATAAAAAGATTTGTTATTTTATTTTATTTTTAAAATAAATTTTCAGATTTATGGTAGTATACTTTAAAACAATTCGATGATATCGAATTATTATTATGAGGACTAGTTATTTGATTTAGTTATAATAAAGAGGGGATTGATTAGCATATACATTTACTAAATAGATACTGGATCCTAAAACCAGCTTAATCCTAAACACTTTGAATGATGTGTCGTGTAAAGGAACTAACCAAATCTTTTAAATTTTAGCCTACTCCGGCCCTACCATTATCTTTCCAGTGAACCGATTCTTGTACATACACCACATCTCTCCATATGTACATAAGTCAAGGGCCAACTCCATCACCTCCCCCTGTTAATGGCAAATAAACCATGCCACTCCTTCCTCCTCTATTTCTTTGTTCTCTTCCATTTATGTTTCTTAAAGACCGAACCCTCAAAGATCTCCCTTCTCGATATGGCATGCAGCTATATTGTGATGGTCAATCCCCGACTGGTCTCTAGCCGTGCACTGGAACAGACCCAACTTGGCGACCTAACAAGCGACCGCAGCCTCCTCACGCAACTAATCGACTCGTTGCACACATGTGACCCCTGTCGAGACGAGTCCTTCTGTCAACCTCGTCTTGACTCAATCCCAGCCATTACCTACCACCACTTTCCACCTTTGTCATTTCCACGACGATATCCCTCTACACCACCAACACCCCCACTTCCGCGATCCACCCGCAGACAAATTACCGCCTCATCCCTCCCGTGCGTCGATTCTGGCAAAGCCATCGCCGTGGCAATCTCGCGCTCGAGCCCCATAACGTGTGGCACATCCTCGCGGAGATGCACGTCTCTCGTCAACCGAGGCCAACACCCGACCGTCACATCGCCTCCATCTTTCTCCGCTGTGCTTGTAGCACCCCTTACCGAAAAAAATTTATGAAATATTTTTATATTATTTATTTGATTTAAATGGTGATTGTTTAGAAGTTTATAAATAATTATTTAGTTAATTATTACGATAGATGACCTTAGCCATGGTTAAGATTTGGAGTACAAGATTACCAAGAATCGTGGCACGGATAGTGCAGTGGCGTGCCTCGACTAGTGTATTAGCCATGCCAGGAAAGGCCGAGTCATAGTGATGTTCTAACTAGGAAAACCAGGCTAAGTTGTGACACGACCCTTACAAATGATTTATTTATTTACTTTGTAAGACTATGATATTTAGGATGCTCGGTTGTACTAATTTAGCTCGGACTGGACCCGAACCGAACCCAAGCCTATGTAGTCGGGTAGTGCGACCAAAGACGCCCATGTAGGTGTGCATTACTAGTGTTTTGTATTTTTATCTTAGTGGGATATTAAGTATTTTGCGATACATCTGTTATATATATATATATATATATATATATATATATATATATATATATATATATATATATATATATATATATATATGTATGTTTGTATGTATTATTGATATTAAATTGTTATTTATTTTATAATAGGATAAATATTCTTTTTGTGATGTATTTCTAGATTGCTAGGATTTAATACCATAGATATAGGTGTATGTATATATAAATATATATTATATGTGTGTATTTGTATGTATATACAAATATAATATATAAATGTGTGTATTGTGTGTATATATAAATATATTAAATAAATGTGTGTATTTGCATGTATATATAAATATATTATATATATGTGCGTATGCGTATATATACATATATATATAGAAGTATATATATATACATATATATATAGAAGTATATATATATATAAAAATATATATATATATATATATATATATATATATATATATATATATATATATATATATATATATATATATATATATATATGTATGTATGTATGTATATATATATTAATTGCTAAAAAAATAGAAAATAGATAATGATAAAAAAACCCCACAGCCCAAACCAGCATCCCTCACAGTCCCGGCCTAATCTACTAACCCGATCCCACAGGCCCGACATCCCCATGCAACCCGAGAGAGCCACTCAGCCCAGCTGAGCTCGGACCCACATGCCAGCCAAAGGCGTGTGCAGCAGAACACAGCCCCGACCCTGTTAACCAAAACTGAACCCAGCGTGTATATATAGTATAGAGAAAGAACGGAAGAGAGGAGAAGAAATCACATAAAAACCCTAACCACCTAATCGCCGCACCACCCCGTACGACCTCCCAGGACTCCCCTAACGCCGAGCGACCACTCCCGACGCCTGCACGTTGGAGTTCGACGACGACGATCGCCGAAAAAATGCGCAAACAGAAGCATAGCAGCGACAACAGCAGGTATATTTCTTTAATCATTTTCTTCACACTCCGTTGATGTTTTTCGATTCCACAAGGTGTGGTAGGAAGCCTACATAACCTACTCAGATCCCTAACTAGTAGAATTTATAGATGGATGATGAATCTCTCGAAAAATCGAGATGAATACGACCGAAAACCGTTGTTTCAGAACAGTAAGAATCATTCTAACATCCAACCTGACCGACACTTTCTGAACTTTACATTAGGGAATTTTGAAAACTAAATTAATGCAGCCCTAGACAACCTATTGGGCTGCCAAACCCTTTTTACGGAAGTCGATTTCGACGACCGAGCGTCGAGAAATCATTTTCCCAATTTTGACGAAAAATTTATTTCAAAATATTAAAAATTATGAAAGACTCTTTGATACGACGTACGTCCCGCCAATCCAAGTGATGTGGTCGCGAACCGAAAGCATCGGAAGGTGCGTAATGGTTTCGTGGACGTGTGGACTTTGACGGAATTCAAATTGGTCGCGTGTGCGCGACGAATTTGATGCGTATTCGTCGAAATTCATCGTATCGGCCTCTGTGCAAATTTTCCAATTACTTTGTGCACGCTCGTCAGATCGAGATGAAACTTGCGCCAACAGGACCATATCATTTTTTTGGTCCTGTATGCCAAGTTTGGTTTGATTCTGAGACAGTTGATCGGATTACCGTTTTGCGGGCCCCACGGTCCGACTCAACGGGCGATTTTGTGCACGACCCACCAAAATCCAACTTCAGACAAATGGTTGGGTTCGTATCGGAAAACTGGACCTTTTGACATATAGTTTGACGACTTTAGAGACCATAGACTCTGGCACACTTTTCGGTACAAAGCGGTTCCAACGGCGGACACCGTTTTTGTCCAAAATTACCGTTTTGCTCCTGTGTCCGGAATTGGACTTAAGGACAGGCAATCCTAGCTAATTTGACTATTCTTTGAATATTGGCAATATTTATTTCAGCTTTTGGAGACAGTTGTGGTGATTTGGACTTTATGGCTTAGCAGTGGATTAGATTGTTATTGGATCTGCGTGCAACCTCCAGGCAAGTGTCCCTTGCCTTCCTCTACAGTTTTACTTACATGCATTTCCTTTTATTTTTTAGTCATTTGATTGTTTATGGACATGTCCTTTTCGTGTTATTTTTTGTGGAGTTGTTTTTATTGTTTATAGCCGTGTTCATGTTTGGTCTTGTGGTTTCCACTTGGAGTTTCTTGTCCGTACCTTGCTTGAGTCGTGTCATAGAACGAGTGCGTGTAATTGAATCGCCATAGCCTTGATTATCATTTTGTACAACCAGAGAGTCCACACTCGGGACGAGGGTTGACCAATTGCACCAGAGAGTCCACACACGGGACGAGGGTGCCTTGCCGTGAGCTAACTAGAGAGTCCACACTCGGGACGAGGGTTAGTGCTTAGTTCAAACCCGTGAGTCCACACTCGGGATGAAGGTTTGGTTCTTCCATTGATCTCGTATTTATCATTCATCCGGCAGTTCATGTATACGTAGTTGTTCTAGTGTTTGTGTTCTAGTATTCATGTTCTAGTGTTCGTATTCGTGTTCGTGTTCGTAGTCATTTGTCTTATTTTTGTTCTTTCTTGTTTATTTCTTATGCATGATAAAACTGTTAGATATGCATGTATATTATGTATCTTGCTATATCCTCTGAGGACCTGATGATCTCTTCAGGTTTAGCGTTTGCATAGAGTTAGTTAGCAGTACGGGATGGTAGAGGATTGTGATGCATGATACCGGTATTTGCTTATGATATTTCTTTATTATCCTCTCATACTTAATATTCCATACCATGATATATCCTGCTTATTTATAGACTCATATCATTCTTGGAGTCTAATTGGACAATATGCTAATAGGCTGCAGACCATGACCCTTGCTTGTTCATTCTTGTTTATATGATTCCTGTGGATTGAGATATAGTTTAGATTAGATATGATACCATGACCTTGAAAGCTTATACGTACTCGAGTCGGGCTGGAGTCCGCTCGATACGTAGCTGGCTTGCTCACGAGCTCGCGTCCGAAAAGCAGGTGCAGGTCGTGACAAGTTTTTTTGGTGGCCCATGCAGGTCAGAGCATATCGTACCGGTTACGTAACTGTACTGGTACGAGCCTGCGCATCTGACTAAACCATTAGAAATCTCAATCCACTCTGCCTTAAAAAATCTCCTTGAAATTCTCTACGTCCTTGAAAACTCCATAATTGCTCTCGATTATACTTCCATGCTTTCCGTACCATTGATTCTCGTCCCTTCCTATTTCAGGGTGACGAACGATCGTGCTGTCTAGGATTCATCGGTAAATCTTCAATTATAGTATAATATTGCTTGACTATTGAATATTTGGTTGTTTATAGATATGGGAGATTATAGATGCCATATGTCCAAGATATCTGTTGGAAGGACTGTTAGCCAGTAGTTAGAAAATTATAAGATTTTAGCGACCGTAATTTTGAGGAGTAGTGTGACCACAGGTGAGTAGAAGTCCTCAAGTATTCGGAGTTACAAAATGACTAGAGAAGGTCATAAAATATTTTGGAGAAATTAAATTTGAGGAGATTAAAGAAATAGTCGACTTTGAAATTTAAGGAATAGTTATGAATTAGAATTTCGGGGACGAAATTATTTTTAAGTTAGGTAGACTTGTAGCTCCTCTTCTCGAAAAAAATTCGTGAAATATTTTTATATTATTTATTTGATTTAAATGGTGATTTTTTAGAAGTTTATAAATAATTATTTAGTTAATTATTACGATAGATGACCTTAGCCATGGTTAAGATTTGTAGTACAAGATGACCAAGAATCGTGGCACGGATAGTGCAGAGGCGTGCCTCGACTAGTGTACTAGCCATGCCAGGAAAGGCCGAGTCATAGTGATGTCCTAATTAGGAAAACCAGGCTAAGTTGTGACACGACCCTTACAAATGATTTATTTATTTACTTAGTAAGACTACGATATTTAGGATGCTCGGTTGTACTAATTTAGCTCGGACTGGACCCGAAACGAACCCAAACCTATGTAGTCAGGTAGTGCGACTAAAGACGCCCATGTAGGTGTGGATTATTAGTGTTTTGTATTTTATCTTAGTGGGATATTAAGTATTTTGCGATACATCTGTTATATATATATATATATATATATATATATATATATATATATATATATATATATATATATATATATATATATATATATATATATATATATATATATATATATTTGTGTGTATGTATGTATTATTGATATTAAATTGTTAATTATTTTATAATAGGATAAATATTCTTTTTGTGATGTATTTCTAGATTGCTAGGATTTAATACCATAGATATATGTGTATGTATATATAAATATATATTATATGTGTGTATTTGTATGTATATATAAATATAATATATAAATGTGTGTATTGTGTGTATATATAAATATATTAAATAAATATGTATATTTGCATGTATATATAAATATATTATATATATGTGCATATGTGTATATATACATATAAGTATAGAAGTATGTATACATGTATGTGTGTGTATATATATATAATATATGCATATATATTAATTGTTAAAAAAATAGAAAATAGATAATGATAAAAAAAAACCCACAGCCCAAACCATCATCCCTCACAGTCTCGGCCGAATCCCCTAACCCGAGCCCACATTCCCGACATCCCCATGCAACCCGAGAGAGCTACTCAGTCCAGCTGAGCTCGGGCCCACATGCCAGCCAAAGGCGTGTGCAGCAGAACACAGCCCTGACCCTGTTAACCAAAACCGAACCCAGCGTGTATATATAGTATAGAGAAAGAACGGAAGAGAGGAGAAGAAATCACATAAAAACCTTAACCACCTGACCGCCGCACCACCCCGTGCGACCTCCCAGGACTCCCCTAATGTCGGACGACCACCCCCGACGCCTGCACATTGGAGTTCGACGGCAGAGATCGCCGAAAAAATGCGCAAATAGAAGCAGAGCAGCGACAGCAGTATGTATATTTCGTTAATCGTTTTCTTTATACTCCGTTGATATTTTTTGATTCCGCAAGGTGTGGTAGGAAGCCTACATAACCTACTCAGATCCCTAACTAGTAGAATTTATAGATGGATGATGAATCTCTCGAAAAATCGAGATGAATCCGACCGAAAATCGTTGTTTCAGAACAGTAAAAATCATTCTAACATCCAACTTGACCGACACTTTCTAAACTTTACATTAGGGAATTTTGAAAACTAAATTGATACAGTCCTAGACAACCTATAGGGCTGCCAAACCCTTTTTACGGAAGTCAATTTCGTCGACCGAGCGTCGAGAAATTCTTTTCCCAATTTTGACAAAAAATTGATTTTAAAATATTAAAAATTATGAAAAACTCTTCAATACGACGTGTGTCCCGCCAATCCAGGCGACGAGGTCACGAACCAAAAGCATCGAAAGGTGCGTAATGGTTTCTTGAACGTGTGGGCTTTGACGGAATTCAAATTGGTCGCGTGTGCGCGAATTTGATTCGTATCCGTCGAAATTCACCGTATCGGCCTCTGTGCAAATTTTCCAATTACTTGGTGCATACTTGTCAGATCGAGATAAAACTTACGCCAACAGTACCATATTATTTTTCTGGTCCTGTCTGCCAAGTTTGGTCCGATTCTGAGACAGTTGGTCGGATTGCCGTTTTGCGGGCACCACGGTCCGATTCAATGGGCGATTTTGTGCACGGCCCGCCGGAATCCAACTTCGGACATACGGTTGGGTTCGTATCGGAAAACTGGACCTGTTGACATATAGTTTGATGACTTTAGAGACCACAGACTCTGGTACGCTTTTCGGTACAAAGCGAGTCCAACAGCGGACACCGTTTTGTCCGAAATTACCGTTTTACCCCAGTTTCCGGAATTGGACTTAAGGACAGGCAATCCCAGATAATTTGACTATTCTGAGAATGTTAGCAATATTTATTTCATCTTTCGGAGACAATTGTGGTGATTTGGACTTTATTGCTTAGCAGTGGATTAGATTGTTATTGGATCTGCGTGCAACCTCCAGGCAAGTTTACCTTGCCTTCCTCTACAGTTTTATTTACATGCATTTCCTTTCATTTTTCAGTCATTTGATTGTTTATGGACATGTGCTTTTCGTATTATTTTCTGTGG
This sequence comes from Iris pallida, assembly GCA_029216955.1. Lineage (NCBI taxonomy): Eukaryota > Viridiplantae > Streptophyta > Magnoliopsida > Asparagales > Iridaceae > Iris > Iris pallida. Next base: position 30,557,164 of record JANAVB010042618.1, read on the forward strand.
ATTTGTTTTTATTGTTTATAGCTGTGTTCATGTTTGGTCTTGTGGTTCCCACTTGGAATTTCTCGTCCGTACCTTGCTCGAGTCGTGTCATAGAATGAGTACGTGTAATTAAACTGCCATAGCCTTGATTATCATTTTTCACAACCAGAGATTCCACACTCGGGATGAGGGTTGACCAATTGCACCAGAGAGTCCACACACGGGACGGGGGTGCCTTGCCGTGAGCTAACCAGAGAGTCCACACTCGGGATAAGGGTTAGTGCTTAGTTTAAACTCATGAGTCCACACACGGGATGACGGTTTGGTTCTTCCATTGATCTCGTATTTATCATTCATCCGACAGTTCATTTATATGTAGTTGTTCTAGTGTTCGTGTTCTAGTATTCGTGTTCTAGTGTTCGTATTCGTGTTCGTGTTCGTAGTCATTTGTCTTGTTCTTGTTCTTTCTTGTTTATTTCTTGCACATGATAAAACTGTTAGATAGGCATGTATATTATGTATCTTGCTATGTCCTCTGAGGACCTGATGATCTCTTTAGGTTTAGCGTTTGCATGGAGTTAGTTAGCAGTACGGGATGGTAGAGGATTGCGATGCATGATACAGGTATTTGCTTGTGATATTTCTTTATTATCCTCTCGTGCTTAATATTCCATACTATAAACCCCTTAATCAACTTCCATCATGCTAAAAATTTTCTTATCTATTTTATTATTTATTAAATATTAATTACTAATTTATCATTCTTAAATTAGACACTTGTTTTCCTAAACACCTATCTATGTAAATATAGGTATTACATAAGGAGGCCCTTTGAAATAGAAGATTGTTCATGGACCATAAGGACACTTTCCAATTTAAACCTCAAACCAGGACCCTGATACAATTTGAACACCTGCCACTGGTAGATAGGTGTTGGTCCCATGTATGTGTACATGAACACATATCTTATTAGGAGAACTCTACCTCTTGCAAAAGACCAAGTCCAAGGGGGGTTTGGGTAAGGATCTTTAGTTCAAGTCAATTGCTGTTACCATTCCAATCTTTCCTTTTAAGACCATGTTGTTAGACCGACCCCCTTAGCAGAGGTCAAATTTCAACTGCGCATATCAGTTAGTTGGAATCTTTTTGAATAGGAATTGAAACCAAGTTTCTATTGTACCGACCCACAAATCTCAGATGGGTAAACTGAATACGAATACTAGCCGGATCTCTTGCATTGGATAGGATTCAAAAACCCAAAGAGGAGTTTAAACACCTATATGATAAGCACTATCAGTTTAAATTAAACAAGCCCTTATCTTTCCTATATAGATAAATATAAACTGTTTGAGAGATTTTTTGAGTGCTATTCGAGCAAAAAAAAAGGGAGAAAGATCGTGAGTTCAACAAATTCGATCTCTCTTCATCGATTTTGAGACCTGAATGCAGACTCCGTCATAGCAACAAGGGAGAGTTCGAACAACAGGGGTAAGTCTCCCTCGTTCTTTTATTTTCAGATGGTATTTCTGAAACATATCCGAGTATTTAATAGATGAGAGTATCAGTTGATTAATTCTGATACATATTAGAGTATTCAATAGACGAGAGTATCTCTGATACATATTCGAGTATTCAATAGATGAGAGTATCAGTGGATTAATTCTGCTACATATTCGAGTATCCAGTAGATGAGAGTAACTGTTGGTACTTCTGATACTTGTTCGGATATTCATATACTCAAGTCCACCTCAGATCTTGTAATAGCCAAAACCATATCGATATTCTTCATCTTAATAAAATACTGATACCAGGGGAAACCGAGTAAGATTTTCCTGAAACCGATAGGGATCAAGGGGATATTCGTAGTCGATTTCAAACCTGGAATACTTTTGGTATCCGCCTGAAACTTTATAACAGAGTATTTTAACCCTCACCACTTCTCGTGCAACTTGGAAATCAAGTTGGACTTCTATCCCGAGCGTTAGGCCTAGGGGGAAGTCAATTGCCTACTATACGGACTAATGAATGATTTCACGTTTGTAAACCTCACTAAACACAAGACTGGTACATACACTCAACATCCCTAAGAAACCTATTGTTCTGAAACTCCTTGGACAGACACTAGTAGGAAACCTGTTGTGGAATCAGCCAAGCAAGTCATTTTTGGGCTTAGGTAATTCGACTGAATCCAACTACCTGTCAGCTTATCGAAAGCTTCCATATGGATACACACACATCTATGCCTTCGACACCCAATCCCTGCCTTAGCAGCATTCCAGGAAGATCCTTTGTAGCAGTAACGACACTAGAAAACCTTTGGTACACAGCTTGACCTGTCATACCTTAACTTGAGAGAAAAACTCGACATGGGGCTAAGCCTGAAGAAAGCATGTAAAAGTAGGAAATTCACATGACTGGAACATTTTCCTAGCATTGTGGTACAGCCATGGCACTGAATCAGGCCTGGGTCCTTGTCAAGGCAGGTACCCTTTTATCATATTTAATGCTAGTGGCTTAAGACTTAGCATGGGGTGATAAGAATTCGAGTATTGGCTACTACTCTGTGAAAGAACAGAGTCAGTATGGGAGTATACCAAACACTGTTGACACAAGGATTGACAGCACCCTAGGTAAAAGTTGTTAATGCCATCTGGTACCATGACCAGGAACCTTCGATACCAAATAAAGGATAGGGAGCACAGGTGGTTGAAGTATATGTGGTAGAGAGGCTAAACTAAAGGCTGCCCTGTCTCCAAATAAAAGCCAAAGGTTGCTACTAAATAGAACCTGATCATGGGATAGTTGAAATACCACAAGGATCTAATTAGTAAAACACTTTGCCTTCATATGACCAGTGGGTAGTAGGAGTAGTAGCTAAATCGACTTGTCCCATAGGGTTGAAAACACATACTAAGTGAACCTATTAGAAGCCCATACCTGTTAGTGAGACTATCTCAATTATAGGCTTATACAAGTAAGTCCAGTAATGGAGTTTAAAACCTTCTACACCTAGACAACCCTCCTGGCTAGACTAATGAATAAGAGGGATAAAGGGTTTAAGAACCAGTTTATACCCACTAAAGCAAGTTGTAGACAAAACACCAACTTTCTCATATTGAATTATATCTTGACACTGTAATTTCATTTAAATAGGTTCCTTGGACCTCGATTCGGAGTCTGACCCGTGCCATCAGCTCAGGACGCCAGGCGAGTACAGTTTATTGTCTATTTTTAATATTGATTTTTACTATATCTCATTAGTTGGTCGTTGGTCATGTGAATTTTATTCTATTATAAAATATTGAGTCGGGAACCACGAATACCAAAGATATGTGATCCGACCATAGACCTTGTTTATTTTATGCAGTAGACCTCATAGACATTGTTTATTTTATGCAGCAGACCTCGTAGACATTGTTTATTTTATGTAGTAGACCTCGTAGACATTGTTTATTTTATGCAGTAGACCTCGTAGACATTGTTTAATTTCTGCAAGTAGACCTCGTAGACATTGTTTATTTTCATGCAAGTAGACCTCGTAGACCTCGCGGTGTAGTGGCCCAGACTGATCACATATCAAAGGTATTTCTAGCAGTTCGGAAGGTATTTTGTTTACTTTATTTACTACTGATTTACTGTCTTTTCTTACTGCTTTATTATTTATTTTCAAAACTCGTGATTGATGTCGAACCTTTGTTTATAGTCATTTTCATATATTAGAACTGCATTCAGTGAATTGTACTCGTTCCATCCTGACTGGGTAACCAAACAAATTTTAGGTGATTGCGAGAAGGTCGAGTGCCCTGACCAGTATGGCCCATACATGGAAGATTTAGTTGAGATAGATTTTGCTTATCAGGAGGAGTATGCAGCGTCTGATCCTGCTACATTTGCTTAGTCTCCTTTTAGTTAGAGCTGAGACTTGTATTGGATTTTGAGTTGATGTTGAGACTTGTAGTAGAGATATCATTTCATTTTATTATCATACATTCCCTTTGAGATGGATATTTATTTCACTTTCTAGTTATTGAGCTATGACTTTGAGTTATGGTTGTCCCATGTGAGAATTATATTATTGCGTGGTTGTTCATCATATTGTTACAGCGTTCTACCACCGACTCTGCGGCGTAGGCTGGGCGTGTACACGGTTCATGCCCAAATATTGGGTATGGGTCGTGATACGTTTTTATGGTGGCCTATTCAGGTCGACGTTTTGCAAGACCAGTGAAACCGTGGTAGTACTTGAGTTAGTCGTACTACTACGGGCCTGTGACTAGGACTAGGAATAGGGACCTAAGGACTGTCTTCGTGAGTTGAAAATTGTGTCATTGACTTCTATATTCAATTTCAATTACCTTATGCATCCTGTTTGAATCGCTCTATCGTCTAATTAATTTTTTTGTTTTCAGCCAATGGACTCGCAAGACAGAAACAATGCCACACTGAACATGCCACAGGCAGCAGGTAGATTTTTCACCTACGAGACCCCTCCGACTCAGGAAGGCCAGCTTACTCACCAGGGTGGACCGACTCAGCCATAGTACTCGAGGTTCCACAGGGATGACATTCCGCCTTCACCACAGTTCCCTCCACAGACGCCAACACCAGCACCCATTCCTCCACCGGTACCAGCAGCTTATCCACCACCTGTGATGTACCCAGCACCAGCCATGTATTCTGCACCTATGATACAGCAGGTTCCCTATATGTACCCAGCACCAGCCATGCATCCAACTCCAGCGATGTACCCAGCATCTACTGTACATCCTGCGCCAGCGATGTACCCGGTGCCTGCACTGTCTCCGCCACTAGCACTAGACAATGTCACACTCCTCGGGATCATCCAGCAGCAGGCCAACATGTTTCGCGACACTCTGAGAGAGGCACTTCAGATTTGAGATGCTCCCCGACAGCAACCGGGGAATCCCAAGCACTTTATGGACTTTAGGCCCATGCCATTCTATGGGACAGAGAGGATCGTCTACGCTGACAAATGGCTGAAGAACGTGGAGAGGTATCTGAAGATGGCCCAGATCCGAGTAGATCTGAAGATAGAGTCAGTCAGTGGACAGCTGTTCGACATCGCACGAATATGGTACCAAGGCGAGCCCCGCTTTTCTGCTCCAGACGTAACTTGGGAGGAGTTTAAACGCCTGTTCAAGAAGAAGTTCCACTCATATGTGGCACGAGAGGCGCTCGTGAGCCAGTTCGAGCATCTGGAACAAGGCAACCACACCTTCGATGAGTATACAACAGAGTTTTCTCGTCTCAGTCGCTTTGCGGAGAACTTGGTCAGCACCCTGGAAGACAAGGCACGATGGTTCAGGAAGGGACTGTCACACGAGATTCACTTAGCCATCGCCACCAGCCGAGCTACTACCTATGAGGAGATTCTGGAGGTCGTATAAGCAGTGGAGGAAGAACTGAATTACAGACCGAAGAGGAGTCGAGAGACTTTTGGAGGAAACAACAACCAATCAGCCCCGACGAAGCGTCCCCAGTTACAGCCGAAGGCCTTTCAGTACCATCATCAGCAGCAGTTCCAGCTTGCTGGTAAAACCCCAGCATATCAGCAGAACCGGGCTCCAGCCCGAGTCCAGACTCAGCAGCCGCAAAGACAGCAGCAGTAGGTTCCATACTTCACTCACTGCAGGAAGAACGGACACGTTTGGGACGATTGCAGAGCAAGAATTGGATCGTGTTTATATTGTGGATCTCCCTCGCATCAGCTAAAAGACTGCTTACTAGTCCCTAATTGGATAGGATGCGAGAGGACACCGGCACAGAGAGGACCAGCAGCACCTCAACCACGAGGCCCCCCACTACCCACTCAGCAGCAACGTTTTGCTTAGCATCAGCAGCGAGGTGCACCCCAGCAGGGCCAAGCTTTTTCTATGGCTATTGAGGAGCCCGAGCCTACACCAGATGTGATAGCAGGTTCCATACTTATCGATTCTATCCCCGCTATAGCTTTGTTTGATTCCGGCACATCCCATAGATTTATCTCTGTAGCTTTTGTATTCAAGCATAGTATAGTGTCTGTATCTTTGGGTGGTAGTTGCAAGATCATGACAGGCGGAGGTATTATCCTAGTCAAGGATATTTGCATGAAGCGGCGCATCACCTTGGGTGGTAGGGAGTTGCGCGCCAACTTACTCGTAATGCCACTACCGAGTTTTGACATTGTTCTCGGTATGGATTGGTTGAGTAAAAATTTTGCCAGTATAGACTGCCATCGAGGATGTGTTGTATTAAGTCCTCCGGGGGTACCGACATTCGAATTCGCGAGAGGAGCAGTCGAGCAGCAGCACGGAGCTATTTGCAGAGCTATGATCGAGGGAGAGGAGATCCCACATCCCATCATCACGGAGTTCATGGCATTTTTCTCGAAGAATTACCAGGATTGCCGCCAGACAGGGACATCGAGTTTGCTATTGATCTAGTGCCAGGTGCAGTACCGACGGCACAACCGGTATATCGGATCAACAACAAGGAAGCTGAAGAAGCAGATAGACGAATTGCTAGAAAAAGGGTTTATCATAGAGAGTTCGTCGCCATGGGGCTCCCCTATCCTTTTTGTTCCAAAGAAGGATGGTACGGTGCGAATGTACATCGATTATCGAACCTTGAACAATTTTACTATCAAGAACAAGTACCCGCTGCCGAGGATAGATGATCTCTTCGATCAGTTGAGCGGCGTGCGGGTATTCTCCAAGATAGATTTGAGGTCGGGCTACCACCAGTTGAAAGTAAAGAAGGAAGACATACCGAAGACTGCCTTCCGTACCAAGTACGGACAATACGAGTTCATGGTGATGCCATTCGGGTTGACTAATTCCCCGACGGTTTTCATGAACTTGATGAACAAGGTATTCCATCCATACCTTGACAAGTTCGTACTGGTGTTTATCGATGACATACTCATCTATTCGAAAACACCGGAGGAGCACGAGGAATATCTGAGGATCGTGCTAGAGACCCTCAGGAAGGAGAAGCTCTATGGAAAGCTCTCGAAATGTGAGTTCTTCTTGGACAAGGTAGAGTTTCTTGGTCATGTGGTGACTGGCGACGGTATATCCGTCGATCCGAAGAAGGTGACAGCAGTAGAATCATGGTCTACTCCGACTACAGTAGCAGAGATACGAAGTTTCTTGGGGCTAGCAGGGTATTATCGAAAGTTCATACAGGATTTCGCTCGAATTGCAGAGCCGCTTACTAGGCTCACAAGAAAAGATGTGGAGTTCGTGTGGATGGAGGATTGCCAGGCTGCGTTCAACGAATTGAAGAAGAGACTGATGACAACCCCTATCTTAGCCTTGCCTTCAGGATCAGGAGGTTTCACCATTTATAGTGATGCCTCGGGCAAAGGATTAGGCTGTGTCCTAGAGCAGAATAAGAGAGTGATAGCCTACGCGTCTCGACAGTTGAGACCACATGAGAAGAACTATCCCACTCACGATCTTGAGTTGGCAGCCGTGATCTTCGCCTTGAAGCTGTGGAGACATTATTTATACGGAGAGCGAGCGGAAATCTTCAATGACCACAAAAGCTTGAAGTACGTCTTTACGCAAAAAGAGTTGAACATGCGGCAGCGTAGATGGCTTGAGCTAATGAGCGACTATGATATTTCTCTACAGTATCATCCGGAAAAAGCCAATGTTGTTGCGGATGCCTTGTGTAGGTATCCCGTAGCAATGTGATTAACTCGAGATCGTCACTTATTAGCGAATTTGGAGAGTTTGGGCATCGAGATTGTCATTCCGGGAGTCGAGATTCAGATGATGGGCATACAGATTCAGTCAGGACTGATGGACAGGATTAGGGAGGCACAGCACCAGGATGAGCAGCTGAAGAGCATCATAGCACAGGCACGAGCAGGTTTGCTCGATGATTTCATCATTGCAGAGGATGGTTCATTGCGGCACGGGACGAGAATTTGTGTACCTAGTGGGGAGTTGAGAGAAGAAGTTATGCAAGAGGCACATCGCTCCCAGTATTCTTTACACCCAGGAGCCAATAAAATGTACAAGGATCTACGCAACCACGTATGGTGGTATGGTATGAAACGCGAAGTAGCTCGCTTCGTTTCTAGGTGCCTCGTATGTCAGCAGGTCAAAGCCGAGACGCAGAGACCAGGAGGATTGTTGCAGCCGCTACCGATACCCGAGTGGAAGTGGAAACACATCACTATGGATTTCGTTTCCGATCTTCCACGATCATTGGGCGGAAAGGATGCGATTTGGGCCATCGTTGACAGGTTGACCAAATCGGCCCACTTTATTCCATTTAAAATGGGGTTGTCTACGAAGAAGCTAGCAGAACTCTATGTGAAGTAGATAGTCAGGCTACACGGGGTTCTATTGAGTATCGTATCGGACCGTGACAGCTGGTTCATATCTCTTTTTTGGAGGAGCCTACAGGCCAGTTTGGGTACAGCGCTCAAGTTCAGCACTGCTTATCATTCGCAGACGGATGGACAGTCGGAGCGGACCATTCAAACGCCCGAGGATATGCTGCGGACATGTGTGCAAGCTTTTGGCGGCTCATGGGAGGACCACCTTCATCTCGTGGAGTTCTCCTATAACAATAGCTACCAAGCTAGTATCGAGATGTCCCCTTTTGAGGCGTTGTATGGTCAGAGATGTCGTACCCCGCTGTCTTGGGACGATGTGGGAGAGCATACATTGTTCGGACCAGAGATGGTAGTAGATGCTGCGGAGAAAGTCAAGATAATTAGGGAGCGGCTTCGCGTAGCTCAGGACAGGCAGGAATACTGGGCCGACAGTCACCGTAGCCGTTAGAGTTTGAGGTATAGAATTTACTAAAGATTTAATTGCATATGTAGTTATGAGTTTCGTGTTAACATTTTGTGCATCTAGGTCGGTGACTTGGTGTTTTTGAAAATTTCTCCGACACGTGGCACGATCCATTTCAGTAAAGGCGGTAAGCTCAGCCCACGATTCATTGGGCCATTCGAGATCCTCGAGAAAATTGGTACAGTAGCATACCGATTAACCTTGCCGCCTGTACTGGAAGGAGTGCACAACGTGTTCCACGTATCCCAGCTGCGACGATACATGGCAAACCCCAGCCATGTCTTGGACCATTCAGAGATCGAGGTGGGACCGAGTCCCAGTTATCAGGAGCAGCCCATGGAGATCTTGGACCGCAGAGAGAAAGTGCTAAGGAATCAAGTGATTCCCTTAGTTCGCGTCGCGTGGAGGCACCACTCCCCGAGCGAGTCCACATGGAAGAGAGAAGACGAGATGCGCGAGCGCTATCCTTTCCTCTTTGAGGACTGAGGTACTTTTCCACACCGCATTTCAGTTGAATTTCGAGGACAAAATTTATTTAAGGGGGATAGACTTGTAAACTCCTTGATCAACTTCCATCATGCTAAAAATTTTCTTATCTATTTTATTATTTATTAATTATTAATTACTAATTTATCATTCTTAAATTAGACACTTGTTTTCCTAAACACCTATCTATGTAAATATAGGTATTACATAAGGAGGCCCTTTGAAAAAGAAGATTGTTCATGGACCTTAAGGACACTTTCCAATTTAAACCTCAAACCAGGACCCTGATACAATTCGAACACCTGTCACAGGTAGATAGGTGTTGGTCCCATGTATGTGTACATGAACACATGTCTTATTAGGAGAACTCCACCTCTTGCAAAAGACCAAGTCCAAGGGGGGTTTGGGTAAGGATCTTTAGTTCAAGTCAATTGCTGTTACCATTCCAATCTTCCCTTTTAAGACCCTGTTGTTAGACCAACCCCCTTAGCAGAGGTCAAATTTCAACTGCGCATATCAGTTAGTTGGAATCTTTTTGAATAGGAATTGAAACCAAGTTTCTATTGTACCGACCCACAAATCTCAGATGGGTAAACTGAATACGAATACTAGCCAGATCTCTTGCATTGGATAGGATTCAAAAACCCAAAGAGGAGTTTAAACACCTATATGATAAGCACTATCAGTTTAAATTAAACAAGCCTTTATCCTTCCTATATGGATATATATAAACTGTTTGAGAGATTTCCTGAGTGCTATTCGAGCAAAAAGGAAGGGAGAAAGATCGTGAGTTCAACAAATTCGATCTTTCTTCATCGATTTTGAGCTGAACGCAGACTCCGTCGCAGCAACAAGGGAGAGTTCGAACAACAGGGGTAAGTCTCTCTCTTTCTTTTTTTCAGATGGTATTTCTGATACATATTCGAGTATTCAATAGATGAGAGTATCAGTTGATTAATTCTGATACATATTAGAGTATTCAATAGACGAGAGTATCTCTGATACATATTCGAGTATTCAATAGATGAGAGTATCAGTGGATTAATTCTGCTACATATTCGAGTATCCAGTAGATAAGAGTAACAGTTGGTACTTCTGATACTTGTTCGGATATTCATATACTCGAGTCCACCTCAGATCTTGTAATAGCTAAAACCATATCGATATTCTTCATCTTAATAAAATACTGATACCAGGGGAAACCGAGTAAGAATTTTCCTGAACCCGATAGGGATCAAGGGGATATTCGTAGTCGATTTCAAACCTGGAATACTTTTGGTATCCGCCTGAAACTTCATAACAGAGTATTTTAACCCTCACCACTTCTCGTGTAACTTGGAAATCAAGTTGGACTTCTATCCCGAGCGTTAGGCCTAGGGGGGAAGTCAATTGCCTACCATACAGACTAATGAATGATTTCACGTTTGTAAACCTCACTAAACACAAGATTGGTACATACACTCAACATCCCTAAGAAACCTATTGTTCTGAAACTCCTTGGACAGACACTAGTAGGAAACCTGTTGTGGAATCAGCCAAGCAAGTCATTTTTGGGCTTAGGTAATTCGACTGAATCCAACTACCTGTCAGCTTATCGAAAGCTTCCACATGGACACACACACATCTATGTCTTCGACACCCAATCCATACCTTAACAACATTCCAGGAAGATCCTTTGTAGCAGTAACGACACTAGGAAACCTTAGGTACACAGCTTGACCTGTCATACCTTAACTTGAGAGAAAAACTCGATATGGGGCTAAGCCTGAAGAAAGCATGTACAAGCAGGAAATTCACATGACTGGAACATTGTCCCAGCATTGTGGTGCGGCCATGGTACTGAATCAGGCCTGGGTCCTTGTCAAGGCAGGTACCCTTTGATCAGATTTAATGCTAGTGGCTTAAGACTTAGCATGGGGTGATAAGAATTCGAGTATTGGCTACTACTCTGTGAAAGAACAGAGTCAGTATGGGAGTATACCAAACACTGTTGACACAAGGATTGACAGCACCCTAGGTAACAGTTGCTAATGCCATCTGGTACCATGACCAGGAACCTTCGATACCAAATAAAGGATAGGGAGCACAGGTGGTTGAAGTATCTGTGGTGGAGAGGCTAAACTAAAGGCTGCCCTGTCTCCAAATAAAAGCCAAAGGTTGCTACTAAATAGTACCTAATCATGGGATAGTTGAAATACCACAAGGATCTAATTAGTAAAACACTTTGCCTTCATGTGACCAGTGGGTAGGAGGAGTAGTGGCTAAATCGACTTGTTCCATGGGGTTGAAAACACATGCTAAGTGAACCTATTAGAAGCCCATACCTGTTAGTGAGACTATCTCAATTTTAGACTTATGCAAGTAAGTCCAGTAATGGAGTTTAAAACCTTCTACACCTAGACAACCCTCCTGGCTAGACTAATGAACAAGAGGGATAAAGGGTTTAAGAACAGTTTATACCCACTAAAGCAAGTTGTAGATAAAACACCAACTTTCTCATATTGAATTATATCTTGACATTGTAATTTCATTTAAATATGTTCTTTGGACCTCGATTCGAAGTCTGACCCGTGCCATCAGCTCAGGACGCCAGGCGAGTATAGTTTATTGTCTGTTTTCAATATTAATTTTTACTATATCTCATTGGTTGGTCGTTGGTCATGTGAATTTTATTCTATTATAAAATATTGAGTCGGGAACCAGGAATACCAAAGATATGTGATCCGACCATAGACCTTGTTTATTTTATGCAGTAGACCTCGTAGATATTATTTATTTTATGCAGTAGACCTCGTAGATATTGTTTATTTTATGTAGTAGACCTCGTAGACATTATTTACTTTATGCAGTAGACCTCGTAGACATTGTTTAATTTCTGCAAGTAGACCTCGTAGACATTCTTTATTTTCATACAAGTAGACCTCGTAGACCACACGGTGTAGTGGCCCAGACTGATCACATATCAAAGGTATTTCTAGCAGTTGGGAAGGTATTTTGTTTACTTTATTTACTACTGATTTACTGTCTTTTCTCACTGCTTTATTATTTATTTTTAAAACTCATGATTGATGTCTAACCTTTGTTTATAGTCATTTTCATATATTAGAACTGTATTCAGTGAATTGTACTCGTTCCATCCTGACTGGGTAACCAAACAAATTTTAGGTGATTGCGAGGAGGTCGAGAGCCCTGACCAGTATGGCCCATACATGGAAGATTTAGTTGAGATAGATTTTGCTTATCAGGAGGAGTACGCAGCGTCTGATCCTGCAGCATTTGCTTAGTCTCCTTTTAGTTAGAGCTGAGACTTGTATTGGATTTTGAGTTGATGTTGAGACTTGTAGTAGAGATATCATTTCATTTTATTATCATACATTCCCTTTGAGATGGATATTTATTTCACTTTCTAGTTATTGAGTTGTGACTTTGAGTTGTGGTTGTCCCATGTGAGAATTATATTATTGCGTGGTTGTTCATCATATTGTAACAGCGTTCTACCGCCGACTCTGCGGCGTAGGCTGGGCGTATACACGGTTCATGCCCAAATATTGGGTGCGGGTCGTGACACATACCATGATATATTCTGCTTATTTATAGACTCATATCATTCTTGGAGTCTAACTGGACAATATGCTAATGGGCTGCAGACCATGACCCATGCTTGTTCATTATTGTTTATATGATTCCCGTAGATTGAGATATAGTTTAGATTAGATATGATACCATGACCTTGACAGCTTATACATAATCGAGTCGGGCTGGAGTCCGCTAGATACGTAGCTGGCTTGCTCACGAGCTCGCGTCCGAAAAGCGGGTGCGGGTCGTGATAAGCTTTTTGGTGGCCCATGCAGGTCAGAGCATATCGTACCGGTTACGTTACTGTACTGGTACGAGCCTGCGCATCTGACTAAACCATTAGAAATCTCAACCCACTCTGCCTTGAAAATTCTCTACGTCCTTGAAAAGTCCATAATTGATCTCGATTATACTTTCTTGCTTTCCGTACCATTGATTCTCGTCCCTTCCTATTTCGGGGTGACGAACGATCGTGCTGTCTAGGATTTATCAGTAAATCTTAAATTATAGTATAATATTGCTTGACTATTGAATATTTGGTTGTTTATAGATATGGGAGATTATAGATGCCATATGTCCTAGATATCTGTTGGAAGGACTGTTAGCCAGTAGTTAGAAGATTATAAGATTTTAGCGACCATAATTTTGAGGAGTAGTGTGACCACAGGTGGGTAGAAGTCCTCAAGTATTTGGAGTTACAAAATGACCAGAGAAGGTCATAAAATATTTTGGAGAAATTAAATTTGAGGAGATTAAGAAAATAGTCGACATTGAAATTTAAGGAATAGTTATGAATTAGAATTTCGAGGACGAAATTATTTTTAAGGTGGGTAGACTTGTAGCTCCCCTTCCAAAAAAATTCGTAAAATACTTGTATACTATTTATTTGATTTAAATGGTGATTTTTTAGAAGTTTATAAATAATTATTTAGTTAATTATTACGATAGATGACCTTAGCCATGGTTAAGAATTGGAGTACAAGATGACCAAGAATCGTGGCACGGATAGTACAGAGACATGCCTCGACTTGTGTATTAGCCATGCCAGGAAAGGCCGAGTCATAGTGATGTCCTAATTAGGAAAACTAGGCTAAATTGTGACACGACCCATACAAATGATTTATTTATTTACTTAGTAAGACTATGATATTTAGGATGCTCGGTTGTACTAATTTAGCTCGGACTGGACCCGAACCGAACCCAAGACTTTGTAGTCGGGTAGTGCGACCAAAGACGCCCATGTAGGTGTGCATTATTAGTGTTTTTTTTATCTTAGTGGGATATTAAGTATTTTGCGATACATCTGTTATATATATATATATATATATATATATATATATATATATATATATATATATATATATATATATATATATATTATTGATTTTAAATTGTTAATTATTTCATAATGGGATAAATATTCTTTTTGTGATGTATTTCTAGATTGCTAGGATTTAATAACATAGATATATGTGTATGTATATATAAATATATATTATATGTGTGTATTTATATGTATATATAAATATAATATATAAATGTGTGTATATATAAATATATTAAATAAATGTGTGTATTTGCATGTATATATAAATATATTATATATATGTGCGTATGTGTATTTATACATATAAGTATAGAAGTATGTATACATGTATGTGTGTGTGTATATATATATATATATATATATTAATATATATACATATATATATATATATATATATGTATATATATATATATATATTGATATATAATATATATATATATATATATATATATATATATATATATATATATATATATTTTATATCAATATATATATATATATATATATATATATATATATATATATATATATATATATATATATATATATATATATATATATAGATATATATAATATAGATATATATAAAAAAATAGATATATATATATATATATATATATATATATATATATATATATAAGCATATATATTAATTGCTAAAAAATAGAAAATAGATAATGATAAACAAACCCCACAGCCCAAACCAGCATCCCTCACAGTCCCGGCCTAATCCCCTAACCCGAGCCCACAGGCCCGACATCCCCATGCAACCCGAGAGAGCCACTCAGCCCAGCTGAGCTCGAGCCCACATGCCAGCCAAAGGCGTGTGCAGCAGAACACAGCCCCGACCCTGTTAACCAAAATCGAACCCAACGTGTATATATAGTATAGAGAAAGAACGGAAGAGAGGAGAAGAAATCACATCAAAACCCTATCCACCTGACCACCGTACCACTCCGTGCGACCTTCCAGGACTCCCCTAACACCGGAAGACCACCCCCGACACTTGCACGTCGGAGTTCGACGGCGGCGATCGCCGAAAAAATACGCAAACAGAAACAGAGCAGCGACAGTAGCAGGTATATTTCGTTAATCGTTTCCTTCGCACTCCGTTGATTTTTTTCGATTCCGCAAGGTGTGGTAGGAAGCCTACATAATCTACTCAGATCCCTAACTAGTAGAATTTATAGATGGATGATGAATCTCTCAAAAAGTCGAGATGAATTCGACCGAAAACTGCTATTTCAGAACGGTAAGAATCATTCTAATATCCAACTTGACCGACACTTTCTGAACTTTACATTAGGGAATTTCGAAAACTAAATTAATACAGTCGTAAACAACCTATGAGGCTGCCAAACCCTTTTTACGGAAATCGATTTCGTCGACCGAGCGTCGAGAAATCCTTTTCCCAATTTTGACGAAAAACTGATTTCAAAATATTAAAAATTATGAAAAACTCTTCGATACGACGTGCGTCATGCCAATCCAGGTGACATGGTCATGAACCGAAAGCATCAAAAGGTGCATAATGGTTTCGTGGACGTGTGGATTTTGACGAAATTCAAATTGGTCGCGTGTGCGCGAATTTGATGCGTATCCGTCGAAATTTACAGTATCTGCCTCTGTGCAAATTTCCTAATTACTTTGTGCACCCTCGTCAGATCGAGATGAAACTTGCGCCAATAGGACCATATCATTTTTCTGGTACTGTATGCCAAGTTTGGTCCGATTCTGAGACAGTTGGTCGGATCGTCGTTTTGCGGGCCCCACGGTCCGACTCAACGGACGATTTTGTGCACGGCCCGTCTGAATCCAACTTCAGACATACGGTTGGAGTCGTATCGAAAAATCGGCCCTGTTGACATATAGTTTGACGACTTTAGAGACCATAAACTCTGGCACACTTTTCGGTACAAAGCGGGTCCAACGGCGGACACCGTTTTTGTCCAAAATTACCGTTTTGCCCCTGTGTTCAGAATTTTACTTAAGGATGGACAATTCTAGCTAATTTGACTATTCTGAGAATTTTGGCAAAATTTATTTCAGCTTTCGGAGGAAGTTGTGGTGATTTGGACTTTATGGCTTAGCAGTGGATTAGATTGTTATTGGATCTGCGTGCAATTTTCAGGCAAGTATACCTTGCCTTCCTCTATAGTTTTACTTACATGCATTTTCTTTCATTTTTCAGTCATTTGATTGTTTATGGACATGTGCTTTTCGTATTATTTTTTGTGGAGTAGTTTTTATTGTTTATAGCCGTGTTCATGTTTGGTCTTGTGGTTCCCACTTGGAGTTTCTCATCCGTACCTTGTTTGAGTCGTGTCATGGAATACGTACGTGTAATTGAACTGCCATAGCTTTGATTATCATTTTTCACAACCAGAGATTCTACACTCGAGACGAGGGTTGACCAATTGCACCAGAGAGTCCACACACGGGACGAGGGTGCCTTGCCGTGAGCTAACCAGAGAGTCCACACTCGGGACGAGGGTTAGTGCTTAGTTCAAACCCGTGAGTCCACACTTGGGATGAGGGTTTGGTTCTTCCATTGATCTCGTATTTATCGTTCATCCGGCAGTTCATTTATACGTAGTTGTTCTAGTGTTCGTGTTCTAGTATTCGTGTTCTAGTGTTCGTATTCGTGTTCATATTCGTAGTCATTTGTCTTGTTCTTGTTCTTTCCTGTTTATTTTTTGCGCATGATAAAACTGTTAGATAGGCATGTATATTATGTATCTTGCTATGTCCTCTGAGGACCTGATGATCTCTTCAGGTTTAGCGTTTGCATGTTGTTAGTTAGCAGTACGGGATGGTAGAGGATTACGATGCATGATACAGGTATTTGTTTGTGATATTTCTTTACTATTCTCTCGTGCTTTATATTCCATACCATGATATATTCTGCTTCTTTATAGACTCATATCATTCTTGGAGTCTAATTAGACAATATGCTAATGGGCTGCAGACCATGACCCATATTTGTTCATTCTTGTTTATATGATTCCCGTAGATTGAGATATAGTTTAGATTAGATATGATACCATAACCTTGACAGTTTATACGTACTCGAGTAGGGCTGGAGTCCACTCGATACGTAGCTGGCTTGCTTACGAGCTCGCGTCCGAAAAGCGGGTGCGGGTCGTGACAGTGTTGTATGCCATCGATCGCATTTCCGGCTGTGGCGCTTCTCGCCAGAGAACTCCAGATCGCTAAAGTTTCCTCCAGGACAAACCGCTAACCTAGGGGTTTTCCTCCACAGCGACACCGCATGAGCGTCCATCAGCGTGCCGCTCACGTGCTTATCCTTCCGCCGAGGCCACGAGATACGGCACTGCCCCAACAGCCTTCTGCTGGATCCGACCACCGTCGTGGCCGCGCGGAGCCGCCCATCATCGACCCCGTTCGCACTAGTCGCGGCGACTGTCTCAGATTCGACCCCGTGCTGTGCGCCACTCCAAAGAAGCCTACATGTCGTGGTCAAATCGGCAAGCATCCGCTGTCGTCGCAGTCCCCGACCACCGTATCTCCAGCATCGTAGTTGATGTCATGGCCGCCAATCCCGAGTGGTCGTCCCTTTATTTGGGAGCACCGATCCTCTTTCACAAGTGAGCTTCTTCACACATCTCTCTTGTTCCTTACCCCTTTTATCAAAGTGCATTCTCTCTCCACCCTCTGATGACCAAAGAGGAGTGTAAATACTTTTAGGCTTGGCCGCAGTATATAAAAAATTGATTATTGGGATAATCAATTAGGATTTTGGAGTATATTGGCTCAAATGTTATTTTAGATATTCAATATATATATATATATATATATATATATATATATATATATATATATATATATATATATATATATATATATATATTTAAAAAGTATTAATGTATATATATATTTATATATATATATTTATATATATTTATATATATATAAATATATATATTTATATATATATATTTATATATATATATATATTTATATATATATATATATATATATATATATATATATATTAGATTTTTAAAAAGTATTATTGTACTAAATTTTTGGGATAAGCCTAATATGGGAATTGGGCTCTGGTATTGGACTTAAACTATTTAGGGTTGTTTAGTAATAAATTTTGAAAAATAATTGATTGGGCTTTATTATTACTAAAAGAATTTCATCTAGTTAAAAGGATTATTCTGGGCCTTAGTAGAATTTTGTATTTTTATGTATTTTTATGTATTATTACTAGTATTATTATTGTTAATATTAAGATTAGTAAATATCATTTTCATTTAGGGGTCTTATATTATAATTAAGTTATATGGGTTATATATATATATATATATATATATATATATATATATATATATATATATATATATATATATATATATATATATATATATATTGGGGCTTCTAAAATAAGTTTGATTAATAATTTTGGGTTCTAAGCCTAATAGATTTATATAAATTTCAATAAAGCTAAATTATTATCATTTTGGGTTTTTTAACGTTATATATTAGTAGTGGATTTTACTCAATAGCTTTATAAATAAATATTTCTTAAAAAGAGTTAACACTATTATGTTATAAATATTTTTTAAGTATGTACATATTTTTCTAAATTAGATAATTACTTTTTCTAAGTTAGAAATCTCCCTAGATTATTAGATTATCGTTGAATGAACCATACTCCTATTTTTTTGCCAAATTCGAACTCCTTCATATTGACCCAAGCAAATTGGCCTATTCCAGACACAATAGGATTATCGGTTTCACCAGCTAAGGATCTCAGGCGAGTACAGTTTATGTTTTGTTTCCAGTATTGTTAATTACTATAATTGTATGATTAGTGATACATTTTTGATTCTTGACACATTCAACACATATGTTAGTGTCATATGAATTCTAGTCATAATACCATAATTTATTTTACTGTGTTTCGTAATTTATTGTCGTGACTAATCCATGTATAGTAATCGGGTGGGGAAGTACGTACTAAGTAGATATGTGATCAAACCCATAGACCATGCTTTATTTCATACAATATAGGCTGTGTAGACCATATTTTATTTCATGCAATATAGACCATGTATACCGTGTTTTATTTCATGCAATATAGACCGTGTAGACCGTGTTTTATTTCATGCTATGTAGACCGTACGGTGTAGTGGACCAGCCTAATCACATATTGAAAGGTATACTTCAAATCACATAGTTGGTTAAGTTTTCTTGTTCCATGATTCACTTATCTTTATAGTTTATGATTAACTGTTCCACCATATTTTTTTGTGTCATATTTTATAGTTTATTTCTTTAATCATGTATGTTATGACTTTTACTGTTTTTATAGTTGTTATCATATATTTTGAACTGCATGCTTGGATTGTACTCGTTTCATTCCTGACTGGAAACCAATATTTTTTAGGTTAGCTGCGACTACTCTTAGCATTGAAGAGACATGGGTGTACTTGCAGGCCAAAACCTGGAGATTAGTTAAATAGATGTGTTGTAGGCATTTTCAAATATTTTAAGAACATTTTAGTTTCTTTCAATTGTAAAGCTTGTGAAATTATAAATTACTTAGTTTTATAAATGAGCAATAGTGTTATTATTTATGTGATTATAGCATTGTGTCTATAAAGCATTCTACTCGTGACAAATTTTTTGGTGGCCCATACAGGTCAGTTTTTACAAACTGTGCGAAATCGTGATAGTGCTTAATTAAGTTAGTTTTGCTATTGCGAACCTGCGACTAGGAAATGCTCATTCACAAGTTAGGGTTAATTTGATTTTAGGAGAATTACTAGGACTAGGAAAACCCTATTCAAATTGACTGTTGGGTAGTTGAGGTTACTACGTAGGCCATGTGATTTAGCCAATGATTTATTGAATTCTAAAACCCTGTTAGGTAACTTAGAAATTTTTTATAGAGTAATTGATATGATGGTATGATCTAAGGTGGGTAGACTAATCGCTTGTGAACTAGGCCTTCCTAGGATTCTATCCCTAATCTTGATAAATATGTTCAAATTTTATTTTGCCCTATTTAAAATATCATCATCATATTCGAATTACTTATTTATTTTCCCTTTTTGCCACAAGGAACTATTTTTGAAATAATTTCAGATTCAATCACTTACATGTTGAGCTCGAATTAGTTTTGTAGAGATTAAATTGTTTCCATTATCTTCAGTCACTTCTTCATAATAGGTGTTTTTTTTTCAAATTTGATACTTTCATCTAAAGGACAGATACTTACTTTTTCTAATCATGATCCGCTAGTTGAATCTCTAAAAACTCCTTTGAAATTCTTAGAGATATAGTTGGAATAATTTTGATGACTCACAATGGCAAGACAGCAGCGCACTGTCGTTATTTATTTGAATTATCAAGACTGCGGGTTCACTGCAGCCAGTAGCGCACTAGCGTGACATGATCTCTAAGTTGAAGTAATTTCGAATAAGCATATGTTACCGAATATTATTTAAAGCTATGTCCTAATTGCTCTATTTTGACCTTTGAGTTATATGCTGATATTGGTAGAGCTAATGGAATATTCTATATAATATCATATTTGAGTCATGAAACCAAGGATTTACTGCAGCCAGATGTAAAGTGGCAAGGCATGGATTCTCGGTGAAACGAGTTCAGATATGCATACGGTTTTCGAATACCATAGAGGCTATATCCCTTCTTGGCATATAACTATTGATTTTTCATGATCCATAAAAATCTTCTCACCCCAAAATGAATTGATATCATATTTTTTATTATCGTACTATAAACAAAGCTTGTAGTTCTTCACTTCTTATCCTTGTTTCTTATCTTCTATTCGTTGAATCGTCATTGGGTTCCTCCTCATTTAATACCTATTACTAGATTTAATTCCATATTTCACTAGATTCATAATCATACCTAGATTATGATACTATGATCATGCCTACATAATTAATCATGCTAAAAAAATAATTTCGATTTGGATCACTCTCACGACTTTTGATTGCAACTAGACTATTTTGATTATAATTCAATCATGCCCATCCGCATACTCTTCTACAATTTGATTCTATAATCGTGCCTAAATAATTTTGCTTGAATAGAATCGAGCTAATCGTGCCAAACAAAACATGAACTTTGATCGTTCCTAATCAACTTTGATCATGACTAAACTATTCTGACTATAGTCATAATCATGCCGATATTTCAAACTCTATTATTGCTAATGCCTATATTTTATTCCAACTTTAATCATGACTAGTTTGATCATGCTTGGATGACTTGCATGATTAACCTTGATCATGACTGAATCTTAGCTCTATTTAAGTGATTTTAACCATGTTTAGACTTTGTCTAAATTTTGATCGTTGACCATGCCTATATAATTCGAACAATAGTTAATCGTGCTTATGACTCTTTCTTGTTTAACTAAATCCTATTTTCGATTGCATCTTTTCTTAAGGATCAATTCTATTCACATTCTAACTCGTTTGATCATTAATCAAATTATTTTCTTGATTATATTCTTAATCATGACTGATCTTGCCCTACGAAATTTCGTGGAAGAAATCTTCTGAGGTGAGTAGATTTGTAACCCACGTTTTCAAAATTTTAAAAAAAATCTTTTTGTTTTATTTTTTTAATATTTTACAATAGAGGATAAATTTTGTTTTTGAAATTATACGAAGGAAATACTTTCGGATGACAAAAAAATTGTTTGTCAATTATAATTTCAAAATGTTTCGGGTTTAGGAAAGTATTTAAGAATTATTTGATTTTATTAAGTATTAGTCTTGATTTATTATCGTAAACAAATATTAGGGTTAAATTTGATTTACTCTTTGATTATAGATTATTGAAAAATATATTTCTATATTGTTCTGGATGTGAGTTGTATTTGTTTTTCCAATTATTGTTAATATTCAGTATTTAACTGTTATGACCAATATTTGAGTTGATCATTCTAGACTTAATATATTTTTTGATAACTATTAAAGATATTGGATATTTATTAATTTGTCAAATCATTTTAAAATAATTTTGGTATTGATAGAAATATACTTCTAAAAAAATTATTTCATTCAGTAATATCATTTATTTCATGATTTGAATTCAAATTTCATTTTTTAAAAAGAAATATTATTTGATAATTCCTTTTAGGAGTAAATTTATTTAATTTTTGATCAAATCTAATTTGAGATTTAAACTTATTGGGAGATTTGATCATATTTCCTCCCGTAGTTAGAAAATCCCCAACTTATATATATAGGGGAGTATTTCTCTATTTCTTCCCAAAACCCTAATCCCCAAATCTCTAACCAAATTCCTAAATCAGTAACCCTAACCCTTAATATTTTTCTTTTTTGTTTCCTCTCTTTTCATCTATTTGATCAATATTTCTTATCATAAATTTTTTTTTCCATCTTTTCACCTCGTTACCAAGTCCCTCTATCCTAGTAGTTCTTAAATTCGAGGAAGAATTTATTTCTAAGGTGGGTAGATTTATAACTCCTCTTCCTGGATTTTTGAATTTTTTTTTTTTCTATTTATTTTATTTAAATATCATGATTGGAAATACTTTTCTTCAAAAAAAAGTTTAAATATTATTTTGTTATTGTTTTGTATTTCAAAAAAAACTAGTATAATTTAATGGCTTAAAAGTACTAATTATTTGAGTAAAAATGTTTTATTCTTGAATTTTATTATTGACATTATATTTGTTATTATTCTTAGACTTTCAAAAGATTGGTTTCAAACATGGTTTGAAACTCATAAGTATTTTCGCATAATAAAAAGATTTGTTAATTTATTTTATTTTTAAAATAAAATTTCAGATTTGTGGTAGTATACTTTAAAATAATTCGATGATGTCGAATTATTATTATGAGGACTAGTTATTGATTTAGTTATAATAAAGAGGGGATTGATTAGCATATATATTTATTAAATAGATACTAGATCCTAAAACTAGCTTAATCCTAACCCTTTGAATGATGTGTCGTGTAAAGGAACTAATCAAACCTTTTAAATTTTAGCCTACTCCTACCCTACCATTATCTTCCCAATGAACCGATTCTTGTTCATACACCACATCTCTCCATATATACACAAGTCAACGGCCAACTCTATCACCTCCCCATGCCAATAGCGAATAAACCATGCAACTCCTTTCTCTCTGTTTCTTTGTTCTCTTCCGTTTATGTTTCTTAAAGTTCAAACTCTATAAGATCCTCCCTTCTCGATATGGTGTGAAGCTGTGCTGTGATGGTCATCCCCGACTGGTCTCTAGCCATGTACCGGCACAAACCCAACCTGGCGGCCTAACAAGCGACCTCAGCCTCCTCGCGCAACTAATCGACTCGTTGTACACACCCCCGTCGAGATGTGTCCCTCTGTCAACCCCCTCCCAACTCAATCCCAGCCATCACCCACCACCACTGTCCACCACTGTCATTTCCACGATGATATCCCTCTACACCACCACCGCCCCCATTTACTCGATCCACCCGCAAACAAACTACCGTATCCTTCCTCGCGTGCATCGATTCTGGCAGAGCCGTCACCGTAATAATCTCGTGCTCGAGCCCCACGGCGTGTGGCACTTCCCTGCGATGATGCACGTCTATCACCGACCACGACCAACATGTAGGAACGAATTTATAAAGCATAATACTCTAGAGGGGGTGAATATAGTAGGCAGCGGAATATAGCTAAATTTAAAAAGTTAGTAGCAAGATCATATATATATATATATATATATGTATATATATATATATATATATATATATATATATATATATATCACAAGTAAATAAAAATATATATATATATATATATATCACAAGTAAATAACTGTAAAAGCATATATCAGAAATCAAACGCAAAGACGGCGATGTATACTGGTTTTCCTCTTGTGAGGACTAATCAGGTCGGAAGAACTCTTGCTTCCAGTTGAATCCACTATTGGAAAATTCTGCAAGTTTTCATATGAAGTCCTTGCAACTTCTACAAACGCGACATTTGATTCGAAGTACTCAACCAACTTCAATTGTGAAGAGTCTTTCTTCAATCAAGCCTCTGATTATAATCGCTCTAAAGCTTCTAGACCGTACCGCACTGGCAAATCGACTAGAGGATTGTAACTGGCTTGGAATTTGAAAAATAATGCTTAGAACTCTTTGGAATAGAATAGTAGGCTTTAGAGAAAAGAGATGAAAGTGAATGAGTGTATGAGTGAATTGAAATGATTGAAATCCTTCTCTATTTATAGTTGTTTCCAAAGACAGAAATCTGGCAGAATTCGGGCAGAACTCTATGAGAAAAATCTCGGTAGGATCAGTAACTACAGGGAGACCAAGTTCAAACTACAACGTTCACTAACCGAACTTTAGCTGAACTTTGGCCGAGTTCTGTCAGGGTTGGTCAAGATTTTTGCAATTTGATTTTTGGGCTTTTTGAAATTGTTTTAAGCGGTTAGGAGCTTTTTGTAAATAGGGGGCTGTTTTTCAAAACATGAAATATTTTTAAAAATATTTTTAGGGTAGCCTATTTGTTAGTACGACTCGATGTAAAATATATTTCTAGACTCAATAAAAGTGAATATTACATTGCATAAAGAAAATACAGACTCGAGTGGCAAAAATAGAGCTTCGATCTTGAACAAAATAGATAGCAGATCTTTGGCAGTGTCCAAGAGTCCAAAATATCTTTAAGTAGCTCGTATATCGACAGCATTTTGATCAATTATTAAAAATTAATTTTGACCATGACCAATGGGCCAATAATCTCCCCCATTTTGATAATTGACAAACCATGACCGATATAACATCTTCGATCAAATAAGATTTGCAAGATAATCAATTTCTGTATCCTGCAAAAAAGATGTTAGATCATATTTCTTCACCGTTGCCACTTAGCAAAATAATTGCAAAAAGAGAAGCTCCCCCGCAATGTATGCATAAGAAACAATCGTTGAAGAAATATAAACATAATAAATAAAAAAACAACTTTTCACAGGCAGTTAATATTGAAGCATAAAGAGATAGTGCTATATCAAGAAATATGAATCTAAACTGAAATGATATAATATGCTAAGCTGAGCATTAAATGATATTCACAATACATCAGCTCAGAAAGTCACAATCTTAAATGCAAGAAATAATGAACTACAAGGTAATGAACTAGTGATATCTTGGAATGTCGGAGCATTTCCAAGTAAACAAAGACATAATAAAGTCTCAAAAATTGTGACATCTAGACAAAATGCAATGCGTCTAGATCATAAATCCTCATCATCATCATCGTCATCAGCAGGGCTAGCACGTCCACCATGTCCGGATGGACCAGCTCCAGAAATGCCAGCTCCAGAATGGTGTAGAGTAGTACCAGAATCACGGTACCAATCATAAGCATTACTGGACTGAAAGAGAGAGTTTACCGTCTTATCCTCATAGCGGTATCCGTAGACAGCAGGATCTCTGGGAAGCGAACTGGCAGAGTGTCTAGTCTGGGGAAATCGAAAAAGGAGTTGGCAAATGCCTGAAATTGACTCACATCGTGAAACTCGCGTTTCCTAGATGTGTCAGTGATGAATTTTTGCAGATATGAGAGGTGTTGATGAATACCCTCAAAAGAAATAGGGTATGCCTGAGGAGGTGGAGCAGGTACAGTAGGAGGTATAGGAGCAGCGACTGTGCTATGACGGGACAACTGGAGATACTTGGGCATAGGGTCCAGAGTACAAGTAGACAGATCAATGTCAAAATGCTGAAAGATGCGTGAAATGAACATCGTATAAGAGAGATTTTGATATCTTGCGCAACATCGTCCCATCATCTGAATAATAGTCTTGGCAACCGAAAATGGAATTCCCTTGATGATGTGGTAGAGGACAGATAGTTCAAGATTGGTAACATCATCTTTTGAAGTAGATTTTCGAAGAATAGTGGAATAGATGATGCGATGTATAGTTAAACAAGTTCAAGTTTGCAGCCTTGAACTTTCCAGAACGAACACGTGCAGGAGCACAAAGATCGTTCTTGAAGCTGAGAATAGTCATGCCATCGGGAAAATCAAAATCGGTGATATGATCGAGCGGGGCACCTTCGTTAGGAACACCAAGGATTTTTGCTAACAAGACATCATTGAACTCGATGTTAAAACCTCCGACACGAGTCTTAACATCAAAAGTGTCTAACAAAAAGTTGTAGTAAAATAATCTAATGGCATTAGTAGCTATAAGGAATTTTTCGGTGACATATCGGTGTAACCCTAATGCCTCAAAGTAAGGACGGTGGTCGGGTAACACAGTCCACTTAATCGGGGCTCCAGTGCATATGTTGCGCATGATAAAATTACTATACCATAGTAATGATTGGTCATGAGTTTTAAAATAAAACTCATTGTATGCACCGTCGGCCAATTGGACCAGGGAAAAGAGGGAATTCTCTGGTGGATTCGAAGACGATGCCTCTTCACTGGCATTGGTCTTCTTCCTTTTGGAAGAAGTGGATTAGGAGCAATGGGTTGGAGATTTTCTAGGGTATAGAAAAGCTTTCGGGCGGCTGCTACTGCTGTGAGAGGGGTTTGGAAGAGATGAAGAGGAGGGGT
The DNA here is from genome assembly GCA_029216955.1 of Iris pallida. NCBI lineage: Eukaryota > Viridiplantae > Streptophyta > Magnoliopsida > Asparagales > Iridaceae > Iris > Iris pallida. The sequence goes on from JANAVB010042618.1 coordinate 30,583,948, forward strand.
CCTCGGGTTCTGACTTAAAAACATATACCACCAACAGAACTCGGGTCGAACTCGGACCGAACTCGGGTCGAATTCGCCTAGGGTTCTTTTGATGAACTTTTAAAAAAAAAATTGCAGGCCACATCCTCTTCATCATCTCCTTTCAATTATTTAATTCTGAGATTAGTAATTTTAAAATTTCAATTAATATAATTAATATTATTTTGTAAATTAAATTATGTTACACTGCGACTGTTTAAGATTAGTTGTAGGGGCACTGTCCCTGCTAACGGGAGCTCACTAGGGAACAATTAAATACCGTTTCGCTTCGACCGTAGTTGTGATGACAGACAGACCCTTTGTAGGCTTGTCTCAAAAACAGTTTTTGAGTATTGAAAAATAATTGTATAAAACAAAATTAATTAATATTATTGACATCTAAAATTCCTAATTTTTGACGTAAATAATTAAAACGATCTTCCGCTGGAGGTTTTGTGATGATGTCAGCTAATTGATTCTCTGTGTCTATGTATACAAGGTTTATATCTCCATTTTGTTGATGATCTCTAAGAAAATGATGTTAAATCTCGATATGTTTAGTGCGAGGGTGACATACTGGATTCTTAGTCAAATTGATAGTGCTACTGTTGTCACAGAAAATGGGTATGTGTGTGTATAGTAAGCCAAAGTCTTCTAAGGTTTGCTTTATCCATAAAATTTGTGCACAACCACGTCCTGTGGCGATATACCCAGTCTCAGTTGTTGATAATACGACATAATTTTGTTTCTTCCGAAACCAAGAGACTAAAGCTTTGCCTAGAAAATGACATGTGCCGCTGGTAGTTTTTTTATTTACTTTGCATCCAAAAAAATCAGCATCCGAATAACCGGTTAGGTCAAACGACGTGGTTTTGGGATACCATAAACTGACAGAAGAAGTGCTTTTAAGGTATCAGAAGATACGCTTAACCGCACACAAATGTGATTCCTTAGGGTTGGCTTAAAAATGTGCACACAAGCAAACACTAAACATTATATCAGGTCGACTAGCAGTTAAGTAAAGTAAACTACCAATCATACCTCGATACTTACGTATGTCGACAGGTTTGCCTTGTTCATCAATATCAAACTTGATTGAAGTTGCCATCGGAGTGCCAAGTGGTTTGACTGCTTCCAGATCAAACTTCTTTAATAAATCTTATGTGTACTTGGCTTGATTTATGAATGTCCCTTTGTTGGTTTGTTTGATTTGCAGTCTGAGAAAGAATTTTAGCTCTCCCATTATGCTCATCTTAAACTCATTCGGTATACACTTTAAAAATTCTTGACAAAGAGATTCATCAGTAGTTCTAAAAATGATATCATCTACATAAATTTGAATCAAAAGAAGATTGCCATTGAAAGAATTTATAAACAGTGTAGTATCAACCTTCCCTTTGAAAAGTCATTGTCAAGTAGAAAAGATCTTAGACGATCGTACCAAGTACGAGGGGCTTGTTTCAAACCGTATAATGCCTTCTTCAACTTGAAAAAATAATCAGATTTTTGAAATCAGTAAAACCTGGAGGTTGAGCTACATAAACTTCTTTTTTTATAAAACCATTCAAAAATACACTTTTAACATCTATTTGAAATAACTTAAAATTATGAAAACATGCAAATGCACATAACATGCGAACGGATTCTAATCTCGCAACTGGGGCATAAGTCTCATCGCAATCGATACCTTCTTCCTGATTGTATCCTTGAGCTACGAGTCGAGTCTTATTACGAGTCACTAAGCCATTCTCATTCAGTTTATTTCAGAATACTCAGCGGGTGCCAATGACCGGATGATCAATGGGCTTGGGAATAAGTTCCCAAACTTGATTCTGTTCGAATTGGTTTAATTCCTCTTGTATAGCATCTAACCAAAAATTATCACTACATGCTTCTTCAATATTTTTGGGTTCAAGTTGTGAAATAAATGCAAACAGGAAGCTATATCTTTACTAGAGGAATGAGTACTTACACCCTTGGTAATCTCAATAATTACCAAGTCCTTTGGATGGTCTGCCAAAAATCTCATTTCTTTTGGCATATCCTCTGGATTGTTGGTTTTGACTTCTGGTTTTTTACGTGATTTGCGTGGAGACTTAGCTGTTGCTTTGTGTGAGGGTTTTGCAGGAGCAGTACTAGGTGTACTTATGTCTTCATTATCATTATCGACAGAATGTTGATTGAGTTCATCAAATTTAATATTTATTGATTCTTCGATGATCATCGTTCTCTTGTTGAAGACTTTGTACCCTTTGCTTTTGGCCGCATAACCTAAAAATATACCTTCATCGGCCTTTTCGTCAAATTTTCCTAAATTATATTTAATATTAAGAATAAAGCATTTACAACCAAATACTTTGAAATAAGAAACAGAGGGAGTTCTATCAAACCATAATTCATAAGGATCTTCGATATAGGTCGAATTAGAACCCTATTGAGAACATAGCACGCTGTATTTACAGCTTCAGCCCATAGGTATTTAGTTAGACTAAACTGATTTAATATTACTCTATCCATTTCGGATAGTCCTATTCTTACATTCCACAACTCTATTTTGTTGTGGAGTCCTAGGGCAAGAGAACTCATGCAAATAACCATGTGTGTCACAAAATTGCTTGAACTCTACATTCTTAAATTTGTCGCCATGATCGCTTCGAATACGAGTGATCTTGAAACCCTTTTCATTTCGAACCTTCTTGCAAAAGGTGACGAATTCTGATAATGCATCGTTCTTGCATGCAAGAAAATATACCTACGTATATCTAGAGAAATTATCTACTATTACAAATTCATATAACTTACTACCTAGGCTAGCAATTCTACTAGGTCCAAATAAATCTATATGCAGCAATTGTAGAGGTCTAGTGTTACTTACAGTATTTTTGGACTTAAAAGCGGATCAGATAGCTTTGTTCTTTTCACATTCGCTACATACCGTATCCTTCTTGAAAGAAATGTCCGGTAAGCCTCGTACCAGCTTCTTTGTAGATAGTCTTAAAATTGTGTCCATGTTTGTATGACCGAGTCTCATGTGCCATAGTTGACTCTCATCACTTTTGGCCATCAAGCATCTACCTGCTTTGTTAGCATCTTCTAACAGATAGAAAACATATATATTGTCTTCCATGATACCTTTAAAGATAATACTGCCAGTTGATCTAACAACTATAGTATATTTGTCTTTGACAAAGTTATTGTGATAACCGTGATCAGTTAAATGGCTTATGCTAAGCAGATTATGTTTTAATTCAGTAACTAGATAGACATCTTTAATCACAGGGTAGGGAGCTTTACTAATATTACCAATACCAATTATGTACCCTTTTAAATTATTACCGAAGAAGACATATCCTTCTTTCTTCTTCGACAGTGTTGCGAATAATGAAGCATCACCGGTCATATACCGTGAGCAACCGCTGTCGAAGATCTATTTGCTCTTAGCATGTGAAGGGCGTTTCACGTACAAAAGAATTTGTGGATGAAAACTTTGGTACCTATTTCTTGTAGGGTCCTGGAATGTTAGTTTTTGGCATCCATGCATCGAATTTCAAATCAACAAGCTTTCTAACTCTACATGAAGAAGAAATATGACCAATGGTGCCACAATAGTGACATCTAGCATGCTGAGTGTTGAAAGCAGAGTGTTGTGCATTATTGGTAGGTCTAGATTTTCTAGTGTAAAGAATGCATGCCTATTTGTCTTCTTAGGCAATAGTTTGGTTTGGTTAGGTTTGACAATGTTGGGTTTGACCGTGTTTCAATGATTCAGTAAGTGACACGTGTTAGGGTAGGAAGCAGCAACTTCATGCTGTTTTCCTATCCTAATTTTCAACTTTTTGGAGGTATCATATAACAAGCTATATTTAGCAGTGAGTGCATCATTTCTAACAGTAGCTTGCTGGAGACTTTTCTTCTCTTTGAGTAAGTCTTCCTCTAATTGGGTAATGGTCTTGTCCTTCTCTTCGGATAGTCTTTGGGTCTCATGTAATAACAGCTTATACAGAAGAAAGCTCACCTTCCTCACTAATTACTACTTCTAACCTCAGCTAGTAGGTTGGTAAGTCTTCATATTTCACCTTTGTACTCTTTGAGTACCTTCTTAGAGGTCTGGTATTTACTACACAGTCTTCTGTAATCTCTTAAAAGGTCAATAAAGGCTTCTCCTAGTTGTTCAAAGGTAAAATCATCATAAGTATCAAATAGGGGGTTAGTGGTTACCTGATCGTACGCCATCAAGCATATATTTGCAGCGTCATATGATTATTCGTCTTCTGAGTCGCTAGCTTCACTTTCATGCCATATGCTTGTATTGGCATATCTTCGGGACGTAGACTTCTTCAGGTAGCCCTTTTCATATGTGTTGTTCTTCCTGGTTGATGATGATGTTGTTAGATAATCTTTTCTCATGTGTCCTTTCTTCTTACAGCCACAGCAAATAGGATCTTCATCATTGTTGTTGTTGTTGTTGTTGTTGTTGTTGTTGCTGTTGTTGTCCTTTGTTCTTCTATTGAGTCTAATAAACTTCTTAAATTTTCTCACCATAAGAGCTTGATCCTCAGTATCCCAGTCACTATCGTCAGAATCATCTTTTATAGTTCTTCTATGTTGAGCCTTGAAAGCGATCAACTTCTCTGACTTCTCCTTTGGTGCAACATCTTCAAAGTCTTGAAGTTCCAGCTCGTGAGTGAGTAGCTTACCCATGAGTGTTTCAAGAGACATTGTTGAGAGGTTGTTCCCTTCAATAATTGCAGTAGCCTTTGGAATCCAATTCTTTGTGAGAGCTCATAGAAGTTTGCAAATCTTCTCATGGTTACTGTAATCCTTGCCTAATGATGACAGAGGATTTACAAATCTAGGAATCTCGTAAACATCTGGGTGACAGATTCATCTGGCTTCATCTTGAACGCCTCATACTCCTAAGTAAGTTTACTGATCTTTGACTCCACTTGTGTCGTACCTTCTTGGGTTACTTTAAAAAGTTTTCACACTTCATTTGATGTTATGCAAGTAGACACCCTGTTAAATTCAGTCCTGTCTAAGGCACAAAATAAAGCGTTAATAGAACGTGTGTAAAGAATGGCCTTTTTCATTTCATCGTCAATATATTTATCATGTGGTTTTTCAACCAAAAAATTTTCAACAAGAATACGAGTAGGCTTTTTGTAACCATCAACAACCATAGAGCATAAGTCAAAGTCTAGAGATTTTAAGAAGAAACTCATCCATGTTTTCCAATAGGTATAATTTGTATCGTCAAACAGAGGAGGTCTGTTTATGGCTTGGCCTTCAACTGTAATGCTACCTTGCTTTACCTGTATAACCCACTCTGATACCAATTATAGGAATGAATTTGTAAAGCACAATACTCTAGAGGGGGGTGAATAGAGTAGGTAGCAGAATATAGCTAAATTTTAAAAGTTAGCAGTAAGATCACAGAGAAATATATATCACAAGTAAATAACTATAAAAGCAGAGATCAGAAATTAAACACAAAAACGGTGATGTATAATAGTTTCCCTCTTGTGAGGACTAGTCTAGTCGAAAGAACTCTAGCTTACAGTTGAATCTACTGTTGGAAATGTTTGCAAAGTTTTCATACGAAGTCCTCACAACTTCTACAAATGCGGGCTTTGATTCGAAGTACTCGACCAACTTCAACTGTGAAGAGTCTTTCTTCAATCAAGCCTCTGATTATAATCGCTCTGAAGCTTCTAGACCGTACCGCACTGGCAAATCGACTAGAGGATTGTCACTGGCTCGGGATTTAAAAAATAAAGCTTAGAACTCTTTGGAATGGAACAGTTGGCTTTAGAGAGAAGAGATGAAAGTGAATGAGTGTATGAGTGAATTGAAATGATCAAAATCCTTCTCTATTTATAGTTTTTCAAAGGCAGAACTCCGCAGAATTTGGACAAAATTCGAGCAAAACTCTATGAGAAAATCTCGGTAGGATCTGTAACTGCAGGGAGACCAAGTTCAAACTACAACGTTCACTAACCGAACTCTGGCCGAGTTCTGTCAGGGCTGGTAAGGGTTTTTGTAATTTGATTTTTGGGCTTTTTAAATTTTTTTTAAGTAGTTAGGAGCTTCTTGTAAATAGGGGGCTGTTTTTCAAAATATGGGATATTTTTGAAAATATTTTTAGGGTATCCTATTTTCTAGTACAACTCGGTGTACAATATATTCCTAGACTCAATAGAAGTAAAAATTATATTGCATAAAAGAAATACAGACTCGAGTGGCAAACACAGCTTCGGTCTTGAACAGAATGGATAACAGAACTTTGGCGGTGTCCAAGAGTCCAAAACATCTTTAAGTAGCCCATATATTGAGATAGAGTTTTGATCAATTATTAAAATAAGGTTTGACCATGACCAATGGGCTAACACAACACTCGGCCGTCACATCGCCTCCGTCTTCCTCCTCTGTGTTGTACGCCGTCGAACGCGTTTCCGGTCGCGATGCTTCTCGCTAGAGAACTCCAGATCGCTAGAGTTTTCTCTAGGCCATACCACTGACCTAGGGGTTTTCCTCCACAGCGTTGTCGTACGAGCGTCCATCAGCGTTCTCCTCGCGTGCTTATGCCTCCTCCGATGCCACGAGACGTGGCATTGCCTCACTTCCCCTCTGGCCCAGCCTCCTGCTGGATTCGACCACCGTCGACCCCATTCGTCCTAGCCGCAGCGAATACCTCAGATCCGATCCCGTACTGTATGCCACGTCAGAGCAGCCCACCTGTCATAGTCAGATCGACGAGCAACTGCTGCCATCGCAGTCCCCGAGCCACCACAGCTCCAGCGCCGTAGTTGACGCCGTGGCCGCCAATCCCGAGTGGCCGTCCCTTTCTTTGGGAGCACCGATCCTCTTTCATAGGTGAGCTTCTTCACTCATCTCTCTTGTTCCTCACCCATTTTATCAAAGTGCATTTCTTTCTCCACTCTCTGATGACCATAGGGGAGTATAAATACTTTTGGGCTTGGCCACAGTATATAAAAAATTGATTATTGGGATAAACAATTAGGATTTTGGAGTATATGGGCTTAGTTGTTATTTATGATATTCAAAATATATATATTAGATTTTAAAAAAGTATTATTGGACTGAATTGTTGGGATAAGCCCAATATGGGAATTGGGCTCTGGTATTGGACATAAACTATTTAGAGTTGTTTAGTAATAAAATTTGAAAAATAATTAATTGGGCTTTATTATTACTAAAAGAATTTCATCTGGTTAAAAGGGTTGTTCTGGGCCTTAGTAGAATTGTGTATATGTATGTATTTTTATGTATTTATTATTATTGTTAATATTAAGATTAGTAAATATTATTTTTATGTTTGGGTCTTATATTATAATTAAGTCATATGGGTTATATATATATATTTTGGGCTTCTAAAATAAGTTTGATTAATAATTTTAGGGTCTAAACCCAATAGATTTATATAAATTTTAGTAAAGCTAAATTATTATCATTTTGGGTTTTTCTAAAGTTATATATTAGTAATGGATTTTACTCAATAGCGTTATAAATAAATATTTCTTAAAAAGAGTTTACACCTATTATGTTACAAAAAATTTCTAAGTATGTACATATTTTTCTAAATTAGACAATTACTTTTTCTAAGTTAGAAATCTCCCTAGATTATTAGATTATAGTTGAACTAACCATACTCCTATTTCTTTTGCCAAATTCGAACTCCTTCATATTGACCCCAACAAATTGGCCTATTCTGGAGACAATGGGATAATCGGTTTCACCAGCTAAGGACCCCAGGCGAGTACAATTCATATTTTGTTTCTAGTATTGTTAATTACTATACTTGTATGATTATTGATACATATTTGATTTTTGACTAATTCAACACACATGTTAGTGTCATATGGAGTCTAGTCATGATACCATGTTTTATTTTACCGTGTTTTATGATTTATTGTCGTGACTAATCCATGTGTTGTAATCGGGTAGGGAAGTACATGCTAAGTAGATATGTGATCAACCCCGTAGACCGTGCTTTATTTTATGCAATATAAACCGTGTAGACCGTGTTTTATTTTATGCAATGTAGACCGTGTAGATCGTATTTTATTTTATGCAATGTAGACCGTACGATGTAGTGATCCAGCCTGATCATATATTCAAAGGTGTACTTTAAATCACACAGTTGGTTAAGTTTTCTTGTTCCATGATTCACTTGTCTTTATAGTTTACGATTAACAGTTCTACCATATTTTTCTGTGTCATATTTTATAGTTTATTTCTTTCATCATGTTTGTCATAACTTTTTACTATTTTTTATAGTCGTTATCATATATTTGGAACTGCATGCTTGGATTGCACTCGTTCCATTTCTGACTGAAAACCAATATTTTTCAGGTTAACCGCGACTACTCTTAGCATTGGGGAGATACAGGTGTACTTGTAGGCCAAAACCTAGAGATTAGTTAAATAGATGTGTTGTAGACATTTTCAAATATTTGTAAGAACATTTTACTTTCTTTAAATTTTAAAGCTTGTGAAATTGTAAATTAGTTAGTTTTGTGAATGAGCAATAGAGTTATTATTTATGTGATTAGAGCATTGTGGCTAAACAACGTTCTACCGTCGATACTGCGGTGTATGCTGGCTTGGACACGCACTCGTATCCCGAACAGCGGATACGGATCGTTACAGAGTGTTCTTGAGTTGTAAGAGTGAGATCTTAATCTTGTTGTAAGTAGATCAAAACCTTCTAGTAAATGGTTGAAGTTGGAGAGTCCTCAGATAAAAGCTCTCGTGAAGTTGGAGTGTCTACGGATCCAAGCTCTTGTATTGAAGTCGAAGAGACCTTTAGATAAAAGCTCTTGTGTAAGAAGTTGGTGAGTTTTCGAATAAAAACTCACATTGTACTATTTACTATAATAGTGTATTAAAGTCGAAAATGGTTCTAGGACTGGAGTACCCCTCGGGAGAATACCAGGATACATGAGTGTCAGTATTGTTGTTGCTTCTTCTCTTGCACTCTTAATCTTTAAATTTTCTATTAGCAATCTTTAAATTTTGGGACTGGAGTGCCCCTCGGATAATCCAAAAGTTCATAGAAGCTTTTCGGTGGGTCTATTCGGATCATCCTTCGGATTTTTGCGGAGATCCGTCGGATCATCCGATTGTCTGCCCAAACGTGATCCAGGTTGTCATCAACCATAGCTTTCGATTTTTCATCCATTTTTTATGTTTATAATTATTTCTAAGGCTCATTACATACTCCAGATATACTTAAGCATGTGCAGGCTTCTTTAGAGTCTTGAAATGATGATGGCTTGGCTTAGCTTCTCCACTTGATAGATGATGTCTTCTTTCCTTGATGACAGCTGTCCAAAGATATCCAGATTGTAAAATCTGAATACCTTTTGGGGACTTTGGCCCCAAACCCCCACGGGAACGCTGTCCTCTCGACCCCTGTCTGCTGACCGGGCAGCGGAACCCCCAAGTGCATAGCTCCGGAGATATTGTCCGGTGGTTCAGAGAAATCTTGTGGGATACCATCCTCTTTGGCCCACAATATTTTCTTTATTGCATATGTCCATGTTGATCTTTCATATTATTGCTTTCTGCAAATACATATCAAACGAACAAATCAATATACATAGTAGCAAGTATGATAGAATTAAAGCACACTAAGACTATGCTAAGTTTAAGTATGATACTATAGTAAAAGCAAGCATATTAGTGATAATATAATACTAAACTTAATCGTATTAAAAATATAACATAATCGTTGGACGAACACTCCTTGCTCAATGAGAACATAATGAAGCTATGCAATGTTATAGCAGTATAATAGCTATTTAGAGTATAGCAATGTAAAGAAAGAATAGACAATTTTGTTCTTCATAATTGGCCAAGTCAAATATAGGCGCGCAGAAATGGACCCACTAGTCGAAAATAAATAAATAAACGTAGGAAGAGGAAGAACCTAACTATTGTTCACATAAAATATGTATATATGTCATGGAAGTAATAGATTAATGTATTTTTTTTAAAAAAATCAACCACTCCAATGTTACTATTCACGCTAGTATCCTTTATTACTGAAAGTAGGATACAATGGGGAGGGATTCCTGCTCAAATGCTTCCTAATATTCATCTTCTATTTTTTTAATTAAATTGGTTGATTATTTATTAATTATTTAGACGGATAAGATGGAAGTTGATTTAAGGTTTTATTTATCTCCCATAACCCACGAAGATGAGTTACAGATGACTAGAAGAAAGTTGGTTTTAGATTTTTTTAAATCTTCTTATTTTTTTTGTTAATTAAATTCAAGAGTTGGCTACGGATGATGAGAAGGAATTTAGTTACGGGATGATGAGAAGGAAGTTGGTTACTTTTTTTAAATCTTGCGATATTTCCCATAACAAATTTAAGAACATATTAAATTGAAGAGTCTGTTATAGATGAAAAGGAAGTTGTTTTTAGCTTTTTTTAACATCCTTTTTTTGTTAATTAAATTGGTTGAGTATTTATTATTTGTTTGGACGGATAAGATGGAAGTTGATTTAAGGTTTTATTTATCTCCCATAACCCACGGATGATGAGAAGAGTGGGTTACTGATGATTAGAAGAAAGTTGGTTTAGATTTTTTAAATCTTTCGATCTTTTTGTTAATTAAATTAAAGAGTGGGTTAGGGATGATGAGGAGGAAGTTGGTACAGATGATGAGATACGTTTTTTTAAATCTTGCAATATTTTAACAAAACTAAGAACATATTAAATTGAAGAGTGGGTTATTGATGATGAGAAGGAAGTTGGTTTTAGATATTTTTTTTTAATTTTCTATTTTTTTTGCGAATTAAATTGGTTTAGTATTTATTAACTGTTTGAAGGATAAGATGGAAGTTTCTTCGTTATATATTTATCTCCCAAAAGTAATTTTTTTTTTAAATTTAATTGTTGATATTCTTTAAATCTTGCGATATTGCTGCCAACAAATTTTTGAAAAAGGTCTTGCTATATTTTTCGTAACCGTCCATAACTGGGCAGGAATAGGATTGGCTTCCAATATGTCCATAACCGCTTCGTAATCGTCTTCATAAAGTCTTTTTCTTTTCTTCTTTGTCACTTTCACTATTCTATTTCAATTATTATTCCCCAGGCAAAAAATCTAGAGAGAGAGGGAGAGAGTGAATAAGCAGTATCGAGGAGGAGGAGTCTAATTTCATCGCCATCGCCAACGTTTCTTCGGTCGAGGTATCGATATTCTTCCTCCTCTCGCAATTTCGATCCTTATGGTTAGGGTTTTGTGGTCTTTCATTTTGGAATGAATATATGGGTTTTAGAGTAGGAGAAATCATACCTTATATGATCATACCTATGAACTTTACCAATCTTCTGTACATTCGTCCTTCATTTTCATTATGGATTCACTACCAACATAGGTAGTGATGACAAACCGAATTTCTTGATTTTTTCCCTTTTACTGACAAACCCAATCTTCAGTACGTTCACAAAGTTAATTTTTTGTTGTTTGAGTTTGTTCTAAAGTTTTTGTTTGTTTATTTTTAGGTTCTTATTTTGTTTCAGAATTAAGTTTATTTAACTATACATTAATGCAGTTCTCCCGCTTCATAAGTTTAATTGAAGTTTTGTGTCATCATCAATAAAATTATAAGTTTTTTAAAATGACTTATTTAGAGAACATCATACAGTTCAAAAGTTTCCTAAATGCTATGGGTTTGAACATCATGCAATTCAAAAGTTTCCTAAATGATATGGTTTTTTGATTTTTTTTTTGAGAAATTTTTAGGATCCAATGTTTTGTGTTGTCACAAAGTTGATTTTTTTTAAATATATGTAATTTATCAATTGATGAGATTTACTTTATTTACCATAAACCACACCCTGGATGATGATGCTGTTGTAAACCTAATAAACTTATTTCTAGGCCATGGATGTGCTTCTTTTTCTTCTTCTTTAAGGCTTTCTCTTCTTTGTTTTTCCGTAGCCAAAAAGAGTAAGAGTAAGAGTAGGAATACATGGTCAGGAGCAACAAGACAATTTCTTTTTTATATAATAAAGATAGTTACGGCAGGTTAGACAAGTATATACAGGTATTGAACCATCATAGTTACAACCCTAATGTGATAAGGATACAGATCCATAAAAACAGGTCGGTACATGCCCAATTTTTTCAAAGTTTAACCGTAATTTGCTTAATTTAAGAAAATATATATTCAAAATATTGGAATATCTCAAATACTTCCTAGCTTATAATATATATAACAACTATACTTTATTATCTACCAAACTATTTAATCCAGTCTAATCCTAACTTTTAAATCACATGCACAATTAATTAACTTATAACATTGTCAAATCTAAAATCTTATTGAATCTAGCTTAATCTATTTTTTAATTTCTATGAGTTCATATCCATGTACTTAATTTGTTTGACATCCTAAATATTACGTTATATAATTGATTGAACATATAAATTATCAATTGTGTATCAGATAGTTTTTACTCATTTTCTATCTGTGTTTCAATTTATCTTTTGTAGCATTCGGATTTATCTACTTGGTTGACAATTCTCCTCTTAAATTTTAAATATACTAGCATAGATCCAAATCAAAATTTATTTCATAATTTGAATATTAAATGATTTCTAATTTGAAATATATCTAATTTGATTAGAGAATAAAATTTAATTGTACGATTTAGTTTATGGATTAGATTTCACATCGATGCCGCTGTAAACATAATAAACTTATTTTTGATGTCATATGAAGAGACAAGAAGCTTAATTGAAGCTTTGTGGCATCATCAATACAAATATAATTTTTTTTAAATGACTGACTTAGAGAACATCATGCAGTTCAAAAGTTTTCTAAATGCTACGGGTTTGTGATATTATTTTTTTTTTGAGAAATTTTTAGAATCCAATGTTTTGTGTATTGTCACAAAGTTGATTTTTTTGTTGTTTGAGTTTTTTTTCAAAAGTTTTTGTTTGTAAATTTCTAAAACCTTATTTTGTTTTCAGAGTTCTTTTTTTTATTTTGGTAAAATAAAATAAAACCATCATGTCGTGTCAGACACTAACACGATATTGACTCCAAATTATACCATGACCCTCGGAATAGAATTTAATTGTCTGATTTCTAATTTGAAATATATCTAATTTGATAAGAGAATAAAATTTAATTGTACGATTTTGTTTATAGATTGGATTTTACATCCATGCCGCTGTAAACGTAATAAACTTATTTATGATGTCATATGAAGAGACAAGAAGCTTAATTGAAGCTTTGTGGCATCATCAATACAAATATAAGTTTTTTAAATGACTTACTTAGAGAACATCATGCAGTTCAAAAGTTTCATAAATGCTATAGGCTTGTGATTTATTTTTGGAGAAATTTTTAGGACTTTAAAGCTGTAGCAAATAATATGTGTAAATTTTATTCAATATTTTTTGAACATGTTATTGTTTTTCATTATGTAGCACCAAATAATTTTTATTTTTTAATATTTGACATGAATTTTATCCAGATTTCTTATCCAGAACTTTTATTTCAAAACAAGTAATGTTCTCTTTCAAATAAAAAGTAACAGACCTATATATATATATATATATATATATATATATATATATATATATATATATATATATATATATATATATATGTGTGTGTGTGTGTGTGTGTGTGTGTGTGTGTGTGTGTGAATGCATTACTAATCACTAATTAATATTCATAAACAAACAACTAAATGATACTTTATCGGTCCTGTGCGTTCGCACGGGTACACGCACTAGTTAGTAATATGGAAAGAAGTAGACAACAGCTTTAGCAACTTTGTTGTGTCAAATTTGCACATAACACCTTCTTATTTTTTCCAAATTATAAATGGGTAAAAGATAATGCACTCACAGAATTAGGTATGCATCAAATAAAATATATAAAATTATAATAATAGGGATATTGTATAAACTATATAATATTATATAAATATTACTAATAAGTAAATTGTTGGATTAGTAACAAACATTAAATACGTATAAATATAAACTTATATAAAGGATTAATAAAATTTTATATATATATATATATATATATATATATATATATATATATATATATATATATATATATATATATATATATATATATATATATATTTATATATATATATATAAATATATATATATATATAAATATATATATATGTGTGTGTGTGTGTGTGTGTGTGTGTGTGTGTGTGTGTGTGTGTGTGTGTGTGTGCTCTTGGCTAGGTCCCTTTGAAATAAGACAAGAACACCACCTTGGACTGCATATACCCTGTCAACTTTGTACAGTTATTGATATGCATGTTTTCTATTATTCTTGCTTGTTTATGACTCATTTTCTATTATGTACCTGTTGTCTTGCCATAATTTATTTCCATGTCTTGTACCTGTTATCACCTGCTTTTATCATTAGTTTTTTTATATATTTTCACACATGACTTCGATAGTGTTGTTTACTTAAGTGACTTGACTTGATCATACGTTCCTTGTTATTTGACTTGATCCTCGACCAATACTAGGATTGGCTACTTGACCACTCTCGACTCGAGAGTCCCCCTAAGGGCTGCGATAGAGACTTACTATAGTTAGGGAACACCACGCAGGACTACTAGCTATAAGACCGGGAGCACCACACAGGACTACTGTCACGCCCCGATCCCGCAGAGTCCTTTTATCCTCGTTTCGAACTCTGTGAGACAGTTAATCCTCGCTTGGGCGTGATGCCGTACAAGCCGAAGTTGTGCTTGCACAAGGCCAAGACCTGTACAATAACAAAATAGACAATACTGATAATAACACAGCAGAACATATTACAGATATTTGAAGTAGCAGCGAACATATTACAGAATATAATTGAACACAAGGTAGCAGAAACAAATCTCTTTATTGATTTATTTGAATAGATTACTGATGGAACTGGGGATTCCCAGGACCCTTACTTTGGTGTGTGTATTGATTGATAAAAAGTTAAACAGATTTAATACAAGTTTTAACCCTTCATAGGCGAAAACTATGGTTTACGAATTATACCTGCGGACGACCCCAAGGTCTCGAGCGGGAAGAAGACAAGTAGTTCCTGGCAATCTCGAACGGACGACCCCAAGATCTTCTACACGTATTCCTTCCTCGAGTTGGACGTAGTGTGGGCGACGATCTCCCAACCTTTTCTTATCCTTGGCAGCCCTCTCTTTCTCTCCTTACGTGAATCATGAATTTAGAGAAAGCTTCAGATTTCTGATCAGTAATTTAGCGGCCATAAAATAAAGGATATATACAGGCTACGGCAGGGACCATAAGGAAAAATTAGGGTTAGACCTCCTATCGGATCTAGATATCTCGTATTCAGCCCGAACACACAATCCAGGTCCATTAACAATAGCTCGGTCTACTAATGAGCTTTTGTTGCACTACCTTCCTAATCCCATATTATGTTTGTGGGCTCCTTTTATTATATGCTCGTTTGGCTCCCCATGTTAAGATATCGAATGTCCGTCGATCAAATTAAGTTACTGACAACTATATTAATTCGACATCTTTTATCCTTAAGTAGTACTGCTCAACTTTATTTGTCATGTCGGATATAATCCACCTGCAGTATTTACATGACAATCCTTATGAGCTCCTTAAGGGGACATCATCAACCCGATGTATCGGGACATGGATTCCATTTATAATCAACAGCCCATCATACATACAATGTTATTACCCAATTCATAGAGGTTGTTGACCCATAAAAAATCTCACTCCTTCATGAGTCAAAGTAATGCATACTACATATATATGTCTGTTATTATATCCGAATTAAGAGCACAAACATCCATAATAACAGAGGTATTTATTCTCTTATGTAGTCAGTACAAAAAAAACAACCTCAAGTGGTCCTGTTCAATACACACAAAGTGTACTAGTGTAAACCTATAGTCAAGATAGACTAATACCATATTATACTACAAAATTTCCAATAGATTGTCCAAGTCCATCTAGGTTATGAACTATTTATATATTCCATAGGGAACTGATAATATGATCTTCTGTGTGACACCACACACCATATTATCTATAATATAGAATATCAGACATTTGCATTAACACTTACAACAAATACAATATGCAAATATTTGCCCATATGATTCTCATTCAAAATTTAAGGAAATAAGGTTACTACAAAAGTGATGCTTTTAATATATAACCCTAATAATTATAAGCTTTCAATTCTCGCTGATCTTCTCTCAGAAACATTACAGATTACAATGATCCCGTTCTATACATTACATCCCTTTATATACAAACCAACTCTTTGCAACAGATGTCCATCTCTTGGCATCTCTTCTGATTTCTGGCTCCTAGGGATGAGGTTCGAGCTATCGCTTCGGACTATCCAACTAGATACATCTACACATGCATGCAGACTGTTGGTGGGTCAGTATATTAACATACTTGTGATTATGAACAAAGGCTACATCGTCTGAAACAATCACTAATTCATTTAGTAAGAAAATATTTCTTGTGAGTGATCGTGCTATTTTTACCTATATTCATTTTATGCAAATTAGAGTCAGATTACATCTTTTGAAAACACTTTAAAAAGCAAACATATCATTTCTTTCATTTCTAGCATACGAGGGACTATTCATCTCTTGTGAAGTGTGCAGCATGTTTTATGAGCCATAATCATTTCTTTTGTTCGAGCAACTCTTAGGGTCAATTACAAGCATGATATCATATCTTTTTCTTGAATGGGACATAGCAATTCATTGATTCAAAACTTGTTCATTTGCCTAACATATCATTCCTTAGGGATAAGCAACATTTTATGATAAAAACATAAGGCATTTACGAAACATCACTTATTCTGTGATTCTTACCCATAGCAAACGATCTATCCCTGCCTAAAACAAGGATTAGAGTAAATATAACATAACCAATATTCTCCCTGCTCATCTCTACATCATTAGCACTTAACAAAATCTTTCTTATGCATGCCATCGATTAGCAGCTGTCCCTCAAGGCTCAGCTCTGCACCAACACATGTGTAGACCAGCAGCTGTGACCAATGGTTCAGCTTTTCACTGATAACACACATGCTAGCAGCTGCAGCTCAGGGTTCAGCTCTTCACTAATCAACACCTATCTACATGATGGTCCATGGGTCATTCCCCATATTAGCCGTTGTGGCTCTTGGGTTCAGCTCGTCGCCAGTGGACACTCTCTCTATACATCGTAAGGTCTCCTTTACCTCAGGGCGTTACTCTGTCCCCCTAGCTAGGCCGAGCGGCTCCAGTGCCCCAGAACCGGTCGTGAGGATCTATACTTGTGCACAAGTTATCCAAGACCAACGCATGTATGCAACTCTATCAAATAAACTCTGTTATGCACAAATTTTTGGTCAGCAATCATATTTCATCTATTATTTCTTTTCATATAATCGAGCCAGTAGCTCTACTATTTTCTCTATATGGACAAGCCACATTGTCTCTTTTAACAGCACAATGTGCCTTCTCTACACTTCTCTATCTTTATAGCATACGATCGAGGGACAATGAACAATCTCATTTAAGCAAGCATGATAATAACAAGCATGAACTCTACTCTTGATAACTTACTATTCATGGACATGTGAGCATTCTCTTTTCGCTTTTTATTAAGCATGGCAATAGTTCACGGTTTTGATGCAACATATCTAACTTTAGTATGGAGATTTAACATGGCAACGTTCTATCGATGAATGCAGCATTCATTTCTTATTATCAGACAACAATCTTACTTCTTAGCATACAGGTTATCTTTTTCTTGTACTTAGCATAGCAACATATGAATTCTCTTAAAAGCATAATGATTGATTACCATATTGTTATTAGCAAAAGCATTCATTCCAGAAACTCAGATTCTTATGAGGCATAAGCGAATCAGAAAATGAGTCTTCGTCCACTCACTGTAGTACCCCATCCTGCTCAGTCAATCAGAGGAATCGAAACGCCAACGGCGTTCGAACTTAGCCTTGCAACGGCTGCTCGAAGACCTGCTCGGTCGAGATAACTCTACGCTTAGGTGGGGTAGTTTCGGTGAACTTGCCTCATCCTAGCCTTCACATAATAAATTGTATATTTTTAACTTTTACAAGTTAGGCTTGATAATAAAAGAGACGCATCCACATAGCTAAAGGAATAATCCCGACGAGTCGGATTGAGTTAGAACAAAGAAAAAGGGTTCCACGGTCGGCTTAGAATCGTTGTACGATGGCTTTCAAAATGACACTTGGTCCTTCGTCCCGTGGCTTAGGAGAATGATAAGTTGGTATTCGCCACAAAGCTGGAATTAGCCTAAGTCATAGGCGTCGCCCGCGTATATGCTTAATAAGCATGCACGGTCCCGTCATCTAAGGCTTGGCATAGCCTTCGCCTGTCCCGTGGTTTAAGTCGTATTGCACGGCTTGTGGCTTAAGTGTAGGTATCCAAAGAGCTTGGTTGTTCAAGTCGAACATGTGCACGACACGTTTCCATGATGTGAAGCTCGGCGTAGCCTTTACTAGTCAAGTTGTTGCACGAATAAGTTAGACAAGAGTTTGGCTGGGCTATCGAAGTCATGGCAAGCACTGTCCTCTGTTGTCTGCGGTTGTCAAGTTACATAGTGTAAGCCCACTTTCCGAATTTTTATTTAATTATGATTTATTTTTATGGTCACTAAGGGTCATACCTAAGCTCATAAGGGAGATATGTATCATATTGTGGTTATATGGCCCTTAGATAGTTATATGAACATTTTTTTAGCTACTTTATATTTAATATGAATTTTTATATAATTTCTAGATATTTATTTCATTAAGTTTTATATATTTTTGAGACTTCTAATATTTATTATGAGGCCATTTGGGACTAATTTGAGATAAAGTATTTTTATTTACGTTATAGAAGGTTAAATATATTTTTGTAATTTTTTTTAATTTTTTTGGAACTATTTTGATAATTTTAATATTGGAAAACCTATTTTCTAGGACTTCTAGAATTTATTGTACTAGCATATGAGCAAATATCGAACCTAAATATTTATATAAGGTTCAATATGTTATTTTATATATTCTGGAATTTTTCTATATTTCTCTGGCTATTTTTAACATTTATTATTAGTTTCTTAAACAAAACTTCTTTAAAAACTGTTTATTGTTAATTATAAACCTTTTCCTAAATTAATAATACTGTCAGCAGCAGAACTGTCAGCCATGAGGGGCCCACCTGTCGGCGCCCAACTGCTCATCCACCGCCTCTCTCCCTATATATATATATATATATATATATATATATATATATATATATATATATTTGAAACCCTAATTAAATTTTTGTCGATTTTGAGAGGTTTTATCTAGGAGTCCTTCAACTTCCCAAAGCGATTGTCGTCAACCCCAACGTGATTTTAGTGTGCCATTTTTTTTTGGATTCATATTGAGGTAAACTTCCAAAATTTATAGTTTATTTTCGCATATTTTGATCCTGAATTTCTGGAGAATTCTGTGACTGTTTGTTGTCCAAAACTCGATACGTCGCATGGTTTTCGAGATCCTGAGAGATCCCGAACTCCGATTTACGATCCGATTGAAGTATTGGAAATCTAACATAACGATATTCGACACAAAATTTTCTCAGAATTTCAAAGGTTCATTTCATATTTTAGTTATTCAGCTGAACTCAGAATTGATCAGTAAATTACCGTTTTTGTCACGGTTAGCCATAACAGCGATATCTTTTGACCAAATCATAATTTTGCGGCACGGTCGAATCCAGTGCACTCATGGCACTGAAATCTACCAAGGTGCACTTTTAAAATCTTAAGTTCCCAACATTTGATTAGATAGTCAATGGTACACCTCGATTTGCGTGCCATAGTTTCCAAAATTAGAAACATGACTTTTTGTGGCCAAAACTTCCTAGTTTAGATGATATTTTAGATTATTATAGGTTAAATTAGGTTTTTAAGTAATTTATTCTAGAATAACTATTATTAGATTAGTTAACCAATTAGCCACTTATTCTATGATTTTAGAGTTAGAATATTAGAATTGACTTGTGGTTTTCGTGCACGGTTCATGGTACGACGTGCGGTATGGGTTAATAGCTTATAGATCGGCATTCCTCGCATCTTCGACTTGTGACTACGGTTTGTGCAAGGATTCAGGCAAGTACAGTATTGCATTATGTTTTAGTTCATTATAACATTTTCTCTATCGTTTCCTTGTTTGATATCCCGTTGAGATATTGTTTGATATTTCATTGAGACTCGATTGTGACACCGTAGTTATTGTATCAGTCTTAGTATATCGTTGACCGTTATTGATTGTTAGTGAGTCGGAAGGAGAAATACTCGGTATGTACGTGAACAAACTCAAATATTGTTATTACGGATAGCTAAGTCATACACCCCACGTATGAGTTAGCCGTACCCTATTATTGTGGATAGCCATTGTATGATGTGCTGTATTATCCCAGCCGTTCACGTATTAAAAGTTATTTCATACACAAATAGTTGTTTTCATTGTTCCTTTATCTAGTTCTTGTCTTACTAGTTCATATCTTGCTAGTTTATATCTTGCTAGCCACATTCTGCTAGTTCATATCTTGCTAGATCTTTATATTCTCTTTGGCATTATTGTTTCACGTTCTTCTAACTTATTTTGGACTAACAACATTAACTGTAATATGGTTGTACTCTGCTCCTTTCTTGACTGGATCGTTGTTATAGGTGAGGTTGACGTGCCTACCCTTGCGCTATGGACCATACGAGGGAAAGATAGAGACTCGAAGGCCAAACCATAGAAGACTAGTTAGATGTGTGGTAGTTTTTATAATTGTAATAGCTTATATTCTTCTTAAAATGTAAAACTTCTAAATTTTGTAAAGTTGATTTAGTTGTTGTGAATGAGCAGTTAGTATTTATGAGTATTTTGTTTATTGCGGTCTAGACAGCATACTACCGCCGACACCACAACGTAGGCTGGGTTTGGACACGTCTCGTATCTCAAAAGCAGATGTGGGTCGTGACAAGTTTTTATGGTGGCCCATACAGGTCTGATTTTGCAAAAGATTACAAACTTGTGGTAATACTTAAGTTAGTTGTACTACTTGCAAGCCTTCGACTAGGAAGTGCTCATTCACAATTAGGATTGATTTAATTTTATGAGAATAACCAGGACTAGGAGTCCCTTATTTAATTCTATTGATGGATAAATAAGGTTGCTACATAGGCCATGTGATACTGTTGTATTTTAATACGAGGGTATGATCCAAGGTGGGTAGAATATGTGTTTGGTAAGTTAGGCCTTCATAGAATTCAATTCCTAATTTTGATCATTGTGCCATTTTATCTTCTGCCTTCTCGAAACCTCATTTTATTTTCTAAACTATTTTGTGATCATTTTATTTTTAATTCCTAATCTTGGTTCAATTATCCATATATTAATTCAAGTCATCTTCATTCATTTTGCGATCATTTTGTTTTGAAAACTTATACTTTTATTCAAGGACAGATACTTATATTTTCTTATCATGATCGACTTGTTTGAATTTATAGAAGTTCTTTTGAAATTCTTATGGATATAGTTGAAATAATTTTTGATGACTTACAATGGTAAGACAGATGCGCACAGTCCCTATTTATTTGAATTATGAAGACTGTGGGTTCACTACAGTCAGCAGCGCACTGGCATGGCATGACCCCTAAGTTGAAATAATTTAAAGTAAGCATAGGTTGTCAAATATTACTAAAACTATATTCTAGTTGCATTATTTGATCCTTTGATTTATTGTGTCGACATTGGATTGAGTTGATAGAGTGTTCGATAACATATTATATTTGAGTCATGATACCAAGGGTTTACTGCAGCTAGATGTACACTGGCGGGACATAAATTTTCGGTAAAGTGACTTCATGTATACATATGGTTTTTGAATTTATAGAGACTACATCCTTTTGGCATATGACTATTGATTTATTTCTTATTCTTTTTCTTTATTTCTTGAACATTTCCATCTTATCCTTCTATTTTTGGAACATTATTTGGCTCCTAGCAATCTTTAAAACCTATTTGATTTTCTTCTGCTAGATTCCTAATCTTATCTAAATGTTAATTCTTAATCGTATCTTTCAAAATTTTGAGGACAAAATATTTTTAAGGTGGGTAGATTTGTAAGCCCACTTCCCAAATTTTTTTATTTGATTATGATTTATTTTTATGGTCATTAAGGGTCGTACCTAAGCTCATAAGGGAGTTATATGGCCCTTAGATAGTTATATGAACACTTTTTAGCTACTTTATATTTAATATAAATTTTATATAATTTTTAGATATTTATTTCATTAAGTTTTATATATTTTTAAGGCTTCTAATATTTATTATGAGGCCATTTGGGACTAATTTGAGGTAAAGAATTTTTATTTGTATTCTAGAAGGTTAAATATATTTTTCGTAATTTTCTACAATTTTTCTGGAATTATTTTGATAATTTTAATATTGGAAAACCTATTTTCTAGGACTTCTAGAATTTATTGTGCTAGCATATGAGCAAATATTGACCCCAAATAATTTTATAAGGTTCAATATGTTATTTTATATTTTCTGGAATTTTTCCATATTTTTTTTGCTATTTTTAATATTTATTATGAGTTTCTTAAACAAAACTACTTTAAAAACTGTTTACTGTTAATTATAAACCTTTTCCTAAATTAACAACACAGTCAGCAGCAACACTTTCAGCTATACAGTCAGCCATGAGGGGCCCACCTGTCGGCGCCCAACTTCTCATCCACCGCCTCTCTCATATATATATATATATATATATATATATATATATATATATATATATATATATATATATATATTTCCATATATATATATATATATATATATATATATATATATATATATATATATATATATATATATATATATATATATATAATATTTGAAACCCTAATTAAATTCCTGCCGATTTTGAGAGAGGTTTCATCTAGGAGTCATGCAACTTCCCAAAGCGATTTCTGCCAACCCCGACGTGATTTTATTATGTTGTTTTTCTGTTGGATTCGTATTGAGGTAAACTTCCAGAATTTATAATTTACTTTCTCATATTTTGATCCTGAATTTCTGGATTCTGTGAGCGTTTGTTGTCCAAAACTCGACACGTCGTACGGTTTTCGAGATCTTGAGAGATCCCGGACTCCGATTTGCGATCTGTTTAAAATTTTGGAAAGCTAACACGACGATATTTGACATAGAATTTTCTCAGAATTTCAAAGGTTCATTTGATATTTTAGTTATTCAATTGTACTCAGAATTGATCGGTAAATCACCGTTTTGGTCACGGTTAGCCATAACGGCGGTATCTTTTGACCAAAGCGTGATTTTGCGGCACGGTCGAATCCAATGCACTCATAGCGCTGAAATCTACCAAGGTGAACTTTCAAAATCTTAAATTTATGACGTTTGACTAGATAGTCAACGACATATCTCGATTTGCGTGCCATGGTTTCCAAAATTGGAAACATGACTTTTTGTGGCCAAAACTTCCTAGTTTAGATGATATTTCAGATTATTATAGGTTAAACTAGGTTTTTAAATAATTTATTCCAGAATTAACTATTATTAGATTAGTTAACCAATTAGCCACTTATTCTATGATTATAGAGTTAGAATATTAGAATTTACTTGTGGTTTTCGTGCACGGTTCATGGTACGACGTGCGATATGGGTTGATAGCTTATAGATCAACATTCATCGCATCCTCGACTTGTGACTACGGTTTATGCAAGGATTCAGGCAAGTACAGTATTGAATTATGTTTTAGTTCATTATAACATTTTCTCTATTGTTTCCTTGTTTGATATCTCATTGAGACATTGTTTGATATTTCATTGAGACATGATTGTGACACCATAGTTATTGTATCCTTCTTA
This sequence comes from Iris pallida, assembly GCA_029216955.1. Classification (NCBI taxonomy): domain Eukaryota; kingdom Viridiplantae; phylum Streptophyta; class Magnoliopsida; order Asparagales; family Iridaceae; genus Iris; species Iris pallida. The sequence continues at coordinate 30,607,950 of JANAVB010042618.1, forward strand.
GTGTATCGTTGACCGTTATTGATTGTTAGTGAGTTGGGAGGGGAAATACTCGGTAAGTACGTGAACAAACCCAAATATTGTTATTGCGGATAACTAAGTCATACACCCCACGTATGAGTTAGCCGTACCCTATTATTGTGGATAGCCATCGTATAATGTGCCGTATTAGCCCAGCCATTCACGTATTAAAAGGTATTTCTTACACACAGTTGTTTTCATTTTTCCTTTATCTAGTTCCTTTCTTACTAGTTCATATCTTGCTTGTTCATATCTTGTTAGTCCATACCTTGCTAGCTACATTCTGCTAGTTCATATCTTGCTAATTCTTTATATACTCTTTGCCATCATTGTTTCTCGTTGTTCTAACTTATTTTGGACTAACAATATTAATTGCAATATGGTTGTACTCTGCTCCTTTCCTGACTAGATCGTTGTTATAGGTGAGATTGACGTACCTACTCTTGCACTATGGACCATACGAGGGAAAGATAGAGACTCGAAGGCCAAACCATAGAAGACTAGTTGGATGTGTGGTAGTTTTTATAATTGTAAAAGCTTATATTCTTCTTCAAATGTAAAACTTCTAAATTTTGTAAAGTTGATTTAGTTGTTGTGAATGAGCAGTTAGTATTTTTGAGCATTTTGTTTAGTGAGGGCTAGACAACGTACTACCGTCGACACTGCGACGTAGGCTGGGCTTGGATACGTCTCGTATCTGAAAAACGAGTGCGGGTCGTGACACATAGTCCCACGAAAATAAGGCTCGTCATATAAAGTATGTGACTTGAGCGATAGTGTCGCTTAGAGAACAAGTCAGTCTAAGGCACGAGTATGGTTGGTTTAGTGAAAAGCATGCCACGGACAAAGGAAGTACACGAGATCGGTTCCACTACTTGGAAGTCTCGATAGGGAAATTCACGAGATCGGTCCCGCTACTTGGGAGTCTCGATAGGAAAGTTCACGAGATTGGTCCCGCTACTTGGGAGTCTCGATAAGGAAGCACACGAGATCGATCCCTCTACTTGGGAGTCTCGATAAGGAAGTACACGAGATCGGTCCCGCTACTTGGGAGTCTCGATAAGGAAGTCCACGTGACTTGTTTTCATCGAGATTGGTCCCGCTACTTAGAAGTCTCGATAGAAAGTTGGAAAACATGGTCATGATTAAGGAAGGACTTGGTAGATCGAGTTGAGTCTTGCATGGTCATTGGACAACTTGCGTAAGGGGAAATTCCTTGAACGATCCTGGGGCGCCGGGTTCGTATCGGCCTAGGAGGAATTACAGATATTGTATGGCCTTCATCGATGGTACGACTCGATTGAAGTGAACCGTTACAATATAGGCTGTGGGTCATTCGATAGGAGCGCGTACCTCACACGCGAATGGTCACCATATGCAAAGATCCAGTATAGCTTGACATTGCTAGTGACCGCTTTTATAGATGTGTCGGCATAAGAGCGGCTATCCGCGTGTATGCCTTTGGATTGCGTCGAGTACTAGCAAGTTATGAGTTGGGTTAACAGGGCTAGGTGTGCACAGTTACAACACCATTCTGGAGCCTAAGATTTGGCTATAGCAAGGACATGTGCTTCGGCATGAATGTGGCATCGCCATCGAGTCATCTCGAGTTAAGTCAGGAAGGACGTAAGACAAGTTGGTTAAGTCTGGTTGAGACTTGGGAGGCACGGCCTCGATCTTAAGGCACGATCAAGTCTATTGGTACGACCAGCACGAGTCGTCCCCTTGACGTCATTGGCAAGAGAATGGTCTAGAGGCACATAAAAACAAGTGAAAGTCTTGACACGGTCGAGTTGCATAAGTTTCTACTTGGCGAGGCACTGTCTCGAATATATACTGAAACCACGAATATAGTATAGCACGACCCTGTCGTTGCGTTGCCAAGTATAGGCCAAGACGTCTTTGTCCTAAAATTGATCCTAAGGCAAGACTAGAAAGACAATCAAAAAAAAGATTAAGCTGCATAAAGTAAATGAATGTGTCAGTTTTGTATAGGTGGGCGAGGAGCTCACTCCACCAGTACAGTTGAGTACTGACACCCACACAGTTTTCATGTGCAGGCACGGGTAGAAGTCTGATGGCGCGGAGCTCGCTTGGATGCATCGAGGTACGGATTTCTTTGGCGTTCGAGGCGTGCGGCCGCATGGAGTAAGAACTTATACGGGATATAATGTATGGACACCGCCATTTCACAGAATCTGTCGCTCGTCGCTTGAAGCTTGTATTGAAAAATGAGAGCAGAGTGACTTGTAATATGAGAAAAAAGTGAGCCTCAGAGACTTGTAATCTGGCCTTAAGCCCACATTGTGATCCTTGTTCAATATCAATAAAAGAGTATTTTTGCATGACTTATGTTTTGCTTCAAATTTCTGCTGCTGACTATTCAATGTTTCTGCTTAGGACTTCTGTGCGACGACCCCCGTCGCTTAGCCTGTAATCGGCCGTTATGGACCTGCCTTGTGTGAGCGCAATCTAGGCTCACGCGGTATCATGCCTTAGCGAGGACGATCGCTCCTACGGGAGCGGGACGTGATACTTACCCAGATCAATCGTCTTCTGTTACAGAGTCAGCAAATCGATCTCTCTGTTTATCTAGTGCCTTCGCGGAGTGGGCCACTACAATTATGGTCATTCGATTTGTTTGTAGCCATGCTTAGTGTAATGTCCTGCTCCGTACGGTACATTATGCTAAGTCGTTGACTCGGAGAGTCGCGTTGACTCGATTAAGTATCGATGCAAATCGATACAAGAGTTATCTTATCCCGAGAAACACATCGAGTCGGATCGATACAAAGAGTTACGTTGACTCGAAGAATGCATCGAGAAAAATCGATGCAAGTATTAAGTTGGCCCGAGAGAAAGCATTGAGTCAGTTCGAAGATTCTAAGAAATCAAATCAATGTAAAGCACAAGTCTGATTCAAACAAATATTTATTTTAGTTGGATTCGTGTGCAGGCTATACGTTTATGCTGAAATATAAGAGGTTAGCATTTTGCCTTATTTACAATGGGGTCCGCAAAACCAAATCACGGCCTCGTAATTGACTAAGGCATAGGCATGGTAAGCCAAATCGGTCGTATAATTCAATGAAGCACGAAGTACTCGAATGGCTAAGTCAGCAGAGTTGTCCATGCAATAAAGTTATGAAATCAAGCCGCATCAACTCGGCGACTAGATAGAACAATAAAATATATCGTTGTATGCTAAGTTAACCTATCGAGACCGCGGGCGTGGCTCGATCGAAAGATGAACATAGTGCTTGTGTAACACTAGATAGAACAATTGAAATAAAATGTACATCAAATATACGAGTCGCTATGGAACATTGAATATGGCAAAGGCGAACGCCTCGGTACGCAAGCCATAAGAATATGGGATAACTGTATCGACAAGTGCCTCAACGTACGAGTCATTCCATGCCCTCGCACACGAGTTAGTATGCTAGAACATTGAAAGACTATATCGACGCGAGTGCCTTAGTGCACGAGCTATAGAACATTGAATACCCTATCGAGGCGTGCCTCAGTTGCACGAGTTGGAGGGAAGGAACATATATTGAACACTAAGGCATAGAACATGGAATTACAGTATCAAGGCGTGCATCGCATGCACGACTTGAAGAATAGAGAATAATCGTGTCAAGGCGTGCGTACGTGCACGAGAATCATAAAAGATGGCTTCGTTGCGAAGAGAACAGTTGTGGCATGAATGTGACGGAACTGTCGGATGTGACATGATGTATCGAAAATGTTCGAGAGCTTCCGGTCATTCATTTGACAAACATTGAGTTGGGGCATGATGCCAATGAACCTTTAAACGAAGTATGGAATGTGAGAACATAGAAAGTTAAGGTGAGAAATACGAAATAATACGAAGTCTGAGTCGCGGACTCAAGATATGTTTGGTTGTTTGAATAAGATGCGTGTTGCATAGTCGAATGTACTTGAGAAATGGATTGGAGATAATATCCCGTGCACGGGAGTTCCCTCGAATGGGTTTGCACTGGGGCGCAGGGACTGTTTGGCCTATGAGGGACGTTAAAATTTGATGGGCACATATCTCTAAGACGATTAGAGACCGGTGTCACATCCCAGAACCAGAATACTGGAGAGCGGGGGACAGACACAGCCAGCTACGTACATCGAAGTACAACCCACCTCGTAATACGGTCACGGCTGTCTAGATGCATGAGGGTTAAACTACAATCCATCAGTCTCTATGGTCAGAAACAAGCCTAGTGTCTCAATCTTAAGCAAGAAAATAAAAGTTACAAGATGTTAGATCATCAGACATTCAAAGTAAGGCATCCCAAACATTACATATTTAGATGATCATGAAGCTAGGCATACAAAATATGAAGACTAGCAAGAGTTTAAGTCATACATGATTAACCCTAGGATTTGCCAATCATGTAACATCCCTTAGGCAAACAAAAATTTAAGTTTCAACACGAGCTAACACTTGCTCGGGGGCTAAACGCCTCAAAAGAATAATTTACAATAGAGTGGAAGAGCAAAATAAAAATTCCACTCATTGTCAGGATTACGTCTGGTGTTCACAATCTGGCTGATAAGCAGGAAGATCCTCGGGTTTCACTCCAAAATTTGGCCATACAAAACCAGCTGGATCAGACCCCAGAAAGAGCAAGTACCACAAGGGAGGCTTCATTAAGGAACTACAACCAGCAGATAATAAAATATAAGAATAAATAAATGAACAAGCTTAAATGAAAGAAGACAGGATTAGAATAAAATAATAGATTGCATTAAGAGACGGAATATAATTCCCATGCTAATCACGAGCAAGCATTCAGGCACGGCCAATCAAGTCCTACGGCTTGCTATCATTACTAACTAGGGTTATCATAGGCTTAACTACTAGCAAGATGCAATGAGATGTTCCCACAGTCACAAGCCCTGCAGCTATCCAGGTTATCCAGGCGAGGTGATTTACAAGAGTTATCAAGATTACTGGTTACTTTCAGTACTTATGTTTTCAAGAAGTGCCCCACATGACAGTGGGCTATAAATGTGTCCTACTCGTCAGCAGGCTACAAGTCCCACAGGTGTGGCCGGGATAACGGGATCGCATGTAACTGGAAAAATCTTTCTATATGGACTACTTGATCAATTTAGTCATTTAACCTAGTCAGATTTATTATGAATTCATGACCGTGGTAACCAGGAATCCATGTCCTAGACATGATGCAAGACGAGACAAGTAGCTTGTACAGGCATAATCAAGAAAATCAGCCACGGTGTCAAGACAAGAGTTACTTAGCAAGTCAGGGTAGCTGTCGCAATAGACTTTTAAGATTTTCATGTCATGTCAGGTTACTTGTTACTTGTCAGGAGTAAGCCTCGACGGGCCGCTATCAAGCTTATACATGTCTTATCAAGTTACTTGCCACTTGTTACTTGTCAAGAGTGCGCCTTGACGGGCCACTATCAAGATTATCAAGAAGTGTTAATACTATCATGTCGTGTTCATGCCAAGTCGTATTCATGTCATGTCATGATCATGTTAAGTTTAATACTGGCAAGTTATGTCATGCTCAAGTCTATCATGTTACATATTAACAAGTTATCAAATCGGGTCATCGCAAGTTAGACCAAGTACAAGACACATATAAGATCACAAGCATGTGCAATAAGAACTAAGAGAACATGCATGGGGGTAAGGGGCAAGGGGTATCATAGCAAACAAGTGGCGCCAGGGAGGTGACAGGTAGCACCTAGTCAAGAGGATCTAGGGCAAGCAGGGTGCGCCTGGGCCAAGGGGCGCTAGGGTGAGCTGGGTGGCGCCAGGCCAAGTGACGCTAGGGCAAGTTGGGTGGTGCCAGGACAAGTGGCGTTGGGGCCAAGGTGCGCCTAGGACAGAGTGCGTCTGGAACCAAGGGACGTTGGGGCCAGAGTGCGCCTGGGCCCAAGGGGCGCTAGGGCCAGAGTGCGCCTGGGCCCAAAGGACGCTAAGGCCATAGTGCGCTGCGCTAAAGAGCGCGCGCAATTGAATGGCACGGTGCCAAGTGGCACGGTGCCAAGTGGCACGGTGCCAAGTGGCACGAGTGCACACTGCTCTTCTTCTCCCACCAGCATAAAAATGTCAAGTTGAACCCATAAACTAAAATGGTCATAACTTGTTCATAACAAGTCCGAATTGAGACTTCCAAGGGTCTAAACTGTATAGAACAAGATTTCCTACAACCTGGGATGACTGGTTTTGGAAAATACCAAGCTTTAATAGATCAAAACCACGAAAAACAAGAAAAGATCAAAACCTAGATCTATAAAAATCCATCCATCAAAACCAAAAATGTCAAGTTCTAATGAGGCTTAAAATCAAGTAGAGAAGAGAATGAAACAATAAAATGTGAGATACATCATGAAGCAAGTTTGCACTTGCCTAGGGTTCTTTGGTGGGTGGGGAGGAGTTATGGAGAAGATGAAGGAAATAAACATAAGAGTAATGAAGAGAGGGAGAGAGAGGAGATTTGACTTATATATCAACCCCCTTCATCTCAAACCAAAATGAACCAAACGAAGCCATGCCAAGATGAACCAAAATAAGCCAAGTCAAGCCAAAATGAACCAAGACCCAGCCAAGTCATGTCAAGTCATGCTAAACCAAACCAAATAAACCAGGGCAAGATTAGACCAGGATTAGGCTAACAAGACAAGTCAAAACATGGGTCACCTGACAAACGTAAGAAATCCGTACACGTATACTGAAAATATGTATAACGGAAAATGGGAGTGACAACCGATTATTTATGTGAAATCCACATTATTTGGTATGCAACGACAAGCTTCCGGTTATTGGGATAGCAACCCATCCCGTGAGGCGCCGGGCTACCCAAATTGAGAAAAGAAAAAAAAAACAACTTTAGTCCATTCTGGCGTCGATATGTCAATGACCTTCATATAGTTAAGGAATAGTAGCCGAAAGTAAAGAAATAATAGATCCTGCACAGAGCACTTATAACATGACAAGGAAAGAATGAGACATATTCACCTTGCGACGGTGCAAAGGGCGAGCGTGTCAGTGTTGGTAAGAAGTCACAAAAAATACGAGATTGTTATTGGTTGCCTACTCACTTATGCGAATCGAAATAACATACTTGTTATGCTAACATGCTTTACTACTTTCGAATATGCCATGAAATCAATCCTAAGGAGAACATAGAAAGATAACTAAATTGTATGATGTATGAATCAATACATTACTAAACATCGATTTAGTTAAAGTGGGTCTTTGATCAGTACAGCAAGGATGAAAGTACTAATCCCCAACTAGGTTTTTAGCAAGTTTAGGGAATAGTCTGCTCGCGACGGAGCTTCCTTGATCGTGCTGAGGCATGGAATGTTGTAGCGTTTGAAGCGTGCGATCGCATTGACGCTTGGACTTGCAACAGGATTGATGCGGCCGAGATATAGAAGGCATGATGTATAGAACGGTAAAATCCTTTGTGAGCAAGAGAACTTGAGTGTTGTAGCCAAGATGGCAAATTCAGTTGGGCTATTGAAAGCCTTTGTAATCTCTGTTCATTCATCAAATAAAGAGAATTGTTTCATATACTCTGTTTTTTCAGTTGCTAATATCAAATCAAAGATAACCATTTGAGAAATTGACATTTTGCCTTGTACGAGTGCAATTACAGACTCATACGACATCACGTACTAGCTGTAATGCCCCGCTCCGTATGAGGCATTTGGTTGGCTTGTTGGATGCTATCATATTGTTGGACCATGACTTATGTTGGAAATTAAGAGAATTGAGACTGATTCTGTATCTCTTAGCCAGCTAGACAGAATAAGTATTGTAGCGTGACTTGCTGGTGGAGCTACGCTTAGTGGGAATGTGTGCGTTCGGAATAAAAAGACCCTTTTATGAAAGTGAGTAGAAATGTCCTTCCTACTCCTTACTCCTTCATGCATAATAAAATGAAGTATTGAAATGCTATGAATTGTCCCTAAATGTCCCATGTTTTAGTTGCTGAATAATAGAGATGCTTATGCTGAGAATTATTATGTACAACACATGAACATTGAACTACTAATGTGATTGATGCCTGAGAATGAATTGATAACATTGTCCCTTATGTTTAATGCTGCTGAAACAAATGAAATACTTGAATAATGAGATGGGGTGTGATCGATATATGAGAAAGAACTGGATATGCTATTAACACAATGAACTGAATGGGACTCTTGAATCACGTACTCTCTGTATAACTGTTGTAAAGAAATGAGATGATACATGTTTTCGTGTAAGTAGTGAACTGAATAATAATTGTCCCAATGAATTGAATGAAAAGTTGATTGTCCCTTTAAAATGAATGAAATGTTATTGGTTCCTCGTTGAGAGGAATGCTATGAGAAATGTGCAATGAATCAATGAATAAGGAATGATGAGGCTTGGGATCCTGGAGATTACCAAGTAGGATGATGGTAATGATTAGTCATTAAACACGGCTCGAAATTGAGATAAGATATTGAACTATTGGCTTTGCTTACTTTCAATTGTTTTACCATGCACTTGTGTTTTTCGAGTCGACACACATTCGCATGGTCATGAACGTACTTGTACATGTCTGAGTAAGTTTCCTCGAACGGTACCTGGGGCGCTGGGACCGATTCGACCCGGGAGGAAACATTGGTCGTGCTATGGTGGCAAGAGGTATTACGGAGCATTCGGCTAGGCTTGCAACCTACCCTGGAATGGTGCGTCATAATACCCGTTGGAAAGTCCTTTATGGTGCAGTTTCACCAATGACCATGTAGTCAGGATGCATGCTAACGAATATTTTGTGCAGACAGTGTAAGTATATCATATTATCCTGTATTTTTATGCAGGTGCCAGGGAATCGACTATCGGTAAGAAATCACTTAAATGTGATATGGTTATTAACTTGTTAACATCAACTTGATTGCTTAACATGTTAATACCAACGATGATAAGATGTTGCCTTTTAGAATATTGCCATAACCCCTCGAACGATAACACCAAGTATGCTAAACGATGCCTTTCAGGAAGTATTTTCATAATATGCTCAACTTGTTAACTCAATGTTGCTTAGACGATGCCTTACACAAAGAAATGCTATACCATGCTATGACATGTTTACATTCTTCAATGTTTCTGCTCATGAACTGTAAACTAATGCTAGGCCCAAGTAGAAAGATCATTCTATTAAATATTTTCTAAAATCGATCACTATATGTTGGTTTAGGCAAGTGGGATGGATTCTGCTCGCCAGTACATAGATGATGTACTGACCCACGTTTTGTGGGCAGGTGCTCGTGCTTGGAATATTTTGACACGAAGATTGGTTTGATCCGTCTCGCGGCATCGAAGATTTGTTGGGCATACAGAAGCTCTCCTTGCAAAAGATGATGTCTTCTATCTATAAAGGGCATAATGTATGGAACACTATAATCAGTTGTACCAGTGAGTTGTGAGCCAAGTCAGTATCGAGTTGAAATCCAATGTATCGAAGTGTCAGTTGTAAGCTTTATAGCAATTGTCCAATCGACTATCAATGTAAAGTGAGATGTGTTGTAAGCATTGTACTTCAATACAAGTCTTGTACTCTTCTTCAATTATCAATAAGGATAATAAAGTTTTATATATCTCTCTGTGACTGCAAGTTATCTTCTAATTTCTGTTGTTACAAATCAAATGATGTGTTTCCATTGATAAGAAAGATTGTCTTCGTTAACTTCAATTTTTCTGCTTCTGCCGCTGAAATGTGTTTCTATTTGAAGATAATCAATTATGTACCATCTTTGCCTTGTACAAGTACAATACCAGACTTGTACGACATCACGTCCAAGCGAGGACGATCGATTTCAAGAGATAAATATGTGTTCGAGCCTGCAAACGATGACGAGCCAACGACGATCTTGACGTAACCACTACCACCTTCTTCTTCTCCTCGGTAAGAAATTAACTAAATTCTAGCCTTCGTATAAAGTGGATCCCTTATGGTGACACCAAACCAATCTTGGCCCAGTGGTCACCTAACCGGCCCTAGGATCTAGTCCTGACAGACCCGAGTTTGAATCCTATGTTAAGCTTATTTTTGGGTAATATATATTATATTATTTATGGTATTATTATATGTAGTATTTACGTATTTATGTACTTTCTTGTATTTTGATAATTATATATTGTATCTGTGTGATGTAAAATACTGGTAAATTGTAATTTTATTTGTAGTATTTATTTATATATATTTTAGAATTATTTATATAATAATTATATTTTTAAATAAATAAAAAGAATAAATATGTTTATATGTATTTATTGTATCTACAATTTTAATAAATAATAAATAATTTCTAAAAATTAATTAAAAATTATATTTAAATATTAGATTTTATTTAGGCCAAGTTAGTATATTTACATTAAATTTTGGACTTATTTTGACATATTAAAATTAGTTTCTGTTAATAATTAATTATAAATTATTATTATTAAATTAGTTTTTGATATAAATAGTTCTATAAATACTTGTAGTAGTCCAAAAATTGTGAAAACTAAATACCTTTCCTATTTTGACATAATTGACCCATGAAAAATAGTAACTTGATATTTGGAGACCTCTAACTATCAAAACGAGCGAAGGTGAGGCGTGCCTCATTTAATGCAATATTTTTTTAATAAATAAAATAAATCGTTATATTTAATATTAAATTCTAAAAAAATATGACAACCCATGACTTGTAGATTTAACCTGTTTAAAAGTATTTTGATGTGTATTGCCTTTATATAATTATTGTGCTAGACTTTATGACCAAGGTTAAGTATAGTATGTCATGACTTTGTGATCTGAACCTAGTGTAACTTGACCTAGTTAGAGAGCACAATACCTAGTTAGCACTTAACATTTAAACTAAGAAACATTATATCTTGTTACAGCTTGAGGACTTAGGACCATCAAATCAACATTTAACATCAATCCTTCGGTAAATCAAGGCAAGTACACTACAACATACAAAACTGGATATAATATGATTTGCATGTTTCTGTTACCAATTGTATCTTCCATTTATTGCATGTTGTCTTTAAATTCCAAGATTGCAAGTATAACATGTTTCTCATGCAACAAGTCTCTTTAACACGAATTATATCACATATTGCAAGTTGTACACATTATCGACACTAGGAAGGAAAAGTTGTCTAGTTAATACGTGATCAAAGCCGATAGTATAATACAAGTGGATAGCTTAACTCACACATCGTGCACATTTTGGTTTTGCCGAACCGGCTTATGCCATATTAGTTACATTTATTTTACCATCCTATTTTAGCTGATCACGTGTCTACTAGCTTTTCAAAGCCGCACTTTACCTATCTAGCCTAAACATGTTTTACAAGTATCTCCTAAACATGTTATCTTTGTTTTACAAGTATCTCTTGAACATTTTGTCTTTACTTTATAGAATCTCCTGAATATGTTGTTTTTATTTTTCAACCAAACATGTTGACTTTTCTTTCAATCCAACCATGTCTTTTTTATCAGTTCATCCTTATCATGCCATGTATTAGTAGCGTAAATTGTAGGGTTGTACTTGCTCATTTCTTGATTGGATGGTTGCAGGTGAATTGACTGAAGAGGAGTTGCTTTGCAATTCATACTATGGACCTGCCACTAGGACGCTAGCCCACATCCCAGAGGATGTCCATGCTAGAAAATTTCCTATAGCTTAGCTTACATTTCGCTTTGGAACTTGGTTTGTAATAATTAGTTAACATTCATTTGGCTGGATTTGTCTCCAGTTACTTTTGCTTTGGGAATGAAACTTAGTGGCATTTTGGTCTTATTCTAGTTTCTTTCGATATAGATGTTGTGATTAATCTGATTCAATATGATATAATTTTTGAAGATGATTAAAGATTTAGAACAGCTTACTACGCTGTGTCTCATAGCGTAGGCTGGATGTATCCAACTCATATCCGAATATTCGGGAGCGGATCGTGACATATTTTTAGTAGTGGCCTAAACAGGTTTGTTTTTGCAAAATTATGCGAACTCATGATAGTACTTAAGTTAGTCGTACTATTACGAGCATGCGACCAGGAAAGTCCTCATTTATAATTAGGATTGATTTGATTTTAGGAGAACGACTAGGACTAGGAGACCCTTATTCAATTTGACTGTTGGGTAGTTAAGGTTGCTACATATGCCATATGATTTAGCCAAAGATTTATTGAATTCTAGACCTTGTTATATATTTAAGGAATTTTCATAGAAGGATATACTATTATATTTTAATACGATAGTATGATTAAAGGTGTGTAGACTATTCGCTTGGTAAACTAGGACTTCCTATGATTCAATTCCTAATCTTGATCATCTTTGCCCTCTCTAACTATCATCATATTGTAAGTCCGGATTGCTTATTTATTTTTTATTTTGCCATAAGAAATTATTTTTATAATTTTTTATTGTATTATCCATATGAACCTCGAGTTAGTTTTTGAGTTAAAGTTTTTCCCTCAATCATTTGAATATCCATGAAATAAATATTCGAATATTTATATTTCTCTTGTCTTTAGTTATTTCCTTCCTAATCGATCATTTTATTTTTAAGAATTGAGACTTATAGAACAGATACTTACACTTTTCCTATTTGATCATCTTGGAACTTGTTTGAATTTCTAGAAGCTCCTTTGAAATTTTTATGGATATAGTTGGAATACTTTTTCGATGACTTACAATGGGATGAGCACTGTTGTCATTTATTTGAATTATGGAGACTACAGATTCACTGCAGCCAGCAGCGCACTAGCATGACATGACCCCTCAGTTGAAGTAATTTCAAATAAGCGTAGGTTATCGAATTTTATTAAAACTATGTCTAGTTGCTCTATTTTGATCTTTGAGTTGTTATGTTAATAATGGATAGAGTTAATAGAATATTCAATACCATATCATATTTAAGTCATGAAATGGTTTACTGCAGCCCGATGTACACTGGTGATGCATAAATTCTCGGTAAAATGACTTCGGATCTGCTTACGATTTTCGAATATTATAGAGACTGTCACGACCCGCACCCTTATGAGGGGCACAAGCACATGGGTACGTCCAGCCTACGCTGCAGTATCGGCGGTAGAACGCTGTATATAACGTCTGTAAATACTACGACTAACAGTATAAAGGTACCTGTACAGTATATACTCTCCGAATGGAGGTGACATGTCAATACAGTCTCAATCACAGAATAAAACTAAGGTAGATAGCTCAGAAAGAGAATATATGATAGATGAAAGAGTAAATAAGTCCAGAGTCCAATACAAGCCCAGATATATACAACATCACAGGGTCTCATAATATAATATAGAAGCTACAGTCTGATAAAGCTAGCTGGAGCGCAGTCCAGTCAAACCTAGCTAATCTACACTACTCCGGGAGTACAAAATCTAGTGGCTCTACTATAAGGCCACAGTCCTGGACTACTCCATCTAACTCGAGCCCATAATAGGTCGAGTAGTCTGCCTCAGAATCATCTGTAATATATCATAACGGTATCCTGTCAGGAAAATGAGCAAGTACAAGCACTAACAGCAGTTCCATGTGAATTGACAAATTCTATAAGAGACAGTATAATGAACTACAAGACAAAGATATATGAAGACTTGGGAATCGTTCAGAAGCCGAGTTATAACCCTTAAACCAAACAAGGACCGGGGTTGTAACCCTTCTCCCGAACAGAACTTAGTCTCCAATCAAGGTACAATGTAAAGGCATGTAGAGCATGTGAGTAACTGTATATCATGCATGGTGAGAAGTACTGTAAGTAGAACAAAATATGATATATGATAAGATAAAGTAAATATAAAATGTGCCTCGAATATTATAGCATAATGTGATCGGTATGGGTCAAGAATCAGGCTTCCAGCCGACCGGCTACAAGTACGTAGACTCGGCCCGGCCGGGATGGTAAGCTATGGAGTAAGTAGTAGCACAGGTCAGGCTATACCCATCGTGAGGTGAGGGTATAGCTATGATACTAGTAGTAACTCAAGGTAGACATTGATCATACTATCTATAAAATTCTCCATTCCCCGAATAGTATACGGATCCGGACATAGCACGTCATGACGCGGGATTCCCTAAAAGGGGAGCAAGTCCTCTTCAGGAATCGACATCAATACAAGTACAAGAATCAAGACCAAGCAAGTACCAGTAACCCAAGAAATCCAGGAATGACATCTCATGACAAGAATCCGACAATACTAGTCCGTGAACTATCGTGACTGAGAATCAAGTAAGACACTACGACTGAATCGGATATAGCAAATATCAAGATAATGAAAACTATCAGTGAATGTACTCGCCTGCTGTCCTGAACTGTAGGGTATATCAATGCTCAGAGCGGTAATCAGAAACCTAAAGATGAGATACTGTATGTTAATTTAGCTTTAAACAAGATTAAGAATGATTCACAATGAATGATATGAAATCTAGGTCAAACTAGGTCTCACTGAGTCACACTAAGTCCTATCAAGTCAATCTAGGTCAAATCAAGTTATATCAAGTCAATCTAAGTCAGACCAAGTCAACTCTAGGTCATACCAGTCATTGCAGGTCAAGACAAGTCGAAGAAAGTCAAACGGGGTCAAGAGTTGGCCTACAGTTGACTTTTGGTCAACTGGTCAACCATGGTCAACTCTAGTCAACCCTAGGTCAAACTGGTCAAATGTTGACCAACAGTTGACTTTTGGTCAACTGGTCAACTCTGGTTTGGATTTGGTCAAATCTAGACAAAGTATTGACTCACGGTTGACTTTTGGGTAGAAAGTCAACTCTGGGTAAACCGAGCCAAAATTGATTCAAATATGACATTTGTAGGGTATACCCAACAAGCCACCCAAGTTTCAAGTCAATCCGACTATCCGAACTCCGTATCTTGAATTTACCCGATTACCCCTTAACATTTACCCTTAAACCGTTCTAACTTGACGCCAAGTGGCCTTCCCTTAGGAATTCTACTCCATGCTTCCTAGGGTAGTAGGGTACTAGCCTATACAACCATTACCTAGTAAGTTTCCTAGGGTAAGTGGACATCCAGTCCATCTTACGGTCCGTATCGCCCGTTTACCCGTTATCTTGAATATTTCAAGATACGGAATGGTGCGGTGCGATACCATCTCCCCAATGTTGGCCCATTGGTCATATGGTCAAACTGATTTTAATAATTGATCAAACACTTTCATGATATATGGAACTAGTCAGGATATCTCGGACTCTTAGACATGATCAAGAATAGCTATCTACATAGTTCAAGACCGAAGCACTGTTTGCATGTTCGAGTCTGTATTTCTTTGAGCAATGTATTTTTCATTTTATTTGAGTCTAGGAATACTTTGTACACCGAGTCTTACTGGCAAATAGGCTATTCCAAAACTGATTTCAAAATGTTTTTAAAAATGTCCTTAGTTTTGAAAAACATTCTTATTTACAAAAGCTCCAAAAAGGTTTTCAAAATTCCCCAAAAAGTAATTTTAAAACCATAACCTAACCCTGACAGAACTCGGCCAGAGTTCGGCCAGAGTTCGGTTAGTGGCCGTTTTATTTTTGAATTCCTTGGAACTTGGTCCTCCTGCAGTTGCGAATTTGACCGAGATTTTTTATCGAGTTCTACCCGAATTCTACACGAATTCTGCCAGAATTCTGTCTTCGGAACTCCTATAAATAGAGAAGGATTTCGATCATTTTAACTCACTCATTCACTTTCAATCTTCTCTCTACTTAAAGCTTTCAATCTTCCAAAGAATTTTTCTCGAGCTTTAATTTTCAGATCCCAAGCCCATTACAATCCTCTAGTCGATTTGCCAGTGCGGTACGGTCTAGAAGTTTCAGAGTGATTGTAATCAGAAGGCTTGATAGAATAATACCTCTTCACAATTGAAGTTGGACGAGTTCTTTGTATCAAAGCTCGCGTTATAGAAGTTGCAAGGACTTCGTAAGAAAACTTGCGGTTTTGCCAATAGTGGATTCAACTGGTAGCAAGAGTTCTACCGACTAGACTAGTCCTCAATAGAGGGAAACCAGTATACATCATTGTCTTTGCGTTTGCTTTCTTATCTCTGCCTTTATATTATTTGGTTGTGATTATTATTCTGTGATCTTGCTGCTAACATTTTTTAATTAGCATTATTCCGCTGCCAACTCTATTCACCCCCCTCTAGAGTATTCTGCTTTACGATTTCGTTCCTACAATTGGTATCAGAGCATGTGTTACAAGTAAAGCAAGGTAACATTACAATTATTTATTCATTTAACTATTTGTTATATAGATCACAGTACAACACATGACAACTGTGAAATTCACAAGTGAAGGCCAGGCCACAAACAGACCTCCACTGTTTGATGGTACGAATTATACCTATTGGAAAACACGAATGAGTTTCTTCTTGAAATCACTTGACTTTGATTTATGGTCTATTGTTATTGATGGCTATCAAAAGCCACCTCGTATAAATATTGATGGAGTTTTAATTGAAAAACCCCATAACAGATATACAGAGGAAGAAAAGAAAAAGGCCAGTCTTGACGCACGTGCTATTAACGCTTTATTTTGTGCTTTAGACAGAACTGAATTTAACAGGGTGTCTATCTGCACAACTGCTAATGAAGTGTGGAAGCTTCTTGAAGTCACACATGAAGGCACGACTTAAGTCAAAGAATCAAAGGTCAGCAGACTTACTCAAGAGTATGAGGTGTTCAAGATAAAGCCCAACGAAACAGTTACTCAGATGTTCGAAAGATTCTTGGATATTGTAAATCCTTTGTCCTCCCTAGGCAAAGATTACAGTAACCATGAAAAGATTCGCAAACTCCTGTGAGCACTTACCAAGAACTGGATTCCAAAGGCTACTGCGATCATTGAAGGGAATGACCTCACAACTATGTCCCTCAAAGTACTCATGGGTAAGCTACTCACTCGTGAACTGGAGCTACAAGATTTTGAAGAGCCTGCACCAAAGGAGAAGACGATCGCTTTCAAGGCTCAGCACAGAAAAGCTGTTGAAGGTGATTCAGACAGCAGTGAATCTGATGCTGAAGATCAAGCACTCCTAGCAAGAAAATTTAAAAGATTCATGAGATATGAGAAGAAAGCAAAAGAAAACAATAGCAGCAACAACTGGTATCAAGATGATGTTGTCTGCTATGGCTGCAAGAATAAGGGACACATGAAGAAGGATTGTCCTACAAACTCATCATCAAGCAAGAAGAGCAACAGGTATGAGAAAGGAAACCTGAAGAGATCAACATCTCGGAGATATGCCAACACGAGCATATGGCATGAAAGTGAAGCCAGCGACTCAGAAGATGAATAATAAGAAGACGCTGCAAATGTATGCTTTATGGCATCCGATCAGGTACTCTCTGAACCTGTAGTTGATACATATGATGACTTCACCTTTGAGCAATTAGGAGATGCCTTCAGTGAACTGATAAGTGATTACAAGAAACTGCATAGCAAATATCAGACCTCTAAGAAGGTACTCAAAGAGTACAAAGGTAAAATAGGAAGACTTACCGACCAACTAGCTGAGGTTAGAAATAATGTTAGTGAGTCTGGTGAGCTTTCATCTATCAAGCTCTTATTACACGAGACTACCAAGTCATCTGAAGAGAAAGACAAGGTTATTGACAAACTGAAAAAAGAAATTTCTAAAGAGAAGAAAAGTCTTCAATATGCACAAGTCAGAATGGAAGCACTCACTTCTGACTATACTAAGTTGTATGACACTTCCAAAAGATTGGAAATTAGGTTAGAAAAACAGCCTGAGACTGCTGCTTTCTACCCTAACACGTGTCACTTACCGAATAATCGAAACATTCCCAAACCAAACACTGTCAGACCTAACCCTATCAAACCTTTACCCCAAAAGGTTAAGCCCAAACAGGATTATAGGTATGCTTTCTTCTATACTAGAAAACCTAAACCTACCAACCATGCACACCACTCAGCTTTCAACACTCAACATGCACAATGTCATTATTGTGGACTCATTGGTCATATTTCTCCTGCATGTAGAATCAGAAAGCTTGTTGATTTAAATATTTATGCATGGATACAAAAAGCTAACATTTCAGGACCCTACAAGAAATGGGTATCAAAAGTTTCATCTGTAAACTGTTTTGTAGGTGGAACACCTTTCACATGCTAAAAGCAAATGGATTTTCGACAGCGATTGTTCACGGCATATGACCGGTGACGCTATATTATTTGCAACACTGTCGAAGAAAAAGAAGGAAGGCTATGTCTCCTTCGGTAACAACTTGAAAGGGTATATCATTGGTATCAGTGATGTTGGTAAGTCTCTCTATCTTATGATTAAGGATGTCTGTCTGGTTATCGAGTTGAAACATATTCTACTCAGCATAAGTCAACTAGCTGATCATGGTTATGGCATTAACTTTGGCAAAGACAAATATACTATAGTTGATAGCTCAACTGGTAGTACTATCTTTGAAGGTATCAGGGAAGACAACATATATGTTTTCTATTTGTTGGAAGAAACTAACATTTTAGGTAGATGCTTAATGACGAAAAGTGATGAGAGTTATCTGTGGCATATGAGACTCGGTCACGCAAATATGGACACAATCTCAAGATTATCTACGAAGAAGCTAGTATGCGGTTTACCGGACATAACATTCAAGAACGATTCGGTATGCAGCCAATATGAAAAGAACAAAGCTACCAGATCCACATTCAAGTCAGTAACGCAGTATGTACTACTAGACCTCTACAATTGCTACATATGGACTTATTTGGTCCTAGCAGAGTTGCTAGCCTCGGAGGTAAGTTATATGCTTTTGTAATTGTAGATGATTACTCTAGATATACGTGGGTATACTTCTTGACACGCAAGAATGATGCATTATCCGAATTTGTTGCCTTTTGCAAGAAAGTACAGAATGAAAAAGGTGACATGATCACTCGTATTAGAAGCGATCATGGTGGCGAATTCGAGAATGCAGAGTTTGAGCAATTTTGTGACACACACGGTTTTGTACACGAGTTCTCCTGTCCTAGGACTCCACAACAAAATGGAGTTGTGGAACATAAGAACAGAACTCTATCCAAAATGGCCAGAGCAATGTTAAACCAGTTTAGTCTACCCAAATATTTCTGGGCTGAAGCTGTCAATACAGCTTGTTTTGTTCTCAATAGAGTTCTAATTCGACCCAAATCGAAGAAGACTCCATTTGAGTTATAGTTTGATAGAATTCCATCAGTTTCATATTTTAGAATATTTGGTTGTAAATGCTTTATTCTTAATACAAAAGACAACTTGGAAAAGTTTGACGAAAAGGCCGATGAAGGTATATTTTTAGGTTATGCGGCCAAGAGCGAAGGATACAGAGTCTTCAACAAACGAACTATGATCATCGAAGAATCAATCAACGTCACCTTTGATGAATTGAATCAAATGACTATCGATGACAATGACGGAGATCTAACTGTACCAAGCTCAACACCAGCTGATTTTCAACCAAGCTCAGCACTAGCTGATCCTCCTAGAGAAGATCCAGGAACCATCTACCTTCAGAGTCTGCCGAAAAGATTAAAATTTACGGCTTATCATCCAAAGGATTTGGTAATTGGTGATATTACCAAAGGTGTAAGTACTCGTACATCCAGTAAAGATATTGTTTCTAGTGTTGCATTCATTTCACAGCTAGAACCCAAAACTATTGATGAAGCATATAGTGATAGTTTTTGGATAGATGCTATGCAAGTGGAATTAAACCAATTTGAACGGAATCAAGTTTGGGAACTTGTTCCCAAGCCTATTGATCATCCGGTCATTGGCACCCGTTGGGTATTTCGAAATAAACTTAACGAGAATGGTTTAGTGACTCGTAATAAGGCTCGACTCGTAGCTCAAGGATACAATCAGGAAGAAGGTATCGACTACGATGAGACTTATGCCCCAGTTGCGAGATTAGAATCCATTCGCATGTTATGTGCATTTGCATGTTTTCATAATTTCAAATTATTTCAAATGGATGTCAAGAGTGCATTTTTAATTGGTTTTATAAATGAAAAAGTTTTTGTAGCACAACCTCCAGGTTTCACAGATTTTAAAAATCCTGATCATGTTTTCAAGTTGAAGAAAGCTTTATACGGTTTAAAACAAGTCCCTCGTGCTTGGTATGATCGTCTAAGCTCTTTTCTACTTGACAACAGTTTTTCAAAAGGCACGGTTGACACTACACTTTTTATTAAGTCCTTTAATGGCAAGCTTCTCTTAATACAAGTCTATGTTGATGATATTATATCTGGATCTACTGATGAATCTTTTTGTCAAGAATTCTCTAAGTGTTTGAAGAATGAGTTTGAGATAAGCATGATAAGAGAGCTGAAATTCTTTCTCGGACTGCAAATCAAACAAACTGACAATAGGACATTCATAAATCAAGCCAAGTACACAAAAGATTTGCTAAAGAAGTTTGATCTGGATAATGTCAAACCTATTGGCACTCAGATGGCAACTTCAGCAAAGCTTGATATTGATGAACAAGGCAAGCCGGTCGACACACATAAATATCGAGGTATGATCGGTAGTTTACTTTATTTAACTGCTAGTCGTCCAGATATTATGTTTAGTGTTTGCTTGTGTGCACATTTTCAAGCTAATCCAAAGGAATCGCATCTGTGTACAGTTAAGCGTATCTTTCGATACCTTAAGGGCACTTCTTTTGTTGGCTTATGGTATCCCAAAACTAAGTCCTTTGACCTTATTGGTTACTCGGATGCAGATTTTGCTAGATGCAAAGTTGATAGAAAAAGTACCAGCGACACATGTCATTTCTTAGGCAAGGCTTTAGTCTCATGGTTTAGTAAAAAGAAAAATTATGTAGCCCTATCAACAACAGAGGCTGAGTATATCGCCGCAGGACGTTGTTGTGCTCAAATTTTGTGGATGAAACAAACTTTAGAAGACTATGATTTATTTTACACACACATTTCCATTTTCTGTGACAATACGAGCACTATTAATTTGACTAAAAATCCAGTATGTCATTCTCGTACTAAGCATATCGAGATCCGACATCATTTTCTTAGAGATCATTATCAAAATGGAGATATTGACCTTGTGTACATAGATACTGAGAATCAATTAGCTGATATTTTTATAAAATCTCTAGCAGAAGATCGTTTCAATTATTTACGTCGAGAATTAGGAATTTTGGACGTCAATAATGTTAATTAATTTTGTTTTATGATTATATTTCAATACGCAAAAAAACTGTGTTAGAGACAAGCCAATAAAGTGTCTGTCTGTCACCACAACTACGGTTGAAGCGAAGTAGTACTTAAGAGTTCCCCGGTGAACCTCTGCCAGCTGGGATAGTACTCCTACAGCTAATCTGAGACAGTCGATGTGTAACGATATTTAATCTATAAAATAATATTAATTATATTAATTGAATGTTAAAATTACTAATCTTTGATTTAAATCTTTGAAATGAGTCAATGAAAAAGAAAGTGTTCCAAACCAACCCCAGGCGAATTCGGCCAAAATTCGAACCGAATTCGGCCCGAGTTCGGTTAAAGGTATCTGGTTATATAACCAGAACCCAAGAGCCTTTCTTCTTCATTGCTTCTAAACACCACCATCACAGCAACAGCAGCCGCGCGAGAGCCCTCAAACCCTAGTTCTTCACCAGTCCATTTCTCCCTATCTACGTGGTGAAATCCATCCAAATTTTGGATTCGTACGGAGATCGTTGTTCTCTACAACATACTTGAATCTCGGGAGGTATAACTCCGTATTTCTTCTCCTTTCAATTTCGTGCATATTTACTTTTATTGCACAATGCCGCCTAAGGGATTTAACCCCTTCAAGAGGAAGAAGATGACCAATCCTAGTGAGGAAGGATCATCTTCGAATCCACCCACGGATTCCCTCTTTTTACCAGTTCAATCGAGCGATGGCGCGTTCGATGGGTTTTATTTTCAAACCCTAGATCAAGCCCTTCTGTGGTATGGAGACTTTTCCATGAGATCCATATGCACAGGCGCTCCTATCAAATTGACTGTGTTTCTAGAACACTGCCCTTATTTTGAGGCATTAGGGTTACAATACGTTGTTAAACTTTGTTTCCCAGTAGCTACTAATACCATTAGACTTTTCTACTGCAATATCATATTAAACACGTTTGACATAAGTACTCGTGTTGGCGGACTAGATATCGAGTTCAATGATATCCTCTTAGCAGAAATCCTTGGTCTATCTAACGAAGGTGCACCGCTTGTTGATACCACTGAATTTGATTACCCCGACGGCATGACACTTGCTAGTTTCAAAGCTGAACTCTGTGCACCTGATCGAGTTCGCTCTGGAAAGTTCAAGGCAAACAACTTGAACTTGTTTAATTATGAATTGCACCGCATCATCTACTCCACTCTCCTTCCGAAGTCTACTTCAAAGGATGATGTCACATCACTTGAACTATCTGCTATGTATCACATTCTTAAGGGGATTCCTTTTTCTGCCCCTAAGACCATTATCCAGATGATGGAACGTTGTCGTGCAAGAGATAGAAATCTCTTTTATGCGATGATTCTCCCACGTATCTTCCAAAGTTTTGATATTGATTTGTCAACTTGTACTCAAGACCCTGAGCCCAAGTTTCTTAAATTATCTCGTCGTAGTATGACTGCTGCTGCTCCTCCTACTGCTCCTCCTACTGCTCCATCTCCTCCACCTACTCAGCAGTATGCCATGACCTTTGAAGGCATACACCAGCATCTTTCTGATTTGCACGTCTCGATGACGGATATGGCCCGCGAACGTGAGTTCCGCGATGTCACTCGTTATCAGGCGATAGCAAATTCTCTCGCTGATCTCCGATTTGCTCAAACTGGACATTCTGCCGGTTCTATTCCTAGAGATCCAGCCTTTTCTGGTTACCGCTATGAGGATGAGGCTGTTCATACCTACTTTCAGTCCGGTAACGCATATGAT